>QEPC01000270.1:135037-190325 GCA_003113815.1 Sphenodon punctatus | reverse complement strand
GTTCCTGATGGTGCGACAAATCGATGTTACCGTCTCCATCTTGAATTTCTGTGTGCGCACGACCCTGTTGAGGCGCTTGAGATTTAGAACAGCTCGCCAGGCGCCCGACTTCTTGGCTACCAGGAATTGCAAGGAGTAAAGACCCTGTCCCCGTTGGTCCGGGGGAACTGGCTCTATTGCTCCGATGGTTTCGAGGCGAAGTAGCTCGTGTAGCATGGCAGAATGCTTCTCCAAGCGGCTGGACTTTGGAGACAGGATGAAGGTGTGGGATGGGGTTCTTTTGAACTCTATCTTGTACCCCGCTGTTATGCATTGTAGAGCCCATGCGTCCGAGATTGACTGAGCCCACACGTTTGAAAAATTTTGCAATCTGCCTCCCACTGCTACGTCCTCGAGGTAGTCATGCCGCTTGTTTACGGCCAGACTGAGCAAACCCTCTTGACTTCTGTTTGTCGTGTCTGAAGTTGTGACCCCTTCCTCCTCTACGAGAGAAGAAACGCCCCGGCTGATCCTGTCGATACTGCCCCTGGAACTTTTTAGAGGCGCTATAGCCGGATCCATATCCTCCTCTGGATCTGAAGCCGTGGCCACGAAAAAAGTTTTTCTTTGCTCCTACCTGCTGGAGATTTCTTTGCTTGGTCTTGTCATTAACATCAGCCAAGACTTTGTCCAGGCAAACACCGAACAACTTGAAGCCTTTGTAGGGGGCAGCGGTGAGGAGGTTTTTTTGCTGTGTTATCTCCCTCCCATGATCTTAGCCAGAGTTTGCGTCTGGCCGAGACGGAGCTAGCTACTGACCTGGCAGCCCATGTCATCAAGTCCATCGTGACATCAGCAAGGAAAGCAGCTGCCAAGTTGATCCGGGCAGACAACACCGGGGCCCTTTTATCCGAAATGTCGGGGTCTTGTGCTTCTTGTAACCAAGCCATCAGAGCTCTGGACACGCAAGAGGAGATCACACTTATCCGGACTGAAGTGGCGGAGGAATCCAGACACCTACGTAGGGCAGCCTCCACCGCTCTATCAGTAGCTTCCTTGGGGTAACAGTCCCCCTCCGTCGGGAAGACTGTCTGCTTAGCCAGAGAGACTGCCGCCGCATCCACCTTAGGGTTCTTTAGCAGTGGATCTTTACGTCTGGAGAGGGAATACAGCGAGGACTGGGATTTGTTCATACGAATCCCTTTCTCAGGATGCTTCCACTCATGTAGGATTAACCTCTCAAAGGCTTTATCCAAGGGAAAGCCTGGGTCCTTGCCGTGCACCGAAGGAATGTACTCACGTTCCTCCTCCTCCTGCGAGTCTGAAGAGATGTCCTTCGGGACTTTTTCCTCTAACTTAAGTGTCTTGACCACCTGAGACAAAAACTCGCCCTTGAGGGTAAAGGGAAACTGCTTGTTCCTGCCTTGGGTCTCCTGAGAGGTACCCTGGGGGTTCAGCTCATCAATATCCTCCCACTCTGAGTCTGATGCCAACTCTGAGGTGGCTTGGGCTTGAGCCTTCTTGGATTGGGGCTCACCGGTATCTCCCTCCTCAGAAGATTGAGGTGAATCCAAGAGCCTGTGAAGATGGTTTCCGGGCCTTGCCTGCCTCCCTTCTAGTGGGCCGACTCTCCTCCTCCGAGGACTGAGGGGATCCAAGGAGCCTGCCAGGACAGGCCTGCAGAGGGCGCTTAGGTGCCTTGCTCGCTCTTTTGCGTGGGGTTTTCCCGCCTTTGTTCCCTTTGAGGGGGGGGATGGGCCTGAACCCCCCTGGGGTGGTGGAACCCCTCTTGCCCCAGAGTCCTGGGGCAAGTTGCCAGAAGGGGATGCACTCCCGGCCTGAGGCCCGAGAGCAGGGGCTGCAGGGGGAGAAAAGCCCGGGGTCCCCCTCTGTACCTCAGAAAGGCGCTCCAGCGCCACCAAAATGTGGTCCAGTTTCGCCGCCACGTCCGGTGCCTCAGCTTTGTTGCCCTCCAGAGAGGGGGCAGACTTTCCGGCTCCCGCTCCCTCCATACTGTCCGTGTGATGTTCTGCTGATGGACGCGGAGAGGAGGGGGCAGGGGAAGGCATTTCCCTGCGGTGCGGCACGGCCCGACCCCGCAAGCGGTGTCTACGGGTGAAGCGGGGGGAGACTTACTGAAAAAAGACTCCGCTGCCACTAAGCTGCTGGGGTAGGCGAGCCCACCTCTTCTCCCCGGAGTCTGACTGCTCCCCGGTTCCCGGGCGATCTGCGCGGCAACCCGGCGGGCCGACAAAGCGAGTCCCTCCAAGTGGGGGAGGGATAATCGCTGGCCCCAAAGCCCCGCTGTGCCAAAGGGTTCTTCTCCGCCCTAAACCTAATACTAACTGCTTTATAGTTTTAATTTTTCTGTCTTTTCAGAGTGCTGAAAATACACCTCCGACGGCCGAAGGCAGAAGAAAAGACTGGCAAGATGGCCGGGGGCAGCTCCACGCGTGCGCAGAAGACTTCTTCTTCTTCTGCCTCCTGACGGTCATCCGCGGAGCTACCCAACGGATCCCTGACAGGAGACAGACGGAGAAATGGTCTCTCTAACCCAACTTGTCAAATGACATGACTCACTGGCCTCCCCCGATTAGAGGTTCCAGGGGGAAGGGTGTTGCCAGTCAGCTGCAACCCTGGGTTGGCCTGTTGGGGGCAGGCTGGGACCCTTTTGCTATTGCCATCTCTACCTGGCTGGGTGCTGCTCCCTACATGGCCAATGACTCCTTTTGCCCAAAAGCAGGGACGACGACAAAAAAACCTCCTAAGCGCTGCTTTTGTGGGATTGAGAAGCAGTGTTTTCTGCTTCTCTGGCTCTGCGGTAAGAGCACTGTCCATTACTTAGCTGAAGAGCTTGCCACCTCCACAACGAGCTCCAGACACGACAGATTTAGAAGGTAGGTTCACCTTCCATGGTCAAAGCCTGATGGTACATTGAGCCACATAGACATCACTATAGCTCAAGCGTACAGCGTCTAAGGTGATTATCACTGGCATAGGGTGCCGTGAGGGAGAGCTTCTTGAAGCCGTCTTTCAACTCCTTAGCCACCACTTTCTCTAAGGGAGAGTCTCATAGAAAAACTGCTCTGCTGAAGCTTGAGGCTGAGGGCTGAAGAGCTATAGAAGATGCTTCAAGGTTATTACTGAGGATAATACCTACCTTCCTATGTAACAGGCCCTTTGGCTAGCCCTCTCTTTCAGCTGACAAGACAGCAGACTTAGCCAGATTAGCTGCTGCTGCGTACTTGGGTAAGTTAACCAGCTGCTCCTGGTACTTGGGGACAGAGAAGAAGTGCCTCATGAGCTTGTGGGGCTCTTTAAATTTGGAAGGCTGCTCCCATTCTTCCTTTATGGCATCTAGATAGTTTTAAACTGAGCTAGCGGGAGGTCAGACAGCCTAGCCCTCTGCTCAGGGAAAGCCTTTTTGTTTTCCTAGGGGGAATCCTGGTTCTGGGGCATGGGAGGAAGGGAAAGCTCTAAAATCGAGACCCCTTTCCCAAGCTGTTTCTCCTAATGCTCTGCCTCACACAGTCTAAACCCCAGTGCAGCTTCCTGGTCTCAGCAACAGAGAGCTGCCCATCCTCCTTCACTAGCCTGGAGGGAGAGGGTCTGTGAGAGGAGGGGGCTGGGTGAACCCTCTTTTTTCTGTTTTTGGCCCCTTATTGCAGGCCTTACGCTTGTTCTCTTTCTTACCCCTGCGAGTTCTGCTCTGCTTGGAGCTCTTTCCCTCCCTTCTTGCCTCTCTGGGGAGAGGGGGAACGGGAAGGGGGGAGGAAGAGGAGACCCTTGAAGAGCCCGAGGGGTTCTGTGAGGGAGACTCCTTAGGCCTGGGCTTGCGCCCCTAGGGGAGTAGCTGTGACCGCTAGTGGCACTAGGGCCAGCAACAGGACAGGCAGAGCACTCTCTAACAGGCAAGCTCAGACTCCCCGCCCCATGGCTAGGGTATTACCACCCGGGGGTCAAGGCCATGCCAGGAGGTGGGGGCGTGAGGCAGCCTCCCTCCCCAGTCACACCAATACAGCCTCAGATACACCCTCCTGCAGGGAGCCGGCTCTGAGGGGGCGGGAATGCCGCGGCGGCACAAGAGCTTTCTGGGTCGGCTCCACTGTCTCCTCCCCTGGAGCAGGCTCTCCGCCTCCGCCCTCACACCAAGCAGCAGCCGCTTGGCTGGGGAGCTGTTGTCCCCCGTCTCCGGAGCCATTACCAGCCCGGGGAGTGCAGGAGGGGCGGCTAGTACGAGGCAGGCCCACCGCCCTCAGAGAAAAGGTGGGAAACAGACCGACCATGGCTGCGCGCTGTTGCTGCTGCTTCCTCTGCTCAAACTCCCTTTCACTCCAGTGGCAGAAGAGCGAGGAGAAACCCCACCCTGCTAAAGGAGCCCCTCTCCGCCCCCTCCCCCCCTCCCCAAAACTGAGAGCCCTGCCTTCCTGACGAGATGATGGGGGTGAGGGGGGGGGGGCTTGCCCTCAAAATAAACAAGAAAAAGTAGAAATAAGAACTGATAGCCTAAATCCGCTCCCTGAGGGAGCAAAGGAGCCTGCTCCTGCTCTCTCGCAAGGCAGGAAGAGAGTGGGGAGCTGGTGCAGGGGTAGGAGGCTCCCACTAGCAGTGGCCGCATCATCTGGACCCTGCCTACTGCAGAGTGAGTAGGGACATAACTAACCCGTCCGTTCTGACTGGCCACCCTGCAGAGAGAGCTCACTCCGTTTTCTGGTTGTCTGCAGCAGGTATCTGGCAGCGCAGTTCTCCCACAGAGCAGCAGAGGGCACTGATGACTACGCAAACCTGCTTAGTATAGCCGTGTCTCCATGGCAAATTCTGCCCAGCAGGGGGCAGCAGCAACGCTCACAAATAGCAGGTGCAATTTTGGCCTCACCTTGTCCCAGTAGAGGCGGAGCTGGCTCAGCCACTCGAAAGAGGTCACGTCTAGCAAGCCGCTCTTGTAGAGCTTCTCTAGGACGTCCCGCGCATGGACTTCCACTGTCACCAGTGCCACAATTTTCAGGCGCATGATCTTGGTCAGGTTGCCGCGGATGGCTTCCGAGTACTTATTGAGCATGGATACCTGCCAGGGGAAGACACAATAAGTAGTACCGGCCGGGTGGGGAAGGAGCTGAGCAGACAGGCATGGAGAAGTGCCCCCGCCAGGAAAAAAGCAGGCTCGGGGGGTGGGTTGTCCAGGAGCTGAGCTTTGGGGAAACGGAGCATTCACAAACCTGGGTGCAGAGCAAACGTGCATTTGAGAGGAAGCTGACAGTCCTGCTCGGCAGCACCCACTGCTGTTTCCTGTCTTTTCTGCAGGCTGCTGCAAGCTCTTTGGGTCAGGAAGCACTGTGTGTATATGTGCACATCGCCTGTGTGATCTAGCCAGCGACAGGGTCTCCTAGGCACCTGCACAAAACTATTCCTATTCTCATTATTTCTGTAGAGCCAGTGGACTGTCATGACTAGAGACAGGTCCCTGCCCCGAGGGGCCTACAAAGTAGGATGGGCATGGGAGGGGAGACAAGGGGCAGTCAGACGTACGCTAAGCACGTGCACTGCTACCAAAGGAAGGAGGGTATCCTGAAGGATATTTTTTGGGGAGGTGGGGGAGGAAGATCAGTAAGTAATCTGAGGAGGTAAGGAGTTAGGAAAAGTTAACAGAAGAGGCAGGTTTTCAGGAGGGAGTAGAGCATGTGCGCGCAGAGGGGGAGTTCCAGGTGTGAGCGAGAGGCAGCACAGAGTTAGTTTAGGCAACAAGAAGAGAGTCTGGGGCAGGTGAGGCAGCTGGGAAATAAGGACAGAAAGACAGGGAGGAGCAAGGACAAGGACATGGACTAGTCTTCGCAGGGGGAGTTGCAAGGAAGGGCCAATTTTAGCAATCCTAGGTGAGAGTGAGCTCAGACAGGTCTGAGTAGGGTGGCCAGACCGCCCCTTTAAAAGAGGACGCTTATGAAAAATACATGTTGCAGGGCTGCACCAGTCCCAGTGTAGCCCTGCACCATGTATTTTTCATGTGTCCTCTTTTAAAGGGGCGGTCTGGCCACCTTGCATGTCAGGGTGCACTACGGAAGAGGCGTGTGCACGTGCGTGAGCAAGTGGATGCAAGCGTGTCCCGTTCCCTGGCAAGATCCAAGTGTGTCAGTAGCACAGGAGATAACACGCCCATGTAACTCTCCTCACCTGTTTCTTCTTCATGGCCTTAAGGTATTTCTTGTCTCCTCGCTCCTTGCAGGTGGCCAGGCACTTAGTGACATCCTGGGTCCACTGGATCTGGCTGGCAGTAATCACCAACTGGAATGACAGATGGGCCATGACTCTCCCTGCCCCCTCACACCCACCAAGTGCCTTAACCCTCGACTCCTATCACCTTTCCAGGGCTCCTGCCAAAGCCAAGGGGGCCTCTCACCGGGACTGGGAAGTTCTGGCTATCAATCCCTTTGGCCTCCCCCTCCCTGCTGGAGGCAGGAGAGGAATCTCCCACCAGACTAGACTCTAACGCAGGGTGATCCAGGTGTCAACCTCAGGCAATCTACCCAGAGCCCTCCTGCTGGCTCCCAGCTCTAGGGCACCTCAGCACCTGGTCTCAGGAGTGGAGAGACGGACGGCTCGTCTTTAGCGAAAGCCCTCTCTCCGAGCTCCCCAATGACACTCCCTGAAGCACCAGTCTGCTCTCCTTCCCAGAGGTGAGCTCTGACAGGCTGCTCGTAGATCACCAGCTACCACTTGGCCTCCCCTGCTCTACAGAGATGAGTCCTGACACCCCCCACCCCCACCCCCCTCCAAATTTCAATGTCTCCTCCCTGTGGTCAAAGCTAATCAAACGCCCTTCATTCCTGGCCTGAGATGCTGCAGTGCCGTGAGAGCTGGAGCAGAGACTCCCTTGGCCGCAGGAACGAGACCACCCCCAGGTGTCCTTGCTGGGGCAGTCACCTGTCCAGGCCACTCCTTCACCCACTTGTCCCGTTTACTCAGCATCTTTTTCAAGGCGAGGCGGCAGTTTCTCAGCAGCTCCTTCAGGGTCAAGCGCATGGCCCGTTCCACGCCGCACAGCCACTTCTAAGAGACATTGGAGGGGGAGGGGGGGGAAGTGAAGGCGCTGCAGGGAGGGGAGTCTCTTTAATCATTCACACACACTTCGGCCCGGCCAGCGGGCTCCTCCTGCCAGAGGGAGAGAGTACGCAAGGGGGACGGCATTTCACAACCCAGAGGTCGCTCTCGATAGAAGTCCAGTAGAGCTCCCAGCTCTAGGGCACCTCAGCAACTGGTCTCAGGAGTGGAGAGACGGATGGGTCTTCTTTAGCGAAAGCCCTCTCTCCGAGCTCCCCAGAGACACTCCCTCAAGCACCAATCTGCTCTCCTTCCCAGAGGTGAGCTTTGAGAGGCTGCTTCCAGTCCTCACACCATCATCCACTGGAGACTAGCTTGTAGATCACCAGCTACCTCTTGGCCTCCCCTGCTCTACAGAGTCCCTGCTGCCTGCCCCCCCCCCGACCCTCCCAGCAGCATGGTGGGAGGTAGACCAGACACAATGCTCAGTTGCTTTCTTCCTCTTGCAGATCCTCGCTCCCCATCACACTGCTCCTCCTCCATGCACTAGAATACCCTTCCTCTCCTCCTTTCTGCTCCAAGCTTGGTTTGAAGACCAGCGATGAGCAGTCTAGCCCTTGCCCAGCTGCGCCCATTGCCGAAACCCGCAGCCAGCACAGGCTGTGGCAGCACATGTCTGTAATACAGACAATCACCCCAAGTACAGACGCGTTTCGCAGGACTAGCCCAAACCTCACCTCTACCGGTCCCTCCAGCAGCAAGGAATGGGTGAAATCAATATACTCCCCATCCAAGGAGTACATGCCCAGAGCTTCCAGCTTGCTGGTCATTCCTACCTGAAGGACACAGAAAAGAACAATATTTTATCCCTCTGATGCTCTCTGCATGGTGCCCCAATGATCAGAGCCGTGCTGAGATTCCAAGGGCCGATGGGCAGGGAGAGGAACTCAGCTGGCTGACCACGTTGAACGACGGTCTCATCCTGGCTCCGGAGGCCTGCTCAGATTACTTTACAGACGGTACCTAAGGAGATGATTCACCTGCAGCCAAGATGCAGCTGCCTCTAAACGCATTAAGCGGGCATGTAGATGCAGCCATCTCAGAAGCGGTTTATACAGGGATACCCTAACCAGGGCTGGATCTTAGGCAAGGAGCATTAGGGGTTATGGTTCTGGGGCCTGCGCTTTCCTGCACTTCTGGGAGACATGCAGAATGTCCGCCATTGCACCCTGAGAGCATCAGTGGCAGGGCTTCCTCCCTCCAGGAGATGGCAGCAGCTGGGAAGTGAAGCTCCCACATTATCATGCATGCTGCCCCCTCCCACACCACTACTGACACTTTGAAATATTCTGTTCTTCAGCCTGGTTTCTTTGAGGCAGAGGCAATGAGCTGAAGAGTGGGCTGTTTGAATGGATTCCCTTTTCTCCCCATCTTCCTGGCCATGTGAACTCCGGATTTTATTTGTGCCCTGGGCCCTGCAAATTCTAAGGCCAACCCTGGCTTTACCCATTACCTAGATGCAGCCCTTCTGGTGGAGGGCATAGCAGCTGCTGCACAGATTTGCTGAAAACAAGCAGACCCTTCTCTGGCTGAAACTCCTAGCAGCAAGGCTAGAAGATCCAACCTGGCTTTCCCAGGGGCTGGGTCAGGAAGGGCTGAGCAGGCACCTTCTGCATCTTGAGGCTCTTGATGTTGTCAAAGCACTTCTTGAGGTGGGGCTGGACGGCCTCAGCATTGCGTGACTGGCCCAGGATCTCCAGCAGGTCATCATTGGACAGGAAGTAGAAACGGGGGAAGACGTAGCGCTTGGTCTCCAGGTATATGTCAAGGGATTTCTGGATCTCCTCCAGGGAACCGTTCATCTCCACAAGCTTGTCCAGGAGGCCTGGCAGGAAGGAGAGTCATGTAGAGCTTGCTGCTCCTGCTGTTCTCACCGCAGTCACTATCCCACACACCCCAACAGGCCAAAGCTCCTGTCACATTGCTCCATGCCCTTCCCCAGCTCAGTCCTGGGCTTCGCTTTCAAAGTGCCCACACAGCCCTGCTCCGATTTCCTCCCAGCTCGGTCTCCTCTTGCTCTTAGCTACAGTCATGCTGCCCCTCCCTATGCACACAATGGCTTCCTTCTCATCTCAAACCCATCCTTTCCACTCTTCATCTGGTATTAAATGGCAAAAATCAAAGTCTGTCCTGAACCAGGCAGCCCACCAGTTTTTGGGTGTTAACAAATGAGACAGTAGCCCACACCAGGTGGGTGTCCACCTGCTTGTTGATTAGGTGCTCGCCCCCACCGGACACGGGCCCCCCACTCACAGCGGGGTCCCAGAGCATGCAGAGCCTGCTGTGCAGATAATTCAGGCTAATTTGCACCCACGTGTCCACATCCCATCAATTGGCTTGCATGCAGCCTCACACGTGTACAGATCTGCCAACACCACAGAGTCGCGAGTGAAAACCCTAGTGTTCCGAGGAGTAACCACTTCCAGCCCCTCTCTCGGCTCTCACATTAACGACCACCTTAAAAGCTCACCGCACCATTTTCAAACATGCGTCCTCCCAGCTTTTCCTGGTTGGCAGCACATGCGTGGTGTGGTGAATGCTGAACTGAACATGGGGGGAGAGACGGGGAGGGGAATCAGTCATTTACAGTAAACAGAAGCACACGGTGGCCACGCGAGGAGGCTTGATGGCATTTCCAAGCCTGACGTTGGCAGCAATCTATCAAAGTGCATGCTGTTCGTATGCGCATGCGCACTCACAGGGCATGGGATTGCTTCCACCGAGTGCAAGTTGACCACTCTGAGCACACTCAAGGGGCAACCAGATATGGGTGCTGTGTGGGGTCAACTGGTTTAAATACTCTGGGCATTGGGCAATTCAGGGTCAGTCCCTGGAACAAAAGAAGCTGTAAGATGCTGAGCTGGGAGTTAGAGCTGCAGCTTGGAGAGAGCTGGCTCTACAGATGGATTGGACATCTCTTTCTGGGCCAGCTGGGGAGGAGGAACCACACAATGGAACATGAGACTGTTGCCCTTTTGCTCTGAATTTGCCAATACCGTGTGTGCTGTACCTGACCTAGCTTCTACCCCATCCCAGTTCTTAGTAAAGTTGGGTGTAGTAGTAGGGGGGTGTTGTTGGTGGCAATTAACTCTTTAGGGACACCACTGCTCTTTTGTTTTTGTTGGTATTGCAGGGCTGGGTAGTACCAAGGGTGTAGCGTCTGCCCTCTCAAGTATTGGGGTAGGTAACAGGGTTGGAATACTCAGCACGGCATTTTGTGCGATTGTTGTCATTACAGGTAGTGCTGAAACAGTGGAGAGAAGAGATGGAGCCAGAGAGAGAGCTGATCTTGGAGGCAGGGAAGTAGTAGGAGCCTTAGAAGATTGCTCCAATGGCAGTTGGGCTGCCATATACTTCTTCCCATTTGAAGGATGAAAGCAGCAGCAGTGGAGGTTGCTATGGGATTAGTGGATCCCAATACAGCTCTCACAACTCATCATCCAAAGCAAACTCCCTGCCAACCAGGACACCCCGACATCAACAGGAATAAGACCCTGCCAGAACAGCAGATGCAAAACTTGCCAACACATTTCCACCACTGCCACCAACACCACCCCCCATGAAAAACCATTCCAAATACAAGGAAACTACATCTGTAAATCCCAAAGTGTAGTGTACTTCATTCAGTGCACCAAATGCCAGCAACTATGTTGGTGAAACCCAACAATCATTGCACTTGCGTATGAATTCGCACTGACACGCAATTGCTAACCAAGTCACCAATCTAAAGTGGGCAGTCACTTTTCACAGCACGACCACCCTATCTCCGATCTCTCAGTCTTCATCCTCAAAGGAAATCTGCATAATATGCTCAGAAGACGGACCTGGGAATTAAAATTCATAAACCTGACACCAAAAACAATGGACTTAACAAAGACCTAAACTTCTCTAGGCACTACAAAAACCTGTCAACATCGGACAGTCTACTACATATTTAGCTTTTGTTATCTGCGGTTAACATAGTCCTTCATTACTGCTGTGGACTATTTTCTTTCTGCACTAGTCATTACTGTATTTTATAGATCCATATCTGTATCTATTTCTGTAATCACGTTTTGCATTCCCCCCTTCCTTTTCCACCCCCCCTCTCCAGTCTCTCACCTTTCCCCCCTCCTTCTGTTGCTATTGTCTATTACATCCCCCACTGTGCTTTGCTTATCTTCAGGGCTACTCGCACCTTATTTCTAGTGCTGATTTAACCACTACCTTCCTGTATCTTCTAAAGTACCCCACATTCCCTTCACACTCTTCCCTTTGTACTGCTTATCTCCCCATTCTCACCTTCTGTTACTATGGTTAATTTATCACCATTCTCTCCCCCCTCCCACTCTGTTACATGAGATATAGTCACTGTACTTTGCTCAAATCTTCCATTCGGACCCCTACTTGCCTGAGGAAGGACCCTGTGACGTCCAAAATTTTGCACATTTCCATCAACAATAGTTGGTCCCATAAAAGATATCCTTCGTACTACTTTGTTTCCACCTCTACTGCTATCTGGGTGAGAGGGGTCTCGGGTTCTGTGCCAAAAATAGTTTGTCCAGCATCCATACCTGGAGCAGGCAGTGATGTCAGGGTCCTGTCTACGGAGGCAGAGGGTGTAGTTCTGCCAGGGTTAAATTGAAGATTAAAAGGGTCGTGCTGCTGGTACGGTGGCTGATATGGTGGTTCCCAGGGAGGGCCCAGGTATTTAGGAGATGGCCAATACATATATGGAGACCATTGCTGGTGCCCTGTCATCCACACTGGGGAATACAATCCCTGACTGATGTCCATACAGAGATGGAAATGAGGGGCACCAGGTTGGAGCAGACTCCTTATTCTTTCCCCCCCGGAGGAGGAGCAGATGGTTGTATGGAACGAGCTGGTGAGCTCTGAACTGGCTCGTCAGTGTCCAAGCTAGAAGAACATAAGAAGTGCCACACAGGGTCAGACCCATGGTGCATCAAGCCCAGCATCCTGGCCAGCTACAGTAGCTTGAGAGAAGTACAAGTCATGTGTGATCCATCTGCTAACCACTCCCAACTACCAGTAACCACAGCTTTAGGCCCCAACTAGTAGGCATTTATGGCTCTAAACTCTACGGATTTATATAGTTTCTGTTTCACCGCCTCCTCTGGCAACAAATTCCACAACAGTATTGTCCGCTGAGTGAAAAAGGTACTTCCTTTGTTTTAAATCGGCTGTCATTTACAGAGTTTCTCTACAACAGGGTGAATGGGTGTAGCACTGGAGCGCCCTCTACTGGGCAGCAGAGTGAGTGCAGTCTCCAGTTAAGGCTGGTTGATTGCAGTCAAAGGCATTGGGCATGCCCAGTGGGGAGATCACGGGGTGCCTGACTGAGCATGCTCAGGGGAAACAGAAGCCCAGGCTCAGTCTAATGGAGGTGGCCACAGGAGAAGGAGCTTTCTGCAGGACCTCCCTCCTCCACCCAGGACAGCAAAGGACTATCTAACTTTAATGACCCAGACTTATAAGGACTTTTGCCCTACATGAACTATAAGGACTTGCACTACTGGTGATGATAGACCTGGCTTGAGGGGTGGCTGGAGGCCAAGATCCCTCTCCTATCTTATGGGATACTACTTACCCAGGACCAGACCCAGGTGGATATTTATAGAGATAACCACACACAGTACCTACTGCGTGACGGGCTACATCTAAGTTTCCCAAACACCCTGCCAGTGCCCCCAAGGACCACAGTCCCCTTGTTCTCTTATTGTGAGAAAGGGCAAACAACAGTTCCCTATTTACTTCTGCCACATCACTCATGGTTTTATGAACTTCTATAATATCACCCCTAAATCGTCTCTTCTCCAAGCTGAACAGCCCTAACCCGTTGAGTCCCCACTCATATGGAATTAGACCCATCCCTTCCATCATCCTTGTTGCCCTTCTCTGAAAATTTTCCAATTCTATTATATCTTTCCTGAGATGGGGTGACCAGAACCGCACATAATATTCAAGGTGAGGTCATACCAAAGATTTATACAGTGGCTTTATGACATTTTCCCTTTTATTTTCTATGCCTTTTGCAATAGGGAAGAACATGGGTGACCCCGATACTGAACCTTCTAGAGCTGGGGACAGTGTGGCTGGAATGGATATATATGGACGTCTGCGGCGACCTGTGTAGGGAGATCACGTCTTATGTTTGAGGTGGGGAGATAGTAGGATTATTATTTTTTAAGAGGCTGGGTTGTTTATCTTCTGATTTATCCCTCCTCTTCTTCTTTGGTTTGTCTGGCTTTCTATAAATGTTTTTCTCTCTTTTGGTCCATTTTACGGGCTGGTGATGACATCACTACCTTAATTTTCTTTATTTTAGGAGAGGAAGTTGTCACTGGTGCCAAAAGGGTCAGTGTGGGAGCACTTGGTACCAAGGAGGGCAGCACGGATGTATGCAGTGCCATGGCTATGGAGACAGTGTTGGGGATGGACTCCATGCCGGCAAGGTTGGGATGGGAAGTCGCTGGGTGCCAGAGGGGATGGCAGTTCAGAGTTGGGCTTCCTTGGTGGAACTGTGCATGAACCAGAGAGGCTTTTGTGAGCTTTCCTGGTGTCTCAAGCACCTTCTTAGGAAGGAGGAATTGGAGGTGCATTTTCCAATTGTTGATAGCCCTGCCAGAGAAGTTGGCACATGCTGAGCAGCCCATGGCTTATGTGCCTCACCGAGGCAGATCAGGTGCTCATTATGAGCATTGATGATCAGGAGAGATGTTGGGCACCTTGTATATATTTTTAAGCTTCCTTCTGTTGTGGCCGCTGCTATGGCACAGCCCAAGTAGCTAAACCCTGCCTGGGATTTGAGAAGGCTTGGTCTTGCATTTTATTTGTCTTAAATTATTTTTCCTTCTTTCTTCTTCCTTTTGTGAGGCAAGTAATACAAGTAACTGCGAGTCGTCTGAAAGACGAAGTAGAGACGTGTTTCCCTCAACTGCCAAACATTGCCTTGCTACAGATCTACCAGCGCAACAACTGTGGATGGAACCTCCTGCCACAAGCACCCAACAAAACCAGTACCTGTGGGTCCACAACCAGCATTGCAGGAAGAATTTGGGAAGGGAGCTACTTGGGGAGACCATGTGGCGGGTAGACAAGATCCAGGATGCCATTAACAGCCTGGCCAGGAAGCATAGGCAGCTGGTGCAGCAGACCGCTGCAGAACCCAAGGCCTTTGCTGCTGAGGCCCACCTGGACTGCTGGCGAGATATTAGGCACTGGGCCCACCTCTGAAAGGAATTGGAGCAGTTGGAGAGACGGTGAGTAAGGAGATGAGATATATGAGCAGATGCAAAGCAACCTGTCCTGCTCCATGCAGAACTCCCTGCTCAAGCATGTTGCTGTCACGACTGCGAGCATTGTTGCTCAGGGGCCGGCACCATTTCCTAACACCCATCGGTCATTCATGCCAGCCTATCTGGAACCTGACTGCCCGCCCTGGTTCCCCAGCAATCCACCCTCCAGGGAAAGCACCTAAGCCCTTGCCACACTGCACTCATGCCAGGGAACAGTTCATGGGCCGCCATGCTTCCCCCTCCCACCCATTATTTCTACATGCCTCCCGTGAACACTCCTCCACAGCCAGATCTTCAGAAGGATGGGGAAGATGTCCCCCTGTCAATCCCACCATGCAAATGAGCACGCCAAACTGCCCCCAAAAGAAGCAGGCAGAAAAAGAAACACTTTGATATTTAAACAGTTTGATATGTATAGTTCTATAGTTAATTAAAGTAATTTAATAAGATTCTTTAATTTCCAAAATTTGTGCTTTCTGTGCTTCTTTTTGGGAAAGGAGAGAAGTTGGGGGGCTATATGGCATAGCGATAAGCCACTTTAGGGGCTGGGGGTTGGAAGGGAAGGGAAGGGAAGGGTGGCAGGGGGGAAGGGAAGGGAAGAGGGAGGCACTGGAGAATGGCTCTATGGCAAAGCGATACGTTGTTTTGGGGGCTAGGGGTTGGAAGGGAAGGGAAGGGTGGCAGGGGGGAAGGGAAGGGAAGAGGGAGGCACTGGAGAATGGCTCTATGGCAAAGCGATACGTTGTTTTGGGGGCTAGGGGTTGGAAGGGAAGGGAAGGGTGGCAGGGGGGAAGGGAAGGGAAGAGGGAGGCACTGGAGAATGGCTCTATGGCAAAGCGATACGTTGTTTTGGGGGCTGGGGGTTGGAAGGGAAGGGAAGGGTGGCAGGGGGGAAGGGAAGGGAAGAGGGAGGCACTGGAGAATGGCTCTATGGCAAAGCGATACGTTGTTTTGGGGGCTAGGGGTTGGAAGGGAAGGGAAGGGTGGCAGGGGGGAAGGGAAGGGAAGAGGGAGGCACTGGAGAATGGCTCTATGGCAAAGCGATACGTTGTTTTGGGGGCTAGGGGTTGGAAGGGAAGGGAAGGGTGGCAGGGGGGAAGGGAAGGGAAGAGGGAGGCACTGGAGAATGGCTCTATGGCAAAGCGATACGTTGTTTTGGGGGCTAGGGGTTGGAAGGGAAGGGAAGGGTGGCAGGGGGGAAGGGAAGGGAAGAGGGAGGCACTGGAGAATGGCTCTATGGCAAAGCGATACGTTGTTTTGGGGGCTAGGGGTTGGAAGGGAAGGGAAGGGTGGCAGGGGGAAGGGAAGGGAAGAGGGAGGCACTGGAGAATGGCTCTATGGCAAAGCGATACGTTGTTTTGGGGGCTAGGGGTTGGAAGGGAAGGGAAGGGTGGCAGGGGGAAGGGAAGGGAAGAGGGAGGCACTGGAGAATGGCTCTATGGCAAAGCGATACGTTGTTTTGGGGGCTAGGGGTTGGAAGGGAAGGGAAGGGTGGCAGGGGGAAGGGAAGGGAAGAGGGAGGCACTGGAGAATGGCTCTATGGCAAAGCGATACGTTGTTTTGGGGGCTAGGGGTTGGAAGGGAAGTGGGGAGGCTGCTGGTCATGCACTTGAGGGCAGGGGGCTCCAGAGTAGCTCAGCAGGGAAAAGCAGGTTGTGAAGGAAACTATGGTGGGAAAAGGTCGGGTGCTGGCCAGTCACAGAGGAGCCAGCTACATGCCTGTTCCTTTGCGCTTCTTGTCATTCCGAGACCTAGCTAGTCTGTAAAACGCCAATAGGAAATACAGAGGTTCAGCCCTCCGCTAATCCGGTGTACATGCAGCCAGGCTAATCTACAAATACCAATAGGGAATGCACAGGGAAAGGCCACCGGGCAGGAAATAGCACAGGGGCTGTCACGGAAGAACATAGGGTCACACATGTGTAACATGGGACTACATGTAGACTACAAGTCTGGTAAATAAATATGTAATGCCAAAGGTTCCCCATGTATGTAAGGTTACAATTGAGAGCTGTAGAACTCAAATTAGGGCTCTGACACGTCACCAGGCTACAGGAAATTCAAAGAGATACCAAAGTGTGTATTGAAAGCTCTTGCCAGACAGCCCTGTTGACATTTAGATGGGCCTTTGTGTTTGCCTGGGTTGGTACGGGACTGACCCCACGATTCCCCAAAGGTGAGAACAGAGACAAAGAAGGGGGAAACTATAAAAGGAGCCAGTAGGTCACCAGAAGGAGGCTCTTCCATCCTAAAGCCATCTTGAGAACTGATCTACATGTGAAAGCCTGCCTGTCAGCAGTTAGGCCGCAGAAACATGAACTGAGAGGAGGATTTTGCTCTCTAAAGCGAGAACCCAGCCGCTTACGTTGAAGGGCTGAGAGAAACCAGAACTTCTGGACCTTGGTAGGGTAAGATGCGTAATTTAGGAACTCAATCAGTATAGCTCAGGAATGCGTTATATTTACCTTTGATTTCTAATAACCACTCTGTATCAACTATCTTGCTTATGTAATCAATAAACTTACGTCTTATCTTTCTGAAGAAGTGTCTGTGTCTAACATTGGAACACAAGTGAGCAACAAGAGCCCTCAAGCTCTTGTGAACCCAGAGAGTAAAGAGTCTGTAAACGGGAAGGATCGGGCCCTTGGGTGACAAAGGAGTTTCATTGTGACAGACGTGAATTAGCCAGAGAGAGAAATAAATTCAAGAGGGCTGTGCGCAAGGGAAACAAAAATTGGTCACCTACCTTGGTGAATGTGTTTCTCGCCTGTAGTCCTGTCAGTGATCCGTTGGGTAGCTCCGCGGATGACCGTCAGGAGGCAGAAGAAGAAAGAAGTCTTCTGCGCACGCGTGGAGCTGCCCCCGGCCATCTTGCCAGTCCATATCCAAGCCAAGGGACGTCTCCACCTCTGGAAGTACTTAACACAACATTAGACGGGAAAAAACAAACCCTGAGAATGAGGAGTACCACCGGAAGGTGAACTAGGGGAGTGCAACAGTGAACTTCTTTCCTAACAGAACCACTAAATTACTTTTCCTAACATTTCTTTTAAACCCAAGAAGAACTTTCTACCTAACTGTATGCTGTTTGACAGGGAGGGCCAGATCACTGACAGGACTACAGGCGAGAAACAAATTCACCGAGGTAGGTGACCAATTTTTGTTTCTCCGTCTGTCTCCTGTCAGTGATCCATTGGGATGTACCCAAGCCCAAATACCTTAAGGGTGGGAGCAAACAGCCCCGGGAGACTCCAGGACTGCCTGCAGCACCCTCCTGCCAAATGCCGCTTCAGCGGATCTAAACAGATCCAACTTGTAATGCTTGACAAAAGTATGCAGGGAGGACCAAGTAGCCGCCCTGCATACTTCCTCGTACGAAGCTCTAGCCTTGAAGGCATAGGAGGTAGCTGCCCCCCGCACTGAATAAGCCCAGATCTGTAAAGGCGGAACCTTGTGTTTAGCCTTGTAGGCTTCAATGATGCAATGCCTGACCCATTTAGAAATTAGGGTCTTAGAAGCCTTTTTTCCCCCAGACCCAGGTCTGATATTGATAAATAAGGCCGAGGAAGAACAAATTCCTCTGGTTTTTCTCAAATAAATCCTCAAGGCCCTCCGGACATCTAAGGTGTGCCACACCTTCTCTTTAGGGTGAACTGGATTCGGGCAAAAAGATGGTAAAATTAGCTCCTGAGACCTATGGAAAGTCGAATTAATCTTTGATATAAAAGGCTTCATCCACCCTGAGTGTAACTGAGTGTTCCTGAAAAGAACAATAATTCTCATCCATAGACAGAGCCCCCAGCTCTGATACTCTTCGAGCCGAGGTAACAGCTACCAAAAAAAACTACTTTAAGGGTCAGCCTGTAAAGAGAAACATGTTTGAGAGGCTCGAATGGAGGCTCGGTTAGGGCATCTAACACTAAACTAAGGCTCCAAGAAGGACACCTATGTACCACTGGGGGGCTGATGTTCCTAGTAGCCTTAATAAACTGCCTAATGTGTTTGTGTGGCAAGAGTCTCCTATTTGAAATAGATTGTAAGACTGAAGAAATGGCGGCTGCCTGGCGGGCCAAGGTATTAGGCCTCAATCCCTTGTCTAACCCCTCCTGCAAAAATTGAAGGATGGACGGAACCGTAGCTAGGCAAGGATCTAATCCCCTATTAGCAGCCCAAAGAGCAAAAACCCTCCAGGTGGCCGCATACGACCTCCTAGTTGCTGGCCTCCTAGCTTGCTGTAGGGTGGTAAGTACAGCCTCAGAATAACCTGCCCTTCTTAGAGCTGTGTACTCAAGTGCCATGCTGTTAGTCTTAGGAGTGCAATCGACTTGCATAGAAGGGGTCCCTGACTTAGCAGATCTAGACGGAGAGGCAGGATCAGAGGAGGCTCTAGACTCAAGTCCACCAAGTCCGAGAACCAAGGCCTCCTCGGCCACCAAGGGGCGATTACAATCACGTGTGCCCCCTGTTGAAGAATCTTCGCTACTGTGCGGGTTAAAAGAGGCGTTGGCAGAAAAGCGTATAGCAGACCACGAGGCCAGGTCTGATTGAGAGCATCTACGGCCTCCGCATGAACGTCCCTTGACTTTGCCATGTAGCGAAGAGTCTGTCGGTTCTGATTTGTGGCAAACAGGTCGATGATTGGGTGTCCGAATTTTGCAGTCAGTGTCCTGAATACCTCTGGATGGAGATTCCACTCGTGGGGATCTATTGACTGGCGACTTAGCCAGTCCGCCTGAACGTTCTGGGTTCCCTTTATGTGGAGACCCTTCAATGAAATCAGGTTCTTTTCCGCCCATGTGAGAAGCCGCACTGATTCCTGGTGCAAGAGTCTGGACCTGGAGCCCCCCTGGTGATTGACAAGCTTTCGCGGTGGTATTGTCTGTGTATACCAGAACATAAGCTTTGCCGATGCTGCTTAACAGTTGTTGTAGAGCAAGACGGATTGCGGTCAACTCCAGAACGTTGATGCTGAGGCTTGCCTCCTGTTGAGTCCAGCAACCTTGAACACATCTGTTGCCCATGTGGGCTCCCCATCCCCTCAAGCTCGCGTCCATTGTCAGGACCACTATTTCTGGTTCCTCCAGTGGAACGCCCGTTTGGAAAATGGCTGGGTCTGACCACCAAGACATTGATTTTGGTAACCACCTTGGAATTCTGACCCATGGATTGAAGTCGTTGGCGAGCTCTTGCTGAAAAGGCGTCAGCAGCCGTTGCAAGGGGAGAAGGTGGAATCTTGCCCATTGAACCTGCTTCGTGCAGGACACCAACAGGCCCAGAAGTTGGGCCAAACTCTTCAGCCTTGCTCTCTTCTGGCACCCTAGAAGGCGCACCCGCTGTCTGATCTTTTCTTGTCTGTCGCGGGGAATGAAGGTGGCTCCTAAGGTAGTATCTATCCATACCCCGAGATGCTCGATCCTGTGAGTCGGCTCCAGGTGGCTCTTTTCCCGATTTACCAAGAATCCGTGGGCCCCCAGGTACTGGATGGTTCTGTCGAGGTCCCTCTGGAGCTTGGCACGGCTCTGTGCCCTTATCAGCAGGTCGTCAAGGTATGGATAGAGGTGGATGCCCTCCTTGCGAAGGTTCGCCACCAAGGGGACAAGAATCTTTGTGAAGGTTCTTGGAGCCGATGACAGCCCAAACGGGACAGCCCTGAATTGGTAATGGGTCTGTTGGTAGGCGAAGCACAGTCACTGTTGGTGTGGTTCCCAGACTGGAATGTGGAGGTAGGCGTCTCTGAGGTCCAGTGAGACTAACCAGTCCCCGTTCCTGATGGTGCGGCAAATCGATGTTACCGTCTCCATCTTGAATTTTTGTGTGCGAACGACCCTGTTGAGGCGCTTGAGATCCAGAACAGCTTGCCAGGCGCCCGACTTCTTGGCTACCAGGAAGAGTAAGGAATAAAGACCCTGGCCCCGTTGGTTCGTGGGAACTGTCTCTATCGCTCCAATGGTTTCGAGACGAAGTAGCTCAGGTAGCATGGCAGAGTGCTTCTCCATCCGGCCGGACTTTGGAGACAAGATGAAAGCGTGGGATGGGGTTCTTTTGAACTCTATTTTGTATCCTGCAGTTACGCAATGCAGTGCCCATGCGTTCGAGATGGACTGAGCCCACACGCTTGAAAAATTTTGCAATCTGCCTCCCACTGCTACGTCCTCGTGGTAGTCATGCCTCTTGCTTACAGCCAGACTGAGCAAACCCTTTTGACTTCTGTTTGTCATGTCTGAAGTTGTGACCCCTTCCTCCTCTACGAGAGAAGAAACGTCCTGGCTGATCTTGCCGGTACTGCCCCTGGAACTTTTTAGAGGAGCTATATCCGGAACCATATCCTCCTCTAGATCTGAAGCTGTGGCCACAAAAAAGGTTTTTCTTAGCTCCTACCTGCTGTAGATTTCTTTGCTTGGACTTGTCATTAGCATCAGCCAAAACTTTGTCCAGGCAAACCCCGAACAACTTGAAGCCTCTGTAGGGGGCGGCGGTGAGGAGGTTTTTTGCTGTGTTGTCTCCCTCCCATGATCTTAGCCAAAGCTTGCGTCTGGCCGAGACGGAGCTAGCTACAGACCTGACAGCCCACGTCATCGAGTCCATCGTGGCATCAGCGAGGAAGGCAGCTGCCAAGTTGATCCGGGAAGACAACACCTGGGCCCTTCTATCCGAAATGTCGAGGTCCTGAGCTTCTTGTAACCAAGCCAACAGGGCTCTGGACACGCAAGATGAAATCACGTTTATCCGGACCGAAGTGGCGTATGAATCCAGACACCTACGTAGAGCCGCCTCTACAGCTCTGTCAGTAGAGTCCTTGGGGTAACAGTCCCCCTCCGTTGGGAAGACCGTCTGCTTAGCAAGAGAGACTGCCGCCGCATCCACCTTAGAGTTCTTTAGTAGCGGGTCTTTACATCTAGAGAGGGAGTACAGTGAAGACTGGGATTTGTTCATACGAATCCCTTTCTCGGGATATTTCCACTCGTGCAGGATTAACCTCTCAAAGGCTTTATCTAAGGGAAAGCCTGGGTCCTTGCCGTGCACTGAGGGAATGTAGTCACGTTCCTCCTCCTCCTGAGAGTCTGAAGAGATGTCCTTTGGGATTTTTTCCTCTAACTTAAGTGTCTTAACCACTTGAGAAAAACTCGCCCTTGAGGGGAAAGGGGAACTGCTTGTTCCTGCCTTGGGTCTCCTGAGAGGTACCCTGGGGGTTCAGCTCATCAATATCCTCCCACTCTGGAGTCTGATGCCAACTCTGAGGTGGCTTGGGCTCGAGCCTTCTTGGATTGGGGCTCACCGGCACTTATCTCATCAGAAGACTGGGGAGAATCCAAGAGCCTGTGCGGCGAGGCCTGTGAAGTTGGCTTTCGGGCCTTGCCTGAATCCCTGCTAGGAGCCCCACTCTCCTCCTCCGAGGATTGAGGGGACACAAGGAGCCTGCTGGGACAGGCCTGCAGGGGGCGCTTAGGCACCTTGCTTGCTCTTTTGCGCGGGGGTTTTCCCGCCTTTGTTCCCTTTGGAATGGGGGATGGGCTTGAACCCCCCTGGGGCGGTGGAACCCTTCTCGCCCCAGAGCCCTGGGACAAGTTGCCTCGAGGGGAGGTACTCCCGGCCTCAGGACCGAGAGAGGAGGCTGCAGGGGGAGGATTGCCCGGGGCCCCCCCTTGTACCTCAGCAAGGCGCTCCAGCGCTATCAGAATGCGGTCCAGTTTCGCCGCCACGTCAGGTGCCTCAGCCTTGTTGCCCTCCTGAGCGGGGGCAGACTCTCCGGCTCCCGCTCCCTCCATACTGTTGGCTGCTTTGTTCACTCTCCCGCTGGTGGACGCGGAGGAGGGAAGGGGGGAGGCACTTCCCTGCGGTGCAGCACGGCCTGACCCCCGCAAGCGGTGTCCAAGGGCGTAGCAGGGGGAGACTTACAGACAAAGACTCCACTGCTACTAAGCTGCTGGGGTAGGCGAGGCCTCTTCTCCCCGGAGTCTGGCTGCTCCCCCGGTTCCCGGGAGGTCTGCGCGGCAACCTGGCGGGCCGACAAAGCGAGTCCCTCTGAGTCGGGGAGGGATAATCGCTGGCCCCAAAGCCCCGCTGTGCCAAAATCCTAAATCCTGAGTCTAAACTGATCCAAATTTTGTTGTCTTTTCAGAGCGCTGAAATACAGCTCCGACGGCCGAAGGCAGAAGAAAAGACTGGCAAGATGGCCGGGGGCAGCTCCACGCGTGCGCAGAAGACTTCTTCTTCTTCTGCCTCCTGACGGTCATCCGCGGAGCTACCCAACGGATCCCTGACAGGAGACAGACGGAGAAAGTGAGTCACTCAAACCCGGTAAAGTGGGTGTGTGGACCCTCAAACCTGTGACAGTGGCGCCCCAACGAGTAAGGGTAACGCTCAGCTTGTGGACCAATGTGTAGAAAGTAGAGGAGCATACTCAGGTGACTGGACTCCTCCTGAGGGGAGTAAATCCCCAAACTGCAGAGTCTGAAAGCCCCAGGGGTCGGGAACTCAGCTCTGAGAGTGGAATAAGCAGATCCCTGAACAGAGTGTGTTGAGTTTGTTATTTTGATTTTAATTTCGGGTCAAGGACCGATATCAAAATAGGGCTTCCAAAGCGTTTCTCCAAGCTCTTGAAGCCAGAATTGGAAAAAGAGGCACAAGCCAGACACCTCCAAACAGAGGGGAAAACTAAGCAGCAACTGAAGCAGCTGATCCGGGAGCTTGAAATGAGCACGAATGGAACGGATGGGGACGGAGCAGGGGCATCAAATTCCCCTCCGACCCCCCCCTCCATCTGACCAGCAACCAGGAGCTAGAGATGCGCTGCCAAATGTACCCCCAAACCCCCTTCCAACTGACCAGCATCCAGGGGGACAAGGCTCAAACCCTGAACTCGAGATGGCCAGAATGAGGATGGAACATGAGCTCAGGATGGAAAAAATAAAACAGGAAGAACAAGAGAGGGACAAACAAGAAAAAGAGAGAGAAAAACAAGAATGAGAGAGGGAAAGAGAACAGGAGAGACAGCACCAGACTGAACTGAAGACACAGGTAGCCCTAGGAATGACCCCTCAACTCCCTCCACTAGGCAACACGAGAAACAACGCAGAAGGCAGAATTCGGGACTACGCCGCATTGATCCCACAATGCGAGGGAAATCAAGGCATAGAAGACTACTTCACAACCGTACATCATGTTTTTCTTTAAGAACAGATCCCGCAGGGGCTGTGGCTCAAATTAGTGTTACCTAAACTCTCAGCGAAGGCAAAACAAGTTTTCAACACAAAAATGGAGGAATCTCCAGGACTGACTTTTGATGCTTTCAAACAGGCAGTTCTCGAAGCCTACAGAATCACTCCAGAAACTTTTCGCCAGAAATTACGCAGCTTCAAGAAGGCAGAGGGTATGTCATAAACAGAAATATATAATATTTTGAAACAATATAGAATGAAATGGCTAGATACAGGTGGGAATGCCACTAAGGAACAAATTATTAACTCTGTATTGCTTGAACAATTCTATACTTTGTGCAGCCCAAATTTAAAAGCACACCTGCTGAATAAGGGGATAACAAATCTCAAAGAGGCAGAGGCAAGGGCTGATGCATTCACCGAAAATGCTATCCTAGCTTATGGGGAAAGAAAGCCAAGTAACGGGGAAAAGAAAACACATAATGGGGAAAAATCCAAACAAGGGTTTTACCATAAGCAAAATGGGTACAATCCACAATCTGAACAAGTAAACTTAACCCAGAACAGACAAAACGAGGGAGGGTGGAGGGAGACAGGGATCACCCAGACTCCAGAGAACATGCACTTCCCAATCTTCTACTAATGATTCAAGACAGTGCTATAACTGTAAACAAACAGGGCATGTGGTAAGAGAATGCCCCCCAAAAAGAGAATTTCACAGCCCCAAAAGAGAGGCTGATGAGATTATTGGGACTGTCAGTGTGAATTTTGTGTCTGTACTTCAACCAGTCCCCAGAGGTGTTAATGATTGCTATACCATTCCTAACCCAGCCACAGGAGATCAGTTACTACGAAAACCTGCTAAGATTAATGGAGTAAACTGTGTGGGAAGAGTCAACAATGGTGCACAAATGGTGATGGTATGGGAAAATTTGATTCCAAAACATATTAAAGGATCTAGCCCCCAGAACATCGGGCTTCCCTGCTTCCACCCCAGGTAAGAGCTTAATACTATTCCTCACCGAGGACTCCCTAGGCAAGAGCTGCACAATCTCAGTAACGGAGAAGGGAAGAGCTCCATTTATTTAGTCAAGATCACACACAGAGGGCAGGGGGGCCAAGACCGAGGCCCTCCACAGGAGTAATCCGTGCAACTGCTGTCTCCAGATCAGACCCTCAAGGGGGACCCTGGATATCACCAAAACCAGTGGTATTCAATGTAACCCATTGCTCAGGTGGGTCACCACTGTCCTGAAGACAATCTATCTCCTGCCTCCAGGGGCCTTTCATCGGACTAGGTGAAGGGGATGGAACAGGAAAGACAGAATGGAGACGAGCCCGAGCCATGGTATTTTCAATTCTCTGAATATAAAGCCCAGAGGTCCTCAGGCGGCTCCTTGCTGCCCAGGAGACAAAAGTAATCTTATGAGTCAAAAAGACAACCTCATCCCTCCTAAACCACCCCCTATGCAACAGGGGAGAGAGACTACAAACATCTGTATTCTTTAACGGGATCCCCATCAATGCTTGGAAATGGCCAATATCCCAGACAGGAGCCGCCAAGAATTTATAACTCCTCCTTTTGTTAATATGAAAGAGAAGAGCTGGTGCCCAGTGCTCCTTGGTCTCTTGTGGCCAGATTTTATTGGGGGGGGGGGTACCCCTGGGAAGAGCAGAGCAAACAGAGGCAGCAGCTGCCTGACCCTTAAGGGTTGGAGTCAAATTACCACACAAGGGTAAAGGTGCAACTCTATTCCTGCCGAAGACTGGAGAAGTGGCAACATCCACTCGCAAGGGCGGGGTTGGAGCCAGGTTGCTATCGGAGGGACCACCCGCTAGAGACAAACCTGTTCCTTCATTGGAAAATGGAAGGTTCGAAGATCTCCGCCACACCCGGGTGTGACTCCCAGGTAAGGGAGCCACTCCATTCCTGCCAAACACCAGCGAGGTGGCAACATCCACCCGCAAGCTATTACTGGGGAAACTGAAGGGCACTGTTTGAGTGGCCACATCCAAATTACCCTGAGAGCGGGATGTAGGAAAAAAGGGGTCACTTTGAAAATTGGTATGAGCTCTGACAGAGACACAGAAGTCAGGGGAGGGTGGGTGTGCACAGAAAGAGGTTGGTCCAGATCATGGATCTCTCCCCTACCCTTGTGTGTACGCCTACATCTCTGCTCCCTTATCCTGAGCTCAGTCCTTCAGTGCTTGGGGGTAGGAGCTGGATCCAAGGCCAGATGCAGGAACTGGAAAGGGGCCAAATAAAAACTATCCGAGAGCCAAATTTGGCTTCAGGCCTGAGGGTCCCCACTTCTGACTTGGAGGGAAGAGCACCCCACCTGAGCCAGTGACACCATTTCCAGAAGCACAGGGAATGCCCCTGCTACGCTGTAGCACTGGCATCAGCAACAACTCCAGAGCCAGCCTCTGCCTCTGTAATCAAACACCATGCTCCCTGGGCTGGCACGGACAAAGGTAGCTCCTGCCGGCAGGACGGGGAAGCACCTTTGGATAAGCCATTGGTTGTGCAGGGCTCAAGCAACAGCATCTACCTGGATAGTGTGTCCCACGCAGCGCATTAGAGTCCTTGGCCAGTCTGTCCATGATGGTCTTCCAGCTGATGTTGATTTGGCCAAACAAGGTAGACTCATTGGGCAGCTGAGTACAGATATCTTGCCCCATGAAAATGTTCTGGGGAGTGGTAGAAAGGTCACCTTTGTGTTAGGCAGGCTGTTGTGGAGCACACAGACAAATGCTCCCCAGCCTGACCCACCAAGGACACGACCCCTCAGGCAATGCTCCTGAACAAATGGACATGGTCCCATCATAATGCCCCACACAAGCACCCAATTCAACTCCCTTTGAATTTGGGAGGGACTATTTCCTGAGCCCTGGTCCCAGGAGATAAAGTGAACGGAGGCTGGGCCAATCTAAAGCAGCACTGGGAAGCTGGACTAGATGGGTGGGGAGGTTTGGAAGTGACTGGGTGGGGGGGATCCAAAGTTCCTTGTCTGCACATGCACAGTGCTCCTGACTCTCACATGCTGTTCAGACTTGGATGCAAGCTCGGACTGTCACCCAAGACTGGACAGAGAGAGAAAGCTGCCAAGGCTAGTGTGGAAAGGGAGCTCCTCACCTCCAGGTACATCCACTGCCTCTGCACAGTCAGCACCATCTCAATCACCTCCAGGATGAGGGAGAGGCACCGCTCCCAGCGATCCACCTCCTTCTCAAAGGGCTTCACGAAGCGAGAGGCCTTCATGGTAGAGAGGGCCACCTGATTGTCCTCCAGCGCCTGGAACACCTCATCTGTCCCCCTGCACCAACAGAGCAGCACATTGTTAAGCAGGGGGTTTCCTAGGCCAGTGGCCAGTTCCCATCCCGCTCTAAAGCCCATTTCCTATGTGATCTCCCTCCGGATTGTCGTTTCTTGTGGTGTGAACAGTACTGTAATATGGTCTGTAATACACTGCCCAAGGTGGACACAGAACAGCTGGCACCAGGCAGGAAGAGTTTCCACTCACTCCCGACTTAGGGTAGGGCTGGAGCGGATGCCGTAGAGGTGGAAGGTGTGGTATCTCATTCCCCATGGCCTCGGCCAGCCAGTTCCCCACCTTACCAGATCAAGACTTCCCCACCTTCTTTTTCCAGATCCTGGCTCCCCATTGCAGTGCCTCATCAGGACACTGCATCTACTACTTAGTCCCTCCGGAGCCCTGTATTTGTACCCTGGATCCGCCAGGCCATCTCATCTTAGTGGCACCTTTCTTGCAATGACCTTTCGGTCATGCAATAAAGTTATAAAGTAAAGTAAAGTAGCGGCACCAAGCCAGGAATCGGCATGTCCCAAATCAGTTTTGTTCCTGGTTCCAAGCCCCCATTTGTTTTCTCTCCCTTAAGACACAAATGCATTTGGATCATGGAACTGAGCAAGATCTTGGCTTCTGTTCTGCAGAGACATGCACGCCCTGCAGGCACAAGATATTAACTGGGATGCTGCTGCAGGAGCCAGGAAGACTTCAGAGGTCAGGATGCCATCAACAAACTTGCTCCCTCCATACAATGCTGGGTTAGTTATGACCCGTCCTGTTGCTCAGTTTTCCTGCAATTAAAGAAAGCTGCTGGGGGTGGGGGTTTTGTAAGGAGAGCATGTCTAGTGGAGAGAAAACAGGGGAGGGTCTGGCTTGGTGGTTAGGCAGGTGCTGACACTCAGGAGTCCTGGACTCTCCTCCTAGCTCTGGGAGAGAAAGGAGTATGGTCTAGTGGATAAAGCAAAGGACTATCTGTCTTGGCATTGGTAACTGAAGAGGATGATTAAATAAACCAGCTGAAGCCACTGCCCTACCCAGAGACAAAAGAAGAGTCCATTCCACTCTGCAAACAACATGCTGAAACCCGAAGTCATTCATCTCTCCAGGTCTTGAAGAGTCAGCAAATCGTCAATACCAAACACCCTACCTGAGTCGATGGTGCTCCTTCTCCTTGTATGGCACAATATCCAGCACCGTGACCTCCCAAGCCTTGGCGATGTTCTGGAGAGACTGTGAGGAGACATAGAATGCCAAATATACACGGCAAGCACAGCCATAGTATTTCAACATCAGAAAGGAAAGGCAGTGGAACTCATGGCTTCTGTTTCTGGTCTGGCTAGGGAGTGCACCATTCGAGTGGCTTGGGAGCTATGACTCGTGGGCTCAATTCCTGGCTCTGGGAAGGAAGTGGAGTCTGATGGGTAGAGAGAAGTGATTTTACTCCAGCCCTAAGCAGGTGGATGTATCAGAGCAGAATGGCTAGGAGCCAGGGCTGCTTGATTTGAGTCTTGGGTCTATCCCAGGGATGGGGAACCTCAGGCCCAGAGGTTAATCGACCACGGCTAGTTTTTATTTCGCCCCTTTCCAGTGCCTGAATTTGGCTCCTGGATCCAGTTCTTGCCCCCAAGTGGTGAAAGACTGAGCTCAGGGGAAGGGGGCAGAGAGGAGGGCAGGTACATGAGGTAAAGAAGGGACAGATCACACTGTCAGACTGAGCTCAGGGGAAGGGGGCAGAGAGGAGGGCAGGCGCACAGGGAGAGGGGACAGATCGCACTGACAGACTGAGCTCAGGGGAAGGGGGCAGAGAGGAGGGCAGGCGCACAGGGAGAGGGGACAGATCGCACTGACAGACTGAGCTCAGGGGAAGGGGGCAGAGAGGAGGGCAGGCGCACAGGGAGAGGGGACAGATCGCACTGACAGACTGAGCTCAGGGGAAGGGGGCAGAGAGGAGGGCAGGCGCACAGGGAGAGGGGACAGATCGCACTGACAGACTGAGCTCAGGGGAAGGGGGCAGAGAGGAGGGCAGGCGCACAGGGAGAGGGGACAGATCGCACTGACAGACTGAGCTCAGGGGAAGGGGGCAGAGAGGAGGGCAGGCGCACAGGGAGAGGGGACAGATCGCACTGACAGACTGAGCTCAGGGGAAGGGGGCAGAGAGGAGGGCAGGCGCACAGGGAGAGGGGACAGATCGCACTGACAGACTGAGCTCAGGGGAAGGGGGCAGAGAGGAGGGCAGGCGCACAGGGAGAGGGGACAGATCGCACTGACAGACTGAGCTCAGGGGAAGGGGGCAGAGAGGAGGGCAGGCGCACAGGGAGAGGGGACAGATCGCACTGACAGACTGAGCTCAGGGGAAGGGGGCAGAGAGGAGGGCAGGCGCACAGGGAGAGGGGACAGATCGCACTGACAGACTGAGCTCAGGGGAAGGGGGCAGAGAGGAGGGCAGGCGCACAGGGAGAGGGGACAGATCGCACTGACAGACTGAGCTCAGGGGAAGGGGGCAGAGAGGAGGGCAGGCGCACAGGGAGAGGGGACAGATCGCACTGACAGACTGAGCTCAGGGGAAGGGGGCAGAGAGGAGGGCAGGCGCACAGGGAGAGGGGACAGATCGCACTGACAGACTGAGCTCAGGGGAAGGGGGCAGAGAGGAGGGCAGGCGCACAGGGAGAGGGGACAGATCGCACTGACAGACTGAGCTCAGGGGAAGGGGGCAGAGAGGAGGGCAGGCGCACAGGGAGAGGGGACAGATCGCACTGACAGACTGAGCTCAGGGGAAGGGGGCAGAGAGGAGGGCAGGCGCACAGGGAGAGGGGACAGATCGCACTGACAGACTGAGCTCAGGGGAAGGGGGCAGAGAGGAGGGCAGGCGCACAGGGAGAGGGGACAGATCGCACTGACAGACTGAGCTCAGGGGAAGGGGGCAGAGAGGAGGGCAGGCGCACAGGGAGAGGGGACAGATCGCACTGACAGACTGAGCTCAGGGGAAGGGGGCAGAGAGGAGGGCAGGCGCACAGGGAGAGGGGACAGATCGCACTGACAGACTGAGCTCAGGGGAAGGGGGCAGAGAGGAGGGCAGGCGCACAGGGAGAGGGGACAGATCGCACTGACAGACTGAGCTCAGGGGAAGGGGGCAGAGAGGAGGGCAGGCGCACAGGGAGAGGGGACAGATCGCACTGACAGACTGAGCTCAGGGGAAGGGGGCAGAGAGGAGGGCAGGCGCACAGGGAGAGGGGACAGATCGCACTGACAGACTGAGCTCAGGGGAAGGGGGCAGAGAGGAGGGCAGGCACACAGGGAGAGGGGACAGATCGCACTGACAAACTGAGCTCAGGGGAAGGGAGCAGAGAGGAGGGCAGGCACACAGGGAGAGGGGACAGATCACAGTGAGAAACTGAGCTCAGGGGAAGGGAGCAGAGAGGAGGGCAGGCACACAGGGAGAGGGGACAGATCACAGTGAGAGACTGAGCTCAGGGGAAGGGAGCAGAGAGGAGGGCAGGCACATGAGGTGAAGAAGGGACAGATCCGTGGCTTGATCCAGGCCTCGAAGCTTGTATTCATTTTCAAAGTGTCCCCTGAGAGGGAAAAGGTTCCCAACCCCTGCCCCAGTGGCTAGGCCTGGCCCCACCAGAGCCAAATGTGAGGATCACGTTTTTGTATGGCTATTGGCCTTGCTAAGATTTGGGCAGACACTGAATAAGTGTTTGAAAACAGGCTGATAAATGAGCAAGCAATGGTCCTTAGGAAAGCAAGAAGCAGGCGCTGGACCCTACCAGCTCAATTGAAAGCTCCTTAGTGGCTGATGCAGAGATCTCACTGATCTTCTCGACGTGCTGGTCCAGGCCCAGCTCCACAATATTCTCCAGTCTGAAATCCTCAGCGGTCTCGTCAAAAGTCCTGAGGACCAGGTCTTTCACCTGATCCCAGTGTCTGCAGGGAAGTCAGACAAAAGGCAGACATCTACTTTGTGATCCGAGAGCTCCTCCACCTCTTTGTCAATGTTAGGCAGTACAGGGTCTTGAGAAAGTTCTACATGTCCTTCTGGTACCTGGACAGGGTATGGGGAATTAGCCTTGGACCTCTCTGACTAGGGAGAGGTTGCCCTGCTGGAAACCTGCATTGTGTTTCCAACAGACCTGAGCATTTTAAATTGGCTGAGACTCCATTTGGGGCCCTCCCCAGCAACTGAGCAAGGCCCCCCTCCCCCGGCCCCTTGTAAACCAGTTGCCTTCGCAGACACTGGAGGACTGAAGGGGGAACAGTGGGCAGTGCCCCATGGGGCTCACAGGACACTATCCCAGCCCCAGGGACCATGTGACTGGAACAGGATCGGGAATGATGGTGCCCCCTGGAGCGGCTGTGGTGTCCTCTGTGGGAAAGGCGGGAAGAGTCTGAGGAGTTGGAGCAGCGGGATAATAGCTACTATGACAGTGGCCTGGTGAGCAGGAACGATGCCCACGCTCCTGTGGGAGCTGGGCCCCCTGACTCAACTGCTCCTTGAGCAGCTTGAAGTCAAGCAGGAGCAGGCCCCAGCACAGCACACAAACTGCATGATCGGGGCTTAATCCCCCCCCCAGTCATCTGTCTGAGCCGCCCTGGTAAGAGCCTTGCCTGCCTGCCTGCCTGCCTGTCCCCACAGGAGGAGGAGGGCAGGGTTCCCTGGAGGGAGGGGCCAGGCTGGACCAGCATCGGACACTGCTTTTTCCCAGCGCCTGCTCTCAGAGGGAGGTTCTGACCCTTCTGAGGGGGACGGGCCCATCCCCTGCACACTCTCCCTGTCGGAGGCCATAGGCCTGAGAGGTGCTCCGGCACCAGAGGGAAAAGACAACCCCAACACCACGGGCTCCCCTCCCTCAAAAGGGGAGAGTTTGGGGGGGGGGGGAGCCTGCTTCTCTGAGGGGTTGCAAAGGGACCCTCTCCCCTAGCTAACTAAACTAGTGCCCCCTAGGGGATAAAATAAAAATAAAGAAGTGGAAGAAAAAGAATAAAGAAATTTAAGGCTGACTCTCCCTCAGGGGAGAGAAGAACAAATCCTGAACCTTTCTTGCCTGACGCAGTTTTGGGCGGCAAAGCCGGGGTGGCTCTTCCCCCAGACCTGCCTTCTCTCTCTGGGGAGAGGAGCTACGCCCGGCCCAGGACTGACTGACTGCGGCACAGACACAGCAAAGGGCAGCTTAGAGACAGGGCGAGAGCTATCAGGAGAGTCGACAGCAAGAGATGCTTTCTGGAGCAGGGGGCAGACGACCACAGCCTTCAAGCTGTCAGGCAACCTGCCCTCCCAAAGAGAAGCACTGACCACACCTCGCTGTCTCTTGGCTGGCTTTCACTAGCCAGCACGGGCATGGATCTAGTTCACAACCGGTCGCCCACACTCACCACCTCGAAGCATCGCTGGGCAAGATTCATTGAAGCTAATCCAAGTCAACTGAACAAGATTGGGTCTCCCCAGCCCCAAATTCTGACTCTGCACTCAAACTAGCAGTGCCCAAGTCGAGCCAAATATGAATGACTCTGCAAAGTTGGGGGTAAACTCCACACGGCGGGCAGTCAAAAACTAACTCTGGGTGGAGACAGCCAGGATTGAATAAGCTATTCACCACTCGGAAAAGCTCCACTGGGCGGCACTTTGCAGACACTATGGTGGCTGTGAAGAAAGCTTTCAATGCTGCCATCTTTCAAAACCAGTCTGTGCTACAGCCAGTTGGCTTTGGCACAAAACAAGCACCACCTGGGCTCTGACCGTCTACCCTCTCGCTTTAGCAGCCTCAGGTTTTCTCTATACCATGGAGACCTGTGCTACCGCCACAAAAGTACCACCATGTCAATAGTCCAGGTCAGAACGTCATACCATGAATTCACCAGGGCATCGACAGGGAGGCCGTCGAGGTCAGTGGGTAAATCCCCCAGAGAGTTCTGGAATCCTATTGGATCCATTTAGTCTCTGGGGGCAGACCATCCTAACCGGTCCCCCACACTGACGGGGCAAAGGTGGACAGGGATCTGGGCCTTCAGACGGTAATGGTCTGACCGTGACAATGGTGTCATGGCAACACCCCCAATAACTGGATACCCGGTTTCCAGGCCAGTGCAGAACATAAGGTCCAGTGTAGGTCCAGTCTCATGTGTTGGGCCAGATATTATCTGGGATAGGTCCACAGTTGTCATGGTGCCATGAACAGGTGGCTTTGCCCCTGAAAGGCTAGCCTCAGCATGTATGCTGAAATCACCCAGAACAATAAGTCTGGGAGATCTCACCACCACCTCTAAGACCAGCTCAGCTAGAGCAGTCAGAGAGTCAGCTATGCATCGGAGTGGCTGGTACACCAGCAGAATCTCCAATCTATCCCCGTCCTCAAGCACTAGGTGGACAAACTCTATGTTGGACAAGTCAGACACTGGATACCTTCGACAGACCATATTGTCTTTACAGATCACTGCTACTTCACCGTCCCCCCGTGTGTGGGGGACACACACTCCCCCGGCCTCCAAGCCTAGGCTAATGCTGCACCAAGTACCCAGCTGGCACCATCTGGACCAACACAGGCCCAGAAGATTAATCCAGCCAGGTCTCGGTAATGCATACGAGGTCAGCAGCCTCATCTTGGATGAGATCATGGATGGTGGTTGTTTTATTAGCCACTAACCTCACATTAAGTAATATCAGCGACAGATCAGAGGCTCCACTGACCTCAACCCCCAAATATCCCAAAACTGGGGGGAGAGAGAGTTAGCTAGGGGAACAGACACCAGGTGCCTACCCCTGTACCATGATGATATTTCCTCCCCACCCTGCTGTACCTCCCCATGCCCAACACAACCCCAATTGGTTCCACAGCCACCCCAAACACTATCCCCCCCAGGATATCCCCCCTCCCCCGACTCCAGAAAAAGCTGGAGGGCACACCCCGAGCCAGACATCCTTGGAGAGGTATTGGCTAGAGGCAGGCAGGAAACCCACCTTATCCCCCTATCATGGGGATAACACACAATTTGGGGATATGTGTAATGTAAATAAAGGGTTAACAGATTGTAAGCTCAGTTGGAGCAATATACTGAAACCAGTTGCCAGAGTGGGGGGAGGTATTCCCTTTGTTATAACAAGTGGGCAGTTTATTGCCAAGCAACGACCAGGTTAGCCCAGCCGACTTGTTACAATGACAATAGCCAGGAGACCCAGGAAGTGACCTGGGGCCTCCTGTGAGGAAGAAGAAGTTCTTCAAGGATTTAGAACTCTTCCATCTTGGACTTGAAGGAGAGAACAGCTCAGTAGAAGAGCTGCTACAAACATGAACTAAAGACTTTCATATTCGCTAAAAGACTTGGGCCCGGCTTGGACATCAAAGCCGCGAGATACGCTGATGAACTTGAACTGAACCATAGGGTATGGGGACAGTTAGGGAATCTCAGTCTATCTTAGAATGCGTGGACTTTATGTTTGATTTATGGCCTTGCACTATCTGATCAAAAGCCTTATACTTGTAAGTACTCAATATATGTTTTATAATCAAGCCTAGCGTGCTTGTGTCTTTATTTGGCCTTGGGGAATTCCCTTGGGGGTACTCCTATCTAGGTGAGAGCCTAGACGAACCTTTTTCATATAAGACAACCCCACTGCAAAGTCTTCCAAGCTACAGGTGGCCAGAGAACGTTCTCTGCGTTACGGCTGGGCTGGGAGATCAAGGGGAGGCTTGGCTAGGGGTGGGACCTCTGAAAGCTCCCTGATTGCAGTGAAGGTTTTCTGATCACATGGGGACCCACGCGGGCACAGGCAACTGGGTTGTGGCTGGCCTGGTGGACAGCCTCTAAACCAAGAGAGGGCCCCAAACCAAACCCCTATTCCCTATGCCCCCCCGCCACACACACACACCCTCACACGCCCTTTCTCCCTCCCAACCCCGTGCCCCCCACCCCTAGCCCACCCTTTGCAAGGAACAGCTCCCTCCCACCCCAGCTTCAATCCCACATCCCCATCCTCCTCCCCCAATCCATCCCACCCCAGCCCCACATTTCCCCTCCCACACCCAGAAAACCTCTGCCTGTAGCCCCCCTCTCACTTGGGAGCCATGACACCCCTCCCCACCCAATTCCCCATACCTATGCCCCCCCTTCTCACCAGAGGGCCATGGCACAACCCCCCCCTTGCACCAACACCTGCTTGTGTCCCCCCTCACTGGGGGGCCATGACACCACCACTCCATAATTACCCTCGCTCAATCCTCCCACAGTCACCTTCCCTGGAACTAAGCTAAGTGAGTTCACCAGCAACCTCTCCGCTTTGTGACTGTCTCCCTGTTGCTCCTAGATTGTAAGCCCTTCGGGGTAAGTCTCTAATGATTATACAGTGCCAGGTACATTGCTGGTGCTATATATATCTATAGGTGTCTCTGAGAAGGGAGAGGGCCTGTCCAAAGCAGAGCTCAAAGTCTTGGGATGAAGGGAATATTTCAGGATGGGCTCAATTAGCCAGTTCTGCTGTGTAGGAATGTTTCTAAGGGCCCTGCACAGCAGGACATGGAACGAACAAGCTCTCCCTCCTCCCTCATCAATGAGAGGCCTGTTCCCACCCCCACTCTCACACTCACCTCCCACTCCATGCAGGCGTGCTGTTGTACAGTGAATCACCAGCCTGAGAGAGAAGAGAATGTCTTCTCCTCACGCTGCTCTCGGAGTAATTAACCTAGGGTTCAGGAGGAGCTGGTGTACAAGGTCATAGGTCAAGCAGCCCCCTGGCTCCGAGCTCTCCGCTCCATTGGCAGCACATCACTATGGCCCGTGGCCAACTCCAGTCCACGGCTGATTTTTATTTGGCCTGGCCAGTGGACCCACTCCAGGAGATGGATCCATGGCACAGATCAGGGCTGGGAATCTCAGGCCTTGGGCCCAAATACAGCCTGCAGCTAGTTTTTATTTGGCCTCTTTCCAGTGCCTGGATCTGGCCCCTGGATCCAGTTCCTACCCCCAAGCACTGAAAGGCTGAGCTCAGGGGAAGGGAACAGAGAGGAGGGCCTGCCCACAAGGAGCTCTAGCACATATCCATGATCTGGACCCTCCTCTTCCTGAGCACGCCCCATAAACACCCACTTCTATGTGGCTGTCGGAGCATGTACTCATTTCTCAAGGTTCCCCTCCCCTGGAATCTTGTCTTTAGGATCAGCTTCCCGTCCCTCCAGACGAAAGCACCCCTCTGGCCAGCAAAGCACAGAACATGCCGCCGGTGTGGATTAAACTGCACTTACCTCTTCCGCAAGGCTGGGTTCCTGAGATCCGATATCAAGGGCATTGTCCTCTTAAACTGTTCAATCTTCACTTTGGAGGTCTCAATGATTTCCCAGTTCCGATCCTTTTGTTGAACAACACACAATGAAAGGTCTCTGGTTAATCAGCATACCCCACAAACCCTCTGGAGGGAGGGAGATTCTTCATTCAGAGCCAATTACGCCCTGCCCCACTTTTAGCCTGATGCATGTCCACACTAGGCCTGAAACGACATGCGGCAGGGTCCAATAATTCTGTCAGAAACCTCCCATCTGTTGCCATTTTCCCGACACGGCATGGCCCCAGTATCCCCGTAACTTGTTCCAGTGCTTGCTGCTACTTTCTACTATTGCCTGTCACTATTTCTTGGCAGCAGAGAAATTGTTGGAAACTGTTGCAAGCCCCATAAAGTGTCGGGAAATGTCACAGTGCTGGAAAAGTAGGAAAAACTGTCAGAAAAGTCAGGAAAAATGTCTGAAAAGTCGAACTGTCAGAAATTGTCACTATTATCTTAAGTGCTGCAGACTACCTGGAACTGTCGCAAAATGTCAGCTAGTGCCATAAACTGATGGCAAATGCCATCGGGAGTGGCAGCAAGACTGTCAAAATGCTGACAGTAAACAGCAAAATGGCAAACAACACTGCCGCTGCAGGCCTAGTTCACACATGCGACGATGAGCAGTGGTGCAAAAGCCCACTCACACAACCACACTTCCGCTGGGAAAGTCTCTCCATTGGGTCACTCTGCTAACAATGGCAGGGAGCCATCAGTCTTCTCAGTATAGTCATAAGAACATAGTGCCATATGGGCTCAAACCAATGGTCTATCCAGCCCCGCATCCCATCTCGGAAAGCGGCCACTCTCAGCTGCTTTGGAGAAGTATCTAACGGGTCATAATGGCACGATTCATTCTCTGCTGTTCATTCCCGGCTCCCAACAGTCCGAGGTTACATTTCCCAGCTTACTTGGCTAATAACCATTCCATTCATGGACCTATCCTCTAAGAACCTATCCAATTATTTTTTAATCCCAGCTAGTCTACTGGCTTAGACCACATCTTCTGGCAAGAAGTTACACAAGTTAATTGTGCACTGAGTGAAAAAGTACTTCCGTTTGTTCCATTTAAATCTGCTGCCGGTTAGCTTCATGGAGTGTCCCTTAGTTCTGGTACTATTTGAGAGGGTAAACAATTATTTACTCATTCTACACCACTCATGATTTTATAAACTTCCAACCTATCCCCTCTTAGCCATGTCTTCACCAAGTCGAAGAGCCCCAACCTATTGAGCTTCTCCTCGTACAGAAGCCATTCCATACCCTTGATTAATTTTGTTGCCCTTCTCTGTATCTTTTCCAATTCTACTATATATTTTTTGAGATGGGGGGACCAGAGCCACGCACAATGTTCAAGGTGAGGACGTACCATAGATTTATAGTGTGTTATTTTTGGTTTTATTCTCTATCCCTTTCTGAATAATCCCTATCATTCTGATACCTTTTAGACCGCTGCCACACACTGAGTGGAAGATTTCAATGTATTGTCCACAAGGACTCCAAGATTCTTTTCCTGAGTGATAACTCCTAATTTAGAACCCAGTATCGTGTATGTATAGTTTGGATTATTTTCCCCTCTAAGCATCACTTTGCACTTGTCCACATTGAATTTCATCTGCTATTTAGTTACCCAGTCTGACAAGATCCTCCTGCAATTCCTCACAGTCTGCTTGTGTTTTAACTACCTTGAATAACTTGGTGTAATCTGCAAATTTGATCCCCTCACTCTTTACTCCCTTTCCCAGATTATAAATGAATATATTAAACAACTCCGTCCCAGTACAGACCCCTGGGGCACCCCACTATTTACATCTCTCCATTCTGAAAACTAACTATTTAGTCCTACTCTGTTGTTTCCTATCCTTCAACCAGTTACCAATCCATGACAGGACACTGCCTCCTATCCCATGACTGCTTAGTTTGAGAGTCTCTCATGAAGGCCTTTATCAAACACTTTCTGAAAATCCTGACATCAGTCCCCACACCTCCCCTGAGATCTGCAAGTCTGCACCCCCCTCTCCCAGCCATTGCCCTTCCCCATCCTGCACACCTGGAACAATGCCACCGTCTGAGGGTCCCACTCTTTACCTTGAGCTCTTTGCTCAGCTTGTTGAGCTTCCTGAAGAGGCCAAAAGCTACACTCTCCATAACTTCGGTCTGCAGGGTCTTGAAGCTGCCTGTCTTCCACTCACTCCAATGGCCTTCCCACTCCTTGGTGATCTCCCACACCTGTTGTATGTAGTCCAGCTCCTACAGGGTAGAGAGAGAAAGGAAGATTGGGCACTTACCTCCTGAATTTTCCTTCTACGGAAGGTCCTCCTGGACGGCCAGCCAGCACAGTAGCATAGATCCCCGTCACTACCAGTAGGAGACAGACATACTAATCTTTGTGTCCATGCTTCAGGGATCTCCACCCCATCTCCAGTGTATTCCAGCTTTCTTTCACACTGTTTATCCTTTACTAAAAGACACTACCAACATGAATAACTTTAACTAACATTTTGAGAATTTTTACAAAACGAAAAATCCTGTTTATTTACTCTTTATCCCCTATTAGGGGATAGACGTCTCCAGAGGGTATGACTTCAGTCCAGAGTCCAGGCCCTTGAACTCTAACTTCCTCAACCTAATTGTATAAAGAAGGTTTCCCCTTAAACTGAAATTAGCTCAAATGACACTCACCACAGAGTTACTCTTCACTCCGGGTGGGTCTGGCCGTCCAGGAGGACCTCCTGTAGAACGAAAATTCAGGAGGTAAGTGCCCCATTTTCCTTTCTTCCTGGAGGTCCTCCTGGATGGCCAGTCACCACAGTAGGGACCTTCCTAAGCGGTGTCCCAGAATGATATAGCTTTGCTGCAGTGAGGAAGAAGAGTAATTTACTAATGTGATGAGCGCTCTAGTGGAAAACAACGTTCCCCTAGAGCACCGCCTGGAGTACCTGTCTCCCAAACGCCGCTTCGGCCGATTCTTGCAGAGGAATTCTGTAATGCCTCGTGAAAGAATGGACCGATGACCATGTTGCAGTTCTACAGATTTCCCCATATGAGGCGGAGTTCCTGAAAGCCTGAGAGGTAGCTGCCCCTCTCAGTGAATGAGCAAAAATTCCATCTGGTGGGATCTTGCCTTGTGCCCTATAGGCCTCCTTAATACACAGTGCTATTCATCTTGCTATAACCGCTTTAGATGTCCTCTTCCCTTTATTCTGTGGACCATACGTTACAAATAGGGCAGAGGATTTCCTAAATAGAGCAGTGCGATTCAGGTAGATTCTCAGTGCTCTAGTGACATCCAGTTTATGCCACGCTCGCTCCTGAGAGTGAGATGGGTGTGGGCAGAAAGACGGAAGATTTATCTCTTGTTCCCTATAAAAGGAGAATTTACTTTGGTTAGAAAAGACGGATCCAATCTGAGAATGACAGAAGAATCCTTGAACGAGCATAGGTTCGGTTCCATAGAAAGGGCACTCAATTCTGACACCCTTCTGGCCGATGTAATCCCAATCAAAAAGGCTATCTTTAGAGATAGATAGTAAAGGGATACCTCCCTTAGAGGCTCAAACGGAATGACCGTCAGTGCTCTAAGTATTAAGTTTAAATCCCACGATGGAAAACAATGTACCACCGGAGGTGATACCACTCTAGCTGCTCTAATAAATCGAATAATGTGTGGATGTTTAGTTACGCTGAGTCCCTTCACGGTACTAAGAACACTACCTATGGCTGCTACCTGTCTTTGTAACGTGTTTGGTTTTAAACCCTTGCTTAGTCCCTCTTGGAGGAAATCTAGAATCACCTTTACAGTGACCTTGACTGGTCTCACCCCTTTGTTCTCGCACCACCCAGCGAAACTAGCCCAGGTACTTTGGTAGATTCGCCTAGTTGCTGGGCGTCTGGACTGGAGCAGTCTCCAGGACCTGCTGAGAATAACCTAATTTTCTAAGTGACCTCCTTTCAATCTCCAGGTTGTTAGACTGAGCATTTCCGGGTTTTCATGGAGTATCGGTCCTTGGGACATGTCCTGTCTGTATGGCAGTCTGAGAGGAGATGTCGTTGACATGCTTAGAATGTCCACGAACCATGGACGCCGGGGCCAGTACGAGGTCACCAGGATCACTTCTGATCCTTCCCTCTTGATCTTTGTCACTGTCCTCTGGATCAGGGGAAAAGGCGGAAAGGCGTATAGTAGCCCCTGAGGCCATGTCAGGTTCAACGTGTCGAAACCTGTTCCTTGTTGGTTCGGAAAACGGGATATGAAGATCTTTGCTTTTGCATTGACTGGTGAAGCAAACAGATCGACTTCCGGATCTCCGAAGGCTTCTACTATTGTCCTGAACATTCTTGGGTGTAAGGACCATTCTCCCGGGTCTATTGTTTCCCGACTGAGCCAGTCGGTTTGCATGTTCTTCTCTCGCGCTATGTGCACTGCCCTGATTGATTTTAGGTTGGTTTCTGACCACTTGATTAATGCAGAGGCTTGCTGGTGTAGTGCTTCCGATCGTGAGCCCCCCTGGTGGTTGATGTATGCTCTTGTTACGGTATTGTCCGTATAAATCAGAATGTGTTGTCCCCGAATCCATGGTGCCAGTTTTCGTAGGGCTAGGTATACTGTTCTGAGCTCCAGTCAATTGATGATGTGGTCTTTCTCCCAAGTTAACCACTTGCCTTATATGGACCTGTTCTGAGTGTGTGCACCCCATCCAAACAGGCTCACATCCGTGGTTACTGATATTCTGTCAGGATCTATGATGGGAATCCTGGGTTCGAATCTGTCCTTCGACACCCACCACATTAAGGATCTCTTGACTGACTGTGGAACAGTTACCCATGGGTTCCCCCCCTTGTGTCAGTCGGTCCTGCCACGGTCTCAGTAACCTTTGCAATGGTCTTGTGTGGAATCTGGCCCATCTCAGTAGGCCCAGACAGGATATCATGCTGCCCAGAAGGCTGGCTAGTTCCTTGAGCCTGGATTTGACTCCCGTTCACTTGCCTGACCAGGTTCATCAGTGTCTGACGTCTCTGCTGGGTGAGGTAGATCCTGTAGTTGCGAGTGTCCAGGATTACTCCCAGGTATTCCAGGGACTGTGATGGATCCAGGTAGCTCTTCCTGAAGTTCACTAGGAAACCGTGTTCTTGAAGATATTCTATGACCCTGTGGACGTCTGACACTGCTCAATCATAGTTCGAGCACCGTATGAGTATATCGTCTAAGTATGGGTGTATCTTGATCCCCTCTCCCCTAAGGTTTGCTATGAGGGTTATCCAAAACCTTGGTGAATGTTCTGGGTGACATGGCCAGACCAAACGGGAGTGTCGTGTACTGCCAGTGTTGGTGTGCATACTGGAACCTTAGCCGCTTCCAGAGAGATGGTAGAATAGGCACGTGGAGGTATGCCTCCTTGAGGTCTAGCGACGTTAGCCATTCGCCTGGTGAGAGTGCCGTCCGAATAGATTGCAGTGTCTCCATTTTGAACCTTCTTGTCCTGACAAACTGGTTTAATCTTTTCAGGTCAAGTACTGCTCGCCACTCGTCTGACTTTTTCGGTACAAGGAATAAGATTGAATATAGTCCAGATCCTTGTTCGTGTCGGGGTACCCATTCTATGGCCCCGATGTTTTGGAGTCTGTGAATCTCGGTTTGCATAGTGAGGTGTTTCTGTGGGTTGCTGGATCTTGGTGAGATAGTAAAAAAGTTTTGTGGGTATTGTTCAAACTCTATTGAATACCTTCTTTGTACGGTCTGCAGCACCCATAAATCGGAAGTGGCCATCACCCACTTTTTTCTGAACCCTTGGAGCCTGCCCCCTAGATTGTGCAGGTCCATGGGCTGCGTGAGGTAGTCATGATTCTGATTTGGATCTGTTCGCCCCTTGGGGGTATTTGGCTCTGTTTCCTTGCCCCTTCTGTTTATTCCATATGGGTCTATATCGCTGCCGGCTTCCCCTGTTAGGGTAGAATGGTCTTCTGTTGTTCCCTGTTGGTTGTCGAGAACTGAAGGGACGAAAAGTCTTCCTTGCTATACCCACGCTCTGTAGGGTTTGCTTTTTTGTTTTGTCTGCCACATCTGTCAGGACCTGGTCCAGGCACACACCAAATAGCTTTGAACCCTGGAAGGGGCCCCCTACCAGAGTATTTTTAGCCGTGGGGTCTCCCTTCCAGAAGCGCAACCATAGGCGACGCCATGCCGCTACATTGGAAGCTACTGCTCTAGCTGACCAGCGCAACGTATTCATGGAGGAATCTGCGATGAATGTGTGAGCCAGCTGAATTCTGCTTGACAGGATTCTTGTCATCTTCGTGGAAACTTTGGGGTCTCTGGCCCTCTTGATCCAGGTCATGAGCGCTCTGGAGAAATACTAAGTCAGAATAGCCATTTTCATGATTACGGTCATCTCCTCAAATTCCGTCGGAGGTTGCACTCGATGCCCTTGTCTGTGGGGTTTCGAGGATAGAAGTCCCCTTCCGTTGGAAACACGGAGTTTCTGGCAAGTGATGCGGCAGCAGCATCCACCTTCGGGATGGCTAGGAGGGTTTCCTCATTTTTTGATAGGGAGTACAGGGACAATTGTGTCTTGTTCATCTTGAATAGCTTATTGGGCTGTAGCCATTCACTCTTTATAATCTTCTCATACGCCTTGTCAAGGACCATTCCCCTCTCCTTTGCTCTGGCTCGGGGGATATATTCCCTAGCTTCTTCCTCCTCCTCTTCGGAGGAATCCGAGGAAGTGTGCTTTTCTTTCCTTTGCTGTAGGTGTAGGGCTCGGGTGACCTGTTCAAAAACTGGTCCCTATATTTAATAGGGAATTGTCTATCTGGGTCCCCAGATGCCTCTAATTCTTGTTCTTCTATTTCTCTTTCTTCCATAGGGGAGGTCTCCCCTTCTTCCTCTGATCCCAGATCTTCCCCAGTTTGGATCTCTTGTTCAATCTCCTCCTCATTTTCGCTCACTCTTGAGGAGGTCATTTCTTTCTCTATCTGTTCCTTCCTTTTCTCCCTGTATGGTCTCCATTTGTCTGAGGAGACCGACATCACCTCCTCCGATTCCTCTCCAGATGAGGCTGGGGAATCTAGAGGCCCTGCCACCCTGCGCTGTTTCTTCTGCTTGGGAAGTTTACCTTTCCCTGTCTCCTTGGAGCGGCCCTTATACCCCGCTTTCCCTTTCTGTCTTGGGGGTGCTCTCTTGCGCTTTAGCTCCGCAAAGATCTCCTTCAGAACCTCCATATGGGGACCCTGTGTTTGGGGGGGCAGTTGGCTTACTGCGCTAGCCTGTTCCTGTGCTGCTGGTGCCGCCGCCACTGACTTTTTCCTCGTAGCCATGCCTCTGCCTTTCTAGGTTGCTGAGGGTGGGCCTTTGGATTATCGGCTCAGCTAGGCTGTGACCGATGCCGAGCTCCCCTTGAGAGGAATGGCCGCTCCTCTAGTGTGCCCGCTGACAACCCCTCCTCCCTGCAAGTTTTTGGTGCTGGTGCCGCCGCCACTGACTTTTTCCTCGTAGCCATGCCTCTGCCTTTCTAGGTTGCTGAGGGTGGGCCTTTGGATTATCGGCTCAGCTAGGCTGTGACCGATGCCGGGCTCCCCTTGAGAGGAATGGCCGCTCCTCTAGTGTGCCCGCTGACAACCCCTCCTCCCTGCAAGTTTTTGGCGCTGGGGGGAACGTGTAGGCGGGGTTAACAGCGCTTCTGCGCACGCTCGCCTTGTCTCCATCCCGCTCTGCCAGCTCCTCCTCCCTGATTGGCTTTTGCGCCAGCGGGAGGTTTGGGGGCGTGGCGAACGGCGTCCCTGCACGCATCTCCTCCCCGCTGACTGTCCTCCACCACTCGCACCCTTGGTTGGGATTGCGGGGGGGGGGGCACCGTCTCGAGGGGTAATCCCCTATGTGTCTTGCCCCACAGGGGGTATCGAAGGAGGGGGGCGAGGAGGGCTCTTGAAGCAATGCCGGGCCCATGCCGCAGACTGGCTACATACGTGTGTGCTTCAGCGCAGCGGGAGGGAGGATCCGGAAGGATCAGTAGCCAACCCCCTTTCTCAGGGTGCTACACCCACTCTTCAGGGTCCCCCTTCCCGAAGGAGAGGGGAGACACCCGGGATCCGCTCCTTGCCCCCTCTGGTGGGGGTGGGGGGTGAACAGAGAGAGGAGTTTCTCCTCCCCTGGCACCGTGAGCTCACTTTCCTGCCTTTTAGGCTGCCCATCCAACTTCCAATTCCTGGAGGCAGCTCGCCTGCTTCCTACTTGTGTGACGGCAGACAAACAACTGAAGATGACATGGAGATCCCCGAAGCATGGACACAAAAATTAGTATGTCTGTCTCCTACTGGTAGGGACAGCGATCTACCTTACTGCGCTGGCTGGCCATCCAGGAGGACCTCCAGGGAGAACATGCTTTCTGGACCTACCTGATCCCTTGCAGCTTCCCCTTGCAAAGCAGCTCCTCCCATAGCTCTGGCTGGCTGCTGGGCACAGGTTCCAACCCATTCTCCCCTACACCTACCCCCAGCCCAGCACTCAGTCCTGGCAGCCAGGCAATGCCCACCTTCTCCAGCTTCTGGAGATCTTTGGAAGCAGGCTGGTCAATTTTGAAGATGCCCAGTTTGGAGCGCAGGGTGTTCTCTTCCTCCTTCATGGTGGCCAGCAGCTGTCGCATGGCCACAATCTGTTCCAGGGCAGCATCGCAGGTCATGCCACTGGAGAAAGGGCCTAGGAAACAAAGAGATTGGTGACCCCCCCACCTTCCCATTAACAGAAAAAGGGAGGGGAACAGACCAAGGAGAGCAGCACAATTCCTTGGCTAGAGCAAGAGGACTAGAGTCAGGACTCCTGGGTTCCATACTCATCTCTAGAAGGTTAAAGAGTTAGGCCAGGGGGATTGGGAGTCAGGACTCCTGGGTTCTGTCCCCAAGTCTGGGAAGTAGAGGGAGTTTAGAGGGTTACAGCAGCGGGACAGGCAAGACTGCTGGATTCCATACTCTACTCTGGGAGAAGGCAAGGTTTAGTGGTGGAGAATGAGGATCCCTGGGTTCTAGGTGGAGTACGTTCAGTCCTGTTACAAGGCCACTGATTTTCAAGACAGGCTATTTAGTAAGGGAGGGTGTGGAGCCAAAACAGAATGGCTAATGTGAGGAAACTGGAAAGGAGCACTACAACTACCACACCAGCTTGTTTTATAACTCTCATCAAGCCCCAGCTGGCATTTCTAATACTGGCACTGGCCAAGTGGCTCCTGGACTGGCCATTCACCTTTGGAGTCAAACTCCTGCAGAAGGTCTTGGGCCTTTTTCTTGAAGTCATCTGCTGAGTGGATCAGGCCCGTCTTGAATTTCTCCTTGTGTTTCTTTAGCATAACGTCACTGTCCAGGATGCACTGCTGGAAGGACAGCCACTCAGAGTTGAGTGCTCCCAGCAGCTGCAGCACCTGTAGGGGGGAGACAAGACCGAGGGAGAGGAGTTAGCAGCACTAGGGGATTGGCACTGCTTGGATTTCAGGATTATGACCAGCCAAAGCAAAAGCACTGGGAGAGAGAGGACATCTAAGGAGACATCAGCCACATCCCCCATACGGCAGCAGCTCATCCTCATACCTGAGTCTGGCCAGGACTAAGTTCTCTCACAGTCCTTGCTTGTACAACTCTCTCTCTGTATTCAGTCGTTCTAGTAATGGGAATGCTACCATAATGAGGAGAATGTACCCTAGTGCGAGGAGCTGTCCAAAAGCTCGCTGGCCATAAGCTACAAGGATGAGGTGCTGGCTTGTGCCATGTGCACTGAGAAGGGATGAGGAGTCAAGGAAGTTGTGGGAGGGGAGCAAGCTGAAGTGAAGGCAGGGGGACAGAAGGGCGGAATGGGCAGAGGAAAGTGAGAGTGTGAGCTAACAGAAGAGATTGCAGAGATACACTAAGGGGAAGGCTGCTCGGTTGGGGCTTAGGGAGAGGAGACAGCAGGGCCACCGAGCTGTGGCGAGAGTGGGTGAGGAATTAGGAAGTGCTCTTATGACAGGCGATGTGCCACCTTCTTTGCCAGTCAGGGGAGAAGTTGCACTAGACCCACGGCTCGCCCCAGTGCTGCCGTACTTACTTCCTCATCCACAGCCACCTCATATTTCTCCAAGATGGCAAACTGCTCATGGATGGGTGGGATCTGAGCCTCCAGCTTTGGCAGCTCATGCTGCAAAGTCTCGAGGAGCTGCAGGCCTTTGCCTAGTTCCTCCAGAGTCTGCGGAGGGTGGCTGACACTGTGGGGCAGAAGGCACTGTCAGTGGGAGAAGGGAGTCACAGGACTTCCCTCCTGCTCAGGAAGAGGTCACAGCAGGCGGGCAGGTAGGGGCTCCCCGTAGGAGGGGAGAGCACTCACTTCTTGGCGTTCTCCTGGAGATAAGCATACAGCTCCTGCAGCCGGCTGCTGGCCATCTCATTGAGCAGGTTGGTGAGCTTGTTCTGCCATTCGATACAGTGCTGCACCACGGAAAACTTCAGGTGGGAGCAGTCCAGCAGAACAAACTGGATACTCAGCACCGTCTCCTCCTTCTGCACATTGTTGGCCACCTCCATGTACCTGTGTCACACACACACACACACTACACAGCCGTCTCTTTGGCGAGCTCCCAGGACACGAGGCAGAACAGGAGAGAGCTTTTCCACCACCGCAGGCCTGGGCAGGAAGGTGACAATCCATGACCATTGCCTTAGGGGAGGAGGCTAGTTTGGAGGTCAGCCACCTAAGTTCATCTCCCTGCTTCCTTTGGGACCTTGGAAAAGCCACACCATCTCTCGGAGCCTCAGTCCCCCATCTTGTAAAATGGGGTTGACACCTCTGCATTACTTCCCAACATTTCCAGCAGCCAGAGGGACAAGCCCTGTCCCACAGCGAAGAAGCTCCACTCCCTCATGTATTTACATGCACACCCGTCTCAATATTCCAAGCACATAAGAGGGACAGAAGTTCTCCTGATGATCATTCCACCCTCTCCCCCACTGGCCTCTCAAGGGTCTTTCCTGGGAGGCCACCAGGAAAGAGGGGCCTGAGGCTTAAATTCCTCATCTCCCTCTCCCCTGAAAGAGGGACAGTGGGATTCAGAACCCAAAGAGTTCTGAATCCCTAAGTGGGGACTGTTGGGAGGATAAACACGGTCAGACTGCAAGGGGCTCAGGACAATACAAGGTACTGGACATGCAGCACATGTGTCTGCGCAGAATGGTCAGGAGAAACAGAGAGATAGATCTAAGGGGGATTAGGATGGGCAAGCAGAGAGGACAATTCTACCGTGAGACCCCAATACTTTGCCCAGTGGTAGGGAGAGGCAAGGGTCACTCAGTTCCCAGGACTCTCCATTCTTGGTAAGTAATGATCCCAATACCCCAGAGGAGCTAATTTTTGTCTACAATGCACAGCTCTCTCTCCCACCCCCTGCCCCCACTGATTAAATATTCCTTGGTGACACTTGTGCAGCTCCTTGCCAGGGTTGAAGGGAGGGGGGCAGGCCATAATGGAAGAAGTGGTTCACAGCTGCTGCAGACTGTGTGGGGTCCCAAACAACTTCCCGAAAGCCATTCCTGGTCCCTCAGAGACAACCCCCCCCCCGCCCCCTTCTGCTGCTGCCCCCTTCCTGCTCATTCACATACATCCATTGTCAGGGACGCTAGGCTGTGGTAAGGCCACGGCTCAGGTTCCAATGGAGGGAAACAGCAAGGACTTTCTGCTGCCAGCATTATCCCTGATCATCAGGGGTTTAAGGTTCCACAGTGATGAATGCTGTCTACGCATATTCTGGCTTGGGGGCAGGGGGGGCAAATGCAGCCTGCACCTAGTTTTTATTTGGCCCCTTTCCAATGCCTGGATCTGGCCCCCGAATTCAGTCCCTGCCCCCCAGGCACTGAAAAACTGAACTCAGGGGAAGGAAGAAGAGATTAGGGTTGAAACTCAATCTTGAGATTTTCTTGATTGTCATTGAGAATCAGGCTTCTTGACAAGAATCAAGATAAAAATGAGAATCAAGAAAATAAAAAAACTGGACATTATCTCATGAAGATTTTTTTCTTGATTAAAAACAAACCAAAACCACACTACACATGAGCAAAATGGGCACTGGGACTGTTCTGCACATGTGCAGCCCTTTTCCAAGATGGCGCGGGCAACATCCGTGCCATTCTGGAAAAGAGCAGCCAGACTGCACATGTGCAGAACAGCGGCCCTTTTCCAAACTGGCGTCACCACTGCCCGCGCACCGCGCATACAGAGAACTGCCCCGTTGGCCGTATTGCTCACGGTGTCTGAGGGCGCGGGGGTTGGATGAGGGCTAATTGACTAAAGCTGAATCCCAACAAGACGGAGGTGATGCTGGTGGGGAAGGTGATGGAGTTAACGGCTCCCCATCATTGATGGGGTCTCTCCCCCATTGGTCCCCCAGCTGCGGAGTCTGGGGGTGCTCCTTGACTTGCAGCTCCGCCTGGATGCTCAGGTAGAGGCTGTGGCAAGAGGTGCCTTTCGCCAACTACATCTGCTCCGTCGGCTTATGCCATATGTTTCAGACTCCAACCTGGCCACCATCAGTCACGCTTTCATCACCTCAAGACTAGACTATGGTAACGCACTCTACGTGGGGCTACCCATGGTGACGGCCCGGAAGCTGCAGCTGGTGCAGAATGCGGCGGCCCTGGGCCACCGGGAGCACATTACACCGGTGCTCCGTTCTCTGCATTGGCTGCTGATAGTCTTCCGAGCCCGATTCAAGGCGTTGGTTTTAACCTATAAAGCCCTAAATGGTCTGGGTCCTGTCTATCTGCGGGACCACCTCACACCCCAGGTACTGGACCGGCCCCTGTGGTCATCGGGGGGTGCGCTTCTTGTGTTCCCTTGAGTCTTCTGGGGGGCCACGCAGGGGAGGGCATTCTCGGTGGGCGCACCAAGGATGTGGAGCTCCCTTCTGGTGGGGATGCGTCTGGCCTCGGACCTTCCCTCCTTTCGTAAAAGCTGTAAGACTTGGCTGTCCCATCAGGCGTTTGGTGGGGGAGATAGGTATAGGGTGGGGGAGGGGGATGTCTTTATAATTTTATGGTTTTATAATTGTTTTTATGTTGTTGTAAACTGCCCCAAGCTGCCTGTGGCAGGAGGGGTAGGATATTAAGTCTTTTAATAAATAAATAAATAAATAAATAAATAAAATAAAATAAAATAAATGTGCAGTGAATCTTTTTTTTTTTTTTTTTAAAGCAAGATTCTCAAAACCTTTATGTACCAAGATCTCACTAGGGTTTCTTGATTCTCGTAAAAATCAAATGGATTCTCCTTTCAGCCCTAGCAAAGAGGGCAGGCACACAAGGAGAAGGGACAGATCCATGAGCGCACCCAATAAGTACCCCCATCCCTGATGTCTACATGGTCCTCAGAGCTTGTACTAATCTTGAAAGTGGCCCCTGCGAAGGGAAAGGTTCTACCTGGATTAGCTGGGTTCAATCTTGGATTAATATAATGATGCATCTGATCCATAACCAAATAGGTCTAGATTTTCTTTAAATTCTAAAGGAGGTATAATTTAATCTAGGTTTAAACAGATCTAGATTACTCCTATTTCATTAATTGGATTAGATTCTAGGCTCTCTTGATTACCAGAGATTAGCAGATTATAATCCAATCTAGAATCCATGTTGCAGTCATTCAAATTGGTAAAGGGAACATGTGTACAAATCAAGCGGAAGGGAAACCGAGATGTCCGCCTCCTGGGGCTCGGCATGAGGTTCTGAAGCAGCCCGAGGTGAGAGAGACATTCTGTGGCAATACAACAGGAGCCGCCACTTTGGGGAAGGAAAAAACAGTTCCCTCCGAGCAATTTGTTAATTGAGACATGGTTTTATTTCTTTACTTCTAGAACATGGTTTTATTTCCTTACTTCTGACTCATCCAACCGAGGTCAGCAGGTGAACGGATCTTATTAAATCTTCCTAACTGTTTCATTAATTAATTCCCTGTCTACAGGTCACTGGAAACATGAGGCCAAACTTTATTAACAGGGAAACCAAAACGGTCCCTGAAGAGAGGCAAAGGCAGCGAGGAGAGAGCGGCTGCTTGGCAACTGGCAGAGATGGATGGGGACGCAGCATCTTTCTGCCTGTCTCTCGTTACGGACCCAAATTTACCTCCATCCTGTTCCGAGCCTGTAAATTGTGTGTGTCAGGAATGCTGAGTCAACAAACTGGGAAACTGCAGCTAGTGCTAAAGAGATTCATTCTGCATCGCTTCTCTCAGCTGGATGTGGGTTTCCGAGAGCCCCTGGCTTTAGCTCCTTGCCATCCTGGAGCAGTCTGCTGCTCCAAGCTGCCACTACACGCTGTTTCAACAGGAATGCACCTAGCTAATACTGAAGTGCACACAAGAACAGACTATCACAACAGCAAGGGGAAAGGGAGAACAGCTTTCCAGCCTGGCTCTCTCCTGGGCTGCTCATGGTTCAGTTCTGTCTGGAGCTAGCTTTTATCTTCCTTGGTTTTTAACCACATGGACTGAGGAAAGAAAATCTGCCCTGCTAAAATATGCCTTATGCCTAAATATGTTTTAATGAAGTAACCTTGTGATCTCACTGCTGTAGCCTTGGTCCTCCTCCCTCGCCTGTCTGCAACTGCCATTCTCTGTATCATGAGTGAATTGTAAATGCTTTAGGGCAAAGACTGTGCTGCTGTGCCATGTACTCAGCACACTGGAGAGGAGTGGCTCCAAGCCAGAATCCTTTTCTTAATCCCTTCAGCGGGTCCTGCCAGGGAAAAGAGCAGGTCCCAGGATGGGCTGTGGTCAGAGCAGGTCCCACTCAAGGCACCTGCAGTGACACGGCATTGTGCAGTACAGATCCCTGTTGGGAGCCATAGAAATGCTGTGCTGCACTACGGCAGGTCTCTGGATGAGACTGGGGCCCTTGCTACCCCCCTCCCCACAGAGACCGGCCAGGGATCTGTGAACAGTGAGGGGAGGGCGCAGTGCAGCGGCTGCACTACTGCAGCTACCAGTCGTGCGGGGTCCGGCCCCACCCCACCCTTCTTAGGGCCAGCCCTGTCAGTTCAGTCCCTGATGAAACCAATGGGCTAGTTAAGGGCAAGGCCTGCTGTGTGGTGGGATTTTGTAGTGTCCTGCTAGAACCTGGAGCAAAGCATCCGACTCATTTCATACAGGGGCCTTTGGAAGCGGAGCCCAGTTTCTGAAAGGGCGCCCTAGAGGCGAGAGGCTTCCTAGCCTCTCACTTAACCAGGTCTCCCGTACCAGCCAGTTCTGACGGCTTTAGAAATCAACACAATGCCGCGGAGAAAGCTATGAAAACTTCCTACCTACGCTCAGATTTTTTGTCTCTCTCTCACTCTTTCTGTTAAAAAAAATCACTTAAGAACATAAGTAGTGCCATCCTGGGTCAGACCAATAGTCCATCTAGCCCAGCATCCTGTCTCCGACGGCGGCCAGTCACGGTGGCTTGGGAGAAGCACCCAACAGGTCACAATGGGGGATCCATTCCCTGTTGTTTTCCCCCAGCTCCTGTCATGTTCCCTGATCCTGTCTGGCTAATAGCTGCTAATGGACCGATCTTCCAGAAACTTGTCCAAACCTCCTTCAAACTCCGCTCTAGTACTGGCCCTTATCACAGCCTCTGGCAGTAGATTCCACAACCCAATTATACGCTGAGTGAAAAAATATTTTCTTTTCTTTGTTTTAAACTTGCCACCCATGAGTTTCATGGAGTGTCCCCTAGTTCTAGTCCTAGCTGAGAGGGTAAGTAACTGCTCCTTGTTTATTAGTTCCACACCACTCATGATTTTATACACCTCTATCATATCTCCTCTGTCGTCTCTTCTCCAAACTGAAGAGCCCCAATTTACCAACGTCTGACACTTGCATGGAAACAAGATTTTTGTTCCTGCTGTTTATACTCCCAACTCCATCACTCACGCAGCCCTGAAAGTTAGCTTCCTCCAGGGAGGGTTGTGGCCTCTGTTTAACAGTATACGGCCACCCGTGCAAGGAGCAGCAGACAACAGGCAGGAAAGGTGAACTCTCTGTTCTCTTAAGCAAGGCAAAATAGAACTCCCTGAGGTGGGATCAGATCAGGACATTGAAGTTATTGTTCCAACTTGGGGGGTGGGGGAAGTACCCCAAGTTCTAGATCACAAACTGGCAACTCCAGCAGCAAAGCATCCCTTAATGCGGTGCTGAGGCACTGTGGTCACCCACACTGCTCCCACAGTCTCAGATTCAAGCATTACCTAGGCCTACAGCTGCTCTGCTTGCAGACTCTGGCCAAGGGTTTCCAAGACTGTTCAAGAGGAGGCACTTAGCCCCCAGTTCCCCTTACCGGGCCGTGTCAGCATCAAAAGACGACACCAGTGGGTTGAGGTGCCGGTAGCGGTTGATGAAGGAATCCTTGTTGACCTCCCAGATCTCACGGTACACGTCCCAGGTCTTCAGGTATGCCTGGAGGTACGTAGCATTGTTTTGCATGCCACCACTGATCAGTGCCTGGATTTTCTTGATCTCCTCGTCACGCTCTGAAGGAGACAAAAAGCACAAACTAACAGCCCAAAGAGCTGGCCCTAGTAAACCACAATCCATAGTGCCAGGAGATCTTAGGGCTGGACAAAGCCTAATCAACCCTAGATGAAATAGAAGTTATTGTCCCTAATTCAGAAGAGGCGGAAGCTGAGGCGCAGGGGATGAAGTCACTTTTCAGGGAATGGGTCCACAAGGCAGAGCTTGCTTCCACAAGAGAGAGAGGTTACATTAAAACAGTGTCTGCCTAGACTCAATATGTAGCTTCTAGTAGATGCTAAGACAGCAACATCTCCCAGCCTTTGATGAGTGTGAGAGAGAACGGGGGTGGGGAGGGGAAGGCTCCTTACCCACAAGGATGGAGATGGGGTCACGAAGGTATCTGCGCTTGGTCAGGATATCGGGGAGGCGGCGAAAGACAGCAATGCTGCTGATAAGGTGGGTGCTGATGTCACTGACCATGTTAGCCAGCTGGACCAGAGTTGGGGAGAACTCAACCTGGAAATGCAATTCGTTGGGACAGTGAGAAGTGTACAGCAACAATGACAGGGGGCAACGAACACACAATAAGCAGCTCAAAGCCACTCACCAAGCGGGCATGGACTTCTAGGCTCAGGGACCATGGAAGAGATTGCAGGATACTGGACCTTAAAATCCTGTCATTTTGATATGCATCTTGTTCACATGCCTAGCTCCAAAAGTGAAGTGCTGGGGTCAGCGATTCTGTGCCACCTCAACAATTCAACTGAGCTGTGCTTGGTGCAAGGCGACCTACAAGAGGGGTGCGACGTCTCCCCTTGAAACACCAGATCTTCGTAGGCTTGTACCCTTGACACAGGCTACTCTACCATCCCAGGCAGAAACTGGGTTGCATGCCTTGCCCAGGTCCCCTGAACCAGGGATTGACATGAAGCTGGCCTCTAAGCCAAAGGGAAGGATCTTGGCCTTCTGGAAGCAGGGACTCCAGGCTTTCCCATCTGACCTGCGTAGCTCTCAAGGGATCCGCTACTAACATCATGTCAGAGTTCAAGTGAAAACAAAAGGAAAGCAAGATGGCAAGAAGCCAGGCGGGATCTTGAGTCTGGACAGGGCTAGAAATGGATGCATAATGCACCCAGACAAATGGCACGCAGAGAATCCCAGCTTCCCTGTGGCACGGGATCTCTCTTACAGGAGCTTTGGTCTAGCAGCTGAGGACTCAACAGAGCACCTTGGCCACCAGGGAACCCTGGGATTAGGGAGTTTCCTTCCCAGAGAACAGAGCAAGACTTTACTCATCATTTCTATAGCATTACTAGGCGTACGCAGCGCTTTACAGTCCCAGATTTTGGAGACAATCTAAGATGGAGAAGGGTAAGGAGAACAGAGGGAGAGACAGACAAACATATTTCCATTTTTACAGATGGGGAACGGAGGCTGAGAGGTTGTGACTTGTGCAAAGCCACCCAGTGAATTCATGGCTAGGGCAGGATTCGAAGCGTGGCTTCCCAGGACAGTCCAGCACCTTCTCCACTACAGCCCGCTGGCTCTCTGCAGCCCATCGGGGCAGAGGGCACCCTGGCGCTCGCTCACCTGTGCAGGCAGGGGTGGGTAGTTGTCCTTCAATATCACCTTCACCCTGAAGAGGGGGTTAGGAGAGGTCTTGCCATCTCCATTGATGGCTTTGGAAAGCTCCAGCAGGGACCACTTGACGTTAAGCCGGAGAGCCTCCTCCATCATTCTGTCCATCTTGATGGTGTAGTTCAACCAATATTGCTGCACCTGGAGGCAGGGACACACCAGCTGAGAGCATTACTGGGATGGGCCTGGGTCATATCCTTTCCCATGGACACAGAGGAGAAACCTTAGCCAGCTCCAAGGGAATGCTGTAAGATCATGCTAATGGGGATGAAATCTACTGATATCACTAAATGTCCACGATTAGCTCTTTCACTACCACTCCAGGTAGCACTGGGGAAAACTCTGAGACAGGGTAACACACCCCATTTGCTGGGCTGGGAAAAGATAATTCAACCCCTCCCTCCAAGTCATTTCTGCCCCTATGCCCACGGAAGGGAACGGAGGCAGTTGGAGGAAGCCATCCCCCTTTTATTACCTCAGCTTCAAGCAGGGGTGTAGCAAGGTTGAGAAGGGGCCGGGTTCAAGCCTTAGTTATGGGCCCCTAATGTGCACGTAAACCCCAAAGTGGGCAGAGCTTAAGGGAGGGGTGGGGTTTAAGGGAGAGGGAGGGGCCTGCCCGTCCCTGGCGTCCATCTAAGCGCAACATGGAACCTTATGGCTGGCAGAGCTCTAGGGAGGGGCTTGTACACTGTAGGTGGAGCCTCCAAAAATCCAGCAACAAAGAGTTTTCAGCGTTAAGATGTGATGGGCAGAACATTAGTTTACACTGGGAACTCCTTTCTGCTGAGTACAACCCTGCCACTTGGAGACAGAGAACTTTCCTACTAGCATCGCATCCAGTAAGTGGATGGGACTCCAGTAGGACAACTCTCTGGGTGAAAACAGACATGACGCTAACCACACTTTAACCAGACTCGGTGGTCATTTATGCATGTTGCAGGGCTGTATAGGGCACCAATACAGCCCTGCAACATGCATAAATGATCACCAAATCTGGTTAAAGTGTGGTTAGCGTC
>QEPC01000270.1:84393-134176 GCA_003113815.1 Sphenodon punctatus | reverse complement strand
AGGGAAGGGGGCAGGCTTAAGGGGGCAAGCTGGAGGCTGGGGGGCACAAGGGAAGGGGGATGGGGGCACTCTGCAGGCTGGGGAGCGGGAGGGAAGGGGACAGGGGTACACTGCAGGCTGGGGGGCGGGAGGGAAGGGGGATGGGGCAGGCGGTGGGGTGGGAACGCAGACGGCACTTACCAGAGGCTGGTGCCTCTCCTCAACTCGGCTGGGCCCGGGGTCCCGATGTGCAGGAGGCAGCATTGCTCCAGGGACTACTCTGGACTTGCGGGTGCAGGGAGGGAGCGCAGCACTGCCTCCCTCCCTGCGCCCACAAACCCAGTCCCTGCGGCATTTCTGGGGGCAGTTGTTTGTTTTTTTAATTCCCGCACCGCGTCCTGACCCCACCAGGGAGGCTGCTGCGGCGGTGCTTTCCCTCCCCGGGACCAGGACGCGGCACGGGCAATTATTTTTTTTTTTTTAACGTTCCCTTGCTGCCGGCCGCTCCTCCCCGCCGCTCTAGGCCTGCTGGAGAGCTGCAGATTGGGGGAGGAGGGGAGAGCGGCAGGCAGCAAGGGTGGCAGGGAGGGCCGGCCAGAGGCATCATGGTCCCACGGCAAGGGGACTCCCTGACGCCACGCAGAGTGGGGATGCTGTTCCCAGGGCGGTCCTGTCCTGGGTGCGGTGTCCTGACCCCACATGGCTGGGGCCCCGCCGCCCCCTCGCTGCGGGGCCATGATGCCTCCGGCCGGCCCTGGACCCCCGCAAGCACAGGCCCAGGCCCAGGCCCAGGCGCAACTGAGCCCCCCCACGCCACGGTGGCTACGCCCCTGGCTTCAAGTGTTCTGTTCTGTAGATCAGGGGTGGGGAACCTTTCCCCTCTCAGGGGTCACTGTGAAAATTAGTACAAGCTCCGAGGGCCACACAGAAATTGGGGGCAGGGGGAAGGTCTGGATCATGGACCTATGCCATGGATCTGCCCTCTCTCTTTGTGGGCAGGCCCTCATCTCTGCCCCCTTCCCCTGAGCTCAGTCTTTCAGTGCTTGAAGGTAGGACTAGGAACAGGACTCAGGGGCCAGATCCAGGAACTGGAAAGGGGCCATCTAAGAAACCAGGGTTACTTAACTGTAACCTTGGTTCTTCGAGATGGGCTCCGTGACTCACAGCTGTGGGTTCCGCACCTGTGCAGATCGGCCTTGGAAGCTTCTCTAAGCAGTTCTTGGCACGCCAAAGTGCCCTTCCATGATTGGCCAGCGTTTGGTGGGCTTTCCGTGTCAGTATATAAGGGAAGGGCAGGCACGCGTTACCTCTGTTCCTTTCAAACTCCAAATCTGAAATAGCTCTTTTTTTTACCAGATACAGAGGGGCAAGTGGGTGGAAAGCCCATCTTGAAGAACCAAGGTTACAGGTAAGTTTCTTCGAGTGGAGCTCCGTGACTCTCACCTGTGGGAGAATAAAAAAGTCATCCCAACAGGGAGGAAGCTACTTAAAAAAGGGATTGAAGGACTGCTCTCCCAAACCCGGTGTCTGCCCAGGCTGACAAGTCCAGAGTGTGGTGTTTAACAAAAGCATGTGTCCAGGTCCACGTGGCCACCTTGCAGATCTCATTGACAGGGAGGTTACCACGGCCCGTGTAGAGTGGCTGACAGAATATAGCAGAGTGAAATACATTCCAGGAGCCAGGAACAGATGGTCTACGGGGACACTTTGTTACCTGGAGAAGAGCCCCCTGTACTTATGAAAATGGAAGCAGACTTGAAAAATGGCTTAGTCCTGTCCGGGTAAAAGAATAGTGCTCTCTTGAAGTCCAAAGTATGCAAACAGGCCTCCCCCTTAAACACAGGCAGGATGATCTGTTGGGACGTGTGAAGTCCTGTGACCATCTTAGGTTTAAATATAAAGAACATCTGTATTATACAAAAAATATAATTGTGCATGCTCGTCCCGCCAACACGTACATACATACATACATGGCGAACTGCCGTTTATTTACAAGGTCATAGTTATCCATGCCGATAGCAATCCCACCAAAACATACATAGGCGACAAATATACATTAGCAACATAGCTGCCCAGTAACATGCTATACATTATAGATCGAAGAAGATCCAGATTCCACTAACGGATCTTATCTCAATCCCCTCTTTAGCCCAACGCAACAAGGCAAAGCCCTGTAAACCATTTTATGCACCTATATACTTCTAATCCAATCAAATCTACCTTAATTTATTTGGGTCCTAATCCATGTATACCCACTCTAAAATTTTGCCTTTGGGTATTTAAATGCGCGTGAACAACAGTCCGTCTTCTATGGGCCAGAAGCAAAAATGTTGCAGCGGCCTGCAAATGATTGAGTTGTGTTAGGGAGGACAGAAAAATAAAGGATTTGACAGAATTCATCCCTTTATCCAACACTAGCGGGGCTAACCAGGTCTCCCTCCGAAGGCGATAATATGGACATTTCATCACCATATGCTCTCCTGTTTCTACTTCGTCTAGTGAGCAAAGACATTTACGTTCACGATACGAGGTCTTCGCATATCTGCCCTCCACCACGGCAGTATCAAGTAGTTCAAAACGGAGCACAGTATAACAACGCCTCAATCGTCGGTTCCCTAATAGGTCTAAATAGGGTTCCTTGCCAAAAGATTTCTTCCCAATTGCCAAAGTAGGTGCAACCCTCCATTTCCCCAAGAATGAGATATCCTCCTGCATTGTTATATCTTTAGATCTCTGAAGTATAATCTGCCTTATCTCCACAATAGCATAGCCCTGGAGACCCTGCAGAGACAGACCCAACCTCCTCAATACAGCCAAATACCTTATCCAGGGATAGACCCTAGATCCCTCACGTTTCAACTGCTCCATCAGAAAATGAAATGGCAGCGATTCAGGAGAACTTGTTAATAGCCTAATCCAGTATTGCAAGCGGGCCAACCTTACATAATGTTCAATCGAAAGCAAGCCCGTTTCAGCACGGAGCACTGCACCTGGAATACTGGGCCCTACCCTAAAGATCCTCGTTAAATATTTTTTTTGCACTCTCTCCAATACTACATGATCTGGGGCTGTCATTATCTCAGCACCAAAGGTCAGCATAGATAATACTTTGGCCTGAAAAGTCCCTAGTATGGAAGATACAGGAGTTCCAAAAGAAATATTGTGTGCTTTCCAGAGGGCTTTGGCAGCCACCTTAGCTACTCGTGCTCGGTTGGTTACATGTTGTGTCCATGTACCCCTTATAGTAAAAGAGACCCCCAGATAGGAAAATGCCTTCACAACTTCTATCCTGAGATCTGCAACTCTCCATTGTTGCGGGCGAAATTTACCACCTACTATTAAAATTTTAGACTTATTAGCATTGATCTGCAATCCATTAAGAGAGGAGAATTCTGCTAAGCTTTTAATCGCATTCTTTAATCCCCTCTCTGTTTGAGAAAATAGGACCAGATCATCCGCGTACTGAATAACATGTACCGGATACTCCTGAATTTTGGGGGGATGTTGATTGCTGCTCCTAACTGCCGGTACCAGATCTGCGACAAATAAATTAAATAAAAGGGGGGCCAAGGGACAGCCCTGTCGTACACCTCTCCGTAAAGCAATTGGCGCACTACTGGCTGTCAAGCTCTGACCCTTTACTCTGGCAAAGTTATCATGTATAGCTTCTAAAATTGCCAGTAGTTCTGTATCAATCCCAAACCCCTTTAATTTTGCCCAAAGTCTATCACGGAGGATTGAATCAAAGGCCTTTGTATAATCGACAAAGGCCACGTAAAGCCTCCCTTTCCTGATCTTAACATATTTTGATATCAAATGTGCTACCATAAAAGCCACAGTCCATTGTCAATTTTTTTTTCCTAAAGTTGAACTAAAGCCCACTCACCTAAATATTCAGCTATAATTGAGGAAAAAAGTTTCCCCACCACCGGCAGCAGACTTATCGGCCGGTAGCAACTCGAGTCTTGACGGTTTCCTTTTTTGAAAATGGGGACAATCCAACTTTGTTCCCAAGCCTGCAGGATCCTCCCCCTCTGCAAAATTGCCTTAAAAACTTTACGTAAGACCAGGGCCCACCATTGTGGGGCTGCCTTTAATACTTCTGCTGTTAGACCATCTGGTCCAGGAGCCTTATTATTATTATTATTAACAAACATTTATATAGCGCCAGCAGTGTACATGGCACTTTACAAAGTAATAAAATAGACACGGTCTTATTATCTTTCAATCCATCAATCCATCTTTTTATCTCAGCACATTTTAATTTGGCATCCAGGAGGCTTACTTCCATGCCCACTACCCGTTCTTCCACAACCCCTGCATTGTTGTTAGTTTTGTTGATATTATAGGGCATCTCTACCCCTTTGTCATAAAGCCCCCCCCCAAAAAAATTGCTCCCACATATGGTTGGTGACCAGTTGCAGGCCTATATCCCTAGGGACTTGCATTAGGCTATTAAGAAGCTTCCAGAATGATCTGCCATCTCCGATGCGTGCAGTAGTCGTCAGCTCAGCCCGTTTTCTTGAATAGAATTGAGACCTCTTAAGCCGCAGGAGCTGCTTATACTCCTGCCTAAGCTTCTGGAAATGTATATGAACAGACTCCTTTTTTGTTCTTACCCAATCTTTCTTTGCTTTTAGTACCAAAGATTTGTGTTTCCTACATTCTTTATCAAACCACCCCATGCTCAAATGCGGGTGGTTCCTTTGTGGGGTCATAAGAACACTCTCCGTAAGTGAGTTCATTATCTCTTCCAATTTTTTGAGAACCAATCCTGAGCCCACTTTCTGCAATAAATGTTTTCCTAATTCACAGATCCTACCGTTATAACAAATAGTCTGCATTTTCACAATTAAATCTGTACCTTTCCACTTCTTTGCCACCAGATCTTCTCCACCAGATATTGCTACCGGTATTACAGTTATCGAAGAATCACCCATCTTTAGATGTGTTCTCAAAACCCTATGCTCACTTTCAATCCTTATAGACATTGTAAATCCAAGTATTCTCCCCATAATTTCTGGATTAACAAAAATAAAATCAATGGTGCTCTGACCCTGTGAACCCTCGAAGATATAATTCCCTTCTCTATCCCCGGGGAAACTACCATTCACCGGGACAAGGTTTAATGATTGGATAAGTGCCTGAAGCTTCCTCTCTGATTCGTTGATATACTTATCCCTTGTCCTTCGAACAGTTTGACAAGCTCGGGGATCCAACTCTTGTTCTATCTCCTTATCTTCCATATCATCCTTTGGTAGATCACCTATACTTGCGTTCCAATCTCCCACCATAACAACCCATGCTCGTGGGAATTTCTCCTCAAACCTACCAATTTGCTCTTCCAAGCATGCCCAAACATCCTCCTTAAAGTAACGAGAGGAGGAAGGTGGGATATATGTGTTTACAAGAATATACTGATCTCCATTAAGTAGCTTAAGGAGTCCTATCTGTAACTCAGATCTGGATGATGAAAGATTCTGAAAAGACCAAGAGTGGGTATGAGGAATGCCAGTCCACCTGACACTCGACCTTTATTTCCAACCTTTACTCCCCCATGCAGGATTAGCTGAAATGTTCCTATCCTATCTAGTTTACTTGGGATCTCCCCCTTTGCTAATACCCAAGTTTCTTGAAGGCACACAAGGTCAAATTGATTTATAAATTCGACCCAATCTTTATCACCAATCTTGGCAACTAAACCTGCTATATTCCATGAAGCTAGTTCCAGGGTGTCACCCCTTAAGGGCCCAACAATCCCCCCTGCCTCTTTTGGACTTTGACTAAGGTGGGTCTCTAACCCCCCAACGGGGGGAGCTCACCGATGTCATGTCAATCCTGGATTTGGGTCTTCTCAATCTGCAGCTCTTGACTGGATAGATACACACACAACATTGCTTTCAAACGGGCGGCTAGGATGTTCTACCTCTGCAGTTTTCCAATTGTCTGAACCCCCCTTAGCCAATGAGGTACTAATAGGCAAAGGTCCTATCTCCTCTGGCCCCAAGTATCTAGCAGCCTTCCATGTCTCCCCAATATCATTTGGTTTGTACATCCCCAGTGACCCTGCTGCAGGGGAAACTTACCAATACATCTTTATGAAAAGTATCTATTTTACTCCTAACACTGTCCTGTTCAACAGCTGACAGCTTCTGGAATGCAGCCTGTGCTAGACCAACCTCAATATTGTCTGTTCTATCGGCTAAGAAAAGCCCCAATTCTCTAAGAAGACGTTGACAGGGCAATTGAGTTTCTAAACACCCAGGAATGGGGTCATTTACAATCTCTATTGGTCCTTGAATTGAAATGCCCTGAGGTAAATGGGGCAATTGCCTAAGGCTATCCCCAACCCCTCTATTTGTCTGATGTAAAGGAACAGCCTTCTTATCCTCTTCCAGATGCATTGGCCCCTGGCAGCCCAAGGAGGCCTCTGGGGGGATTTCCTTAAATTCCAGAAGATCCTTTTCACCTGGGACCCCTAACTCAGGCCTCAAACTCCCACACAGAGCCCACAGGTGTGAGTCACTGAGCCCCACTCGAAGAAGAAACAGCCAGGAGCTGCATTTGGCCCTAGACCCGAGGTTCCTCAGCCCTGCTCTACAGGGCTCTCATCCAGCCCTCAATGGACTGGACATTGTTTTCCAATAGGTGCTGAAGTTCAGCGGGTGGAGATGAGGGTAGGCGAGTGGCTGGAGTGGGGTCTATAAATAGATGAGCATGAAGTTCGAGAGGGTGGGTAAAGGAAGTCCTTGCTGAGAAGTCACCAAACAGATTCAAGAAGGAGCACGACATCCTGATATCTTTTGTGTCAATGGTTGTCAGGCACCAGGAGACTGAACCAGCACCTTACCTCCTGTGCCACCACACCCCAAAACCAGACCATGAAGCACAACCCAGCCTGCTCTTGCTACAGCCTGAGGCGGTCAAGTGAGCAGAAAAGTCACCTACCTTCGGTGAATTATTTTCTCTCCTGCATTCCAGATACTCCTCTGTGCAGGTAGCTTCTCCCTTGACCTCCAGAAGGCAGAGCTCAAAGTTCCCTTCTTGCCCATGTGCACTAAGCTACCCCTTCTCGATCCTCATCAGTGTCCGTTCCATAGCAGAGGACCAATCATGGTTAAACCAGTATTCCCATGGAATTAAAAAACATAACTAATTATAACATGAGTAACCTGTACAGAACAAAGAGCATCATCCGAATGCTGCCCAGCCGCTTGGGCTGTTCCTGCTATGCTCTAAACCTATGAACCCTGAAAGCATAGATTAAACAACCTGACTAACCAGTCCACCCCTAATACTGCGCTGTTTGGTAGGGTAGGCCGGAGGAGTATCCGGAATGCAGGAGAGAAAAGAATTCACCAAAGGCAGGTGACCAATTCTCTTTTCTCCCCCTGCTTCCGAATCCTCCTCCGTGCGGGAATTACCCGAGCAACATACCTCTAAGGGTGGAAACAAACAGCACTAGAACCCTCCAGCACTGCTTGAAGCACCATCCTACCAAAATCAGCATCCGCTGACTGGTACACATCTATTTTATAATGCTTGACGAAAGTACGTATAGAAGACCAAGTGGCCGTCCTACATATTTCATCATAAGAGGCCCGGGCCTTGAAGGCGTAAGAGGTGGCTGCACCTCTCACTGAATGCGCCCATTTATGTGGGAGGACTCTGTAAGCTTCGACAATGCATTGTTTTACCCATTTAGAAATAAGAGTTTTCGAAGCCTTAACTCCCTTGTATCCCAGCCTAATATTAACAAACAAGGCTGGGGACCTCCGAAAAACCTGTGTTCTTTTAAGATATAGCTTGAGTGCTCTACTCACGTCCAATTTATGCCAAACCTTCTCTTTTGGATGTTTAGGATTAGGGCAGAAGGATGGCAAAACTAGGTCCTGAGATCTGTGAAAGAACAAATTTACCTTGGGCAGGAAGACTGAGTCTAGGGATAAGGTCGTTTCTGAAAGGAGCAAAAATTCTCCTCCACTGACAGCGCCCCTAGTTCAGAAACCCTTCTCACTGAAGTCATGGCGACAAAGAAGGCCACCTTGATAGATAACATGTAGAAAGAGACGTGACTAAGCGGCTCAAAGGGCAGCCTCATGAGAACATCCAACACTAGGTTCAAGTTCTATGAAGGATGTCTATGCACTACAGGGGGAGAGATCACCTTGGAAGCTTTTAGAAAACGTCTGACATGCCTATGTGCAGATATGGGTCTGTTGGGACAGAGCCCTGAATACCGAATCCAGGGCTGCTGTCTGCCTAGCCAGGGTGCTTGGTTTCAATCCCTTATCTAACCCCACTTGGAGGAATTCTAACACCTCGGAGATTCCTGCCTTACACGGGTCCTGGCCCTTTGATCTTGACCAGCTTGCGAATGCCCGCCATGAAGCCCTGTATGCCCTCCTAGTGGCTGGTCTCCTTGAACGCAAGAGCGTCACCAGCACTGCCTCAGAGTAGCCTCTTTTCCTCAGGGCTGAGCATTCAATATCCAAGCTGTCAGGTTCAGGACCCATACGTTGCCGTGCAGTACAGGTCCCTGCCTGAGGAGAGACTGATGGTCTGGCAGAGGCACATGGTGTTGCTGGCTCAACTGTATCAGCTCCGAAAACCACGGCCTTCTGGGCCACCACAGAGTTATTAATATCACCTTTGCTCTTTCCTAGTAAATCTTTGTTATTGTCCTCGCTATGAAAGGAAAGGGAGGGAAGGCGTAGAGGAGGCCCCGTGGCCACGGTTGATTCAACGCATCCGCTGCCACTGCGCCGCCGGATATCAATTTGCTCATGAACCTCGGCACCTGGTTGTTCTCTGAAGAGGCAAACAGATCCATCACTGGATGGCCGAAGCGTCAAGCTAGGCTCTTGAAGACTTCCCTGTCGAGGGACCATTCGTGCGGGTCTATCGTGTGTCGGCTGAGCCAGTTCGCTTGTGAGTTGTCCAGGCCTTTGATGTGGAGTGCCTTCAGTGACAACAGGTGAGATTGAGCCCATACGAATAGCCTGACTGCCTCCTGATGCAAAATGGCTGACCTCGATCCACCCTGATGATTTATATACGCGTTTGCCGTGGTGTTGTCTGTATATACCAGCATGTGGCGATTCTGGACGGACGGGGCCAGCTGTATTAAGGCCCGACGAATTGCCTTTAGCTCCAGAAAGTTTATGCTCCTGGTTGTGTACGTTTTGCTCCAGAGACCCTGCACCGATTGTGGGCCTGAGAGAGCACCCCATCCCTTTAAACTGGCATCCATCGTAACCACCACCTTGTTGGGCTCTGACAATGGGGTGCCCTTTTTGAATGTGGCCGGTCTTAACCACCAAGACATTGATGGTCCTAGGAGTGGAAGGATAACGACCCATGGATTGGCACCACGCGTTAGCTCTCGCTGCATATGACGCAGCAGCCGTTGCAAGGGTCTTAGGTGAAAACGCCCCCATCGTACCTGTTGTGTGCACGGTATCAGCAGCCCTAGAAGTTGTGCTAAGGACTTTAGTCTCATGCGTCTCTGCCCCTGTAGAATCCTGATCAGTCTGTGGATCTTCTGTTGCCGGCTTAGGTGAATGAGCGCGACGTCTAAGGAAGTATCGAGGATTACTCCCAGATGCTCCAGCCTGTGAGTGAGTGTAAATGAGCTCTTTTCCCTGTTGAGAAGGAAGCCATGTTGGTTTAGGTACTGAATTGTCCTGTCCCTGTGTGCTAGGGCCTCTGTTCACGCCCTGATTAGGATATCGTTGAGGTAGGGGTATATGTGGATCACCTCCCTGCGAAGATTCACAATGATGGTAATCAGGAGTCCGTGGAGACAAAGATAGGCCAAAAGGGAATGCCCGGAACTGCCAGTGCATCCCTTGATAAGCAAACCTGAGCCATTTCCTGTGGGTCGGGTCTATTGGGACATGTAGATACGCATCCCTTAGGTCCGGAGAGACCATCCAGTCCCCCTGTCTCAGACTCTGGGAAATGGACTTGACCGTCTCCATTTTGAAGCGTTGTCTTTTCACATATCTGTTGAGGAATTTTAGCTTTAGCCAGGGGAACCCCTTGGTCTCTCCCGTGGACACTGGGGATGTATTCCCTAGCCTCTTCCTCCTGAGAGTCAGAGGAATCATCCTTTATGGGTTTTCCTGCAGGTTCAGAGTTTTGATTATCTGAGCCAACAGCTCCTCTCTGTCGTGGAGGGGGAACAGTCTATCCTTATCCCTTGTGTCAACCTTGGCTGACACGTACTCCCCCTCCTCTAACTCCGAGTCCTCTGGGAGAGATTCCCCTTCAGATGAGGAGTCCCCTTTTTGATGGGATTGGGTCTGGTCTTGGGTTCTGCAGCGCTTGGCGTTTCCCTCCGAGGAGCTCTCCCCCGAGGACTACGAGGAGGCCAGGAGAGAGGCGGTAGCACCACCTGGTGTCCCTTTGGGTTTCCCCACCTTACTTTTCCCTGCTAAGGTTTTGCTCTTAGATTTGGCGGGAACCCTTTTTCTCTTATTTTTAGCCTGCAAATCACAGAGCCACTCTAAGGTCTCTAAAACCTTCCCCTTAGACGCCGCCAGGGATGGCGCCAACCCATCTGGCTGGCTAGCTACTTGCGTGCCCGAGGCCGCAACCACCTCCTCTGCCCTGCTCTCCAACCAGACCCTCTCCTCTCCTGAGGGGAAGGTTGGGTCTGCCGGTTAGTTGGGGATTCCGCGTCGAGCTGACGCCCGTGCTGCAGGTTCAACTACGTGGCGGGGGGAGAAAACCGGCTTCGACTCCCTGTGCAGTCGGGATCTGTTCCCCGCTCGGTTCCCCCACTCCCAGGCACAGTGTGTGGGAGCTGGTCTGGGCTTCGGCACCATTCCCCCGACACTGTCTGGGAAGGCTTGTCCTGTGACCCCGCCCAGGGAGCAATGCCCCCCCCCCTTCTGCTCTGAGCTCTTCTAATTGAGCAGGAATCCAAATGTTGTTTTTTTTCCTTTTCTTTTTTCAGCACCCTGGAGCACCACAGCCAAAACAAAAAACCTCCTGTCAGTCCGAAGGGAGAACAGAGACTGACGAGGATTAAGAAGGAGTAGCTTGGTGTACATGTGCAAGAAGGGAACTTTGAGCTCTGCCTTCTGGAGGTCAAGGGAGAAGCTACCCGCATGGAGGAGGATCCAGAAGCAGGGGGAGAAGGCTGCTTCTCATTGGCCCTCCTCCTGGATTTATTCCCTCTTCCTGCCACACCTACCTTGTCTGAGCAATTAATTTCCACAATCTTGGAGCCAGACATTTCAGTGAAGCTTCTGCCTGCCTTTGAGCCTGGCTTGCCTCCTCACCAGTCCAGCCAGCTTCTACCTATCAGTCACTCCCTCACCTTGACCCTGCTTCACACATGCATGCACACACCCCTCATGGACATATTACTTGGTTTTGAATCCTTGGCCTGGATACCGATCTTGAGCTTTGATCAACCTACAAAACATGTCCATGGTCTGCATGTCTGCTCCAGTCAGGATGGACAGACCATTTCTCTTACCTCAGCCCCGTCGTGCTTGAACATTTCATAGGTTTGGCACATGATGTTAATGACCTCCTCGTGGATGCCAATCAGCTTCTGCTGCACCCAGGCACGGTGCTCCTTCTGGTCCTCCTCAAACTCCAAGTCATTGTAGACCCTCTTGCCAGTGATTCGCACCAGAAGTGCCTCGCTCATCTGCTGAGCCCTGCGAGCAATGGCCAGGGTGGCCGCCTTGTACTCATTGACAATGGTCTGCACCTAAAGCAAATGGGATAAGAAAGGCTTGTGGGGCACTATGCTGCATTGCTGGTGGGAATGTCTCACTATACAGGAATTTTGAGAAAAAGTAGGTCAGTATATTAGTACAGTTGCGCAGCAGCAGATAAAAATGTAACCAGAGTCTGCAATCCTTGGAATTTTTCCTGACCTACAAATCACAAAAGAAAGAAAAATGGCCTGCTAGCCACTTCAATTAGCAGCTATACACACGATTGTGTGCAATTGGAAGTCAAAGCAGAAACCAGCGATATTTAAGTGGTGGCAAAGACTTTGGTGGACTTTAACCATGGAACGTATTCAAGCCGAGTTACATCAAGGTTTAGAAGGCTACTATGCTGTATGGAATAACGTCTGGAACTTACTGCAGCAACACTTAGACATGACTGAAAGTAATATAACAATATGTCTAACTAAAATTTGAACTAGATTCTTGACAAAGGAACACAGAATTTGGTGTAAATGGACCAATACCGTAACGTGTGTTCCCGAACTGGTCCACTCTGAAGAACTGTAAAATGTAAATAGTTTTGATTAAGTTTTATTCTTTTTTTTTTTTATGAACAGGTTTTTTGCAGGTTTAAATGTATTTCTGTTATGGAAAAAGAAAGAAAGAAAGGCAGGCTTGTGGGTCAGACGTCAGGTGTGTGGAAGGTACCAATGCCATCTCCATTCTCGGCTCATGAGCACACCTGTCACCGTTCCAGACGTGACTGGGAAGAGGCTGGAGAGGCAGCGCTGCCCCCACCCCAATGCAGCCAGACACCAGAAGAAGTCTCACCTTGCTGGCGTGCAGACGGCACTCAGTGATGAAACATGCACTTGCCCCTTTCAGAGACCAGTGGAGCTTCTTCAGGCCAGGCTGGATCTTTTTGTCCAGGTATCGGATGCGTTCCTTGAAGAGGGCCCTCTCCTCAACAGACAGCATGGCAATGATCCTGAGGAGACAAGTCAGCCTCGTCTGCCACTCAAAGCCTCGCCCCCACAGGCTATACATCCCTCCCATCAAAGCCACAGAAGGGGATTGCTCCCAGAGGTCAGGGAGGAGGCACAGAAAAGATGAACCACTGGGCAAACTGCATCAAGAGCTGGCTGTAACAGAGGAGAACAGGAGATGGCTGGGGTAAGCCAGTCTAACTCCATGAAGCTATGTAGCTGCGAATCTGGCCTCTGATAGACACGTGTTCCGACATTTGCTGAAAGGATGCACGTGTAACTCACAAGTCACCAAGGACAGAGTGAGGAGTTAGAAGGCTCACAGCTCCAGCTGGCACTGCGCCTTAGTGACAATCAGAACAAGCTTCTGATGCCATGGACAGTTTGGGCTGCACCACGTACAGACACCAGCCTGTCTAGGATGGTTTGACGGGACCCGACCTCAACCCTGCCCTCATGCCGAGAGATAGGAGTCATGGCGATAACCCAGGAAAGGTCCATTCAGTCCCTGCTGAGAAGCTGGAAAGGCGCCAGCACAAAAGAAACACTTATTCATGTTAAAAATATACCTGCCAAAATAAATCTGTTTCAAACAACACGTTCTTGGCAAAGCAACGCCCCCCGTCACACTTTTAAAAATACTGGAGCCGAGCAAAGCGAGAACCAGAGGCGAATCCCCACGCCCTCCCTACAGAAGGTTTAGTCAGGGGGCAGCTTGCTATTCACAATGCTGCCAGGCCAGTAATGAAGTGACTACTGCCTGGCACTAACGGGGTGATCTCATCCCTCATAGGCTGCCAACAAGACCCAATCATTGTCAATGATGCTGGCGAGTTTGGGGAAGGGGACACTTGTTCTGCTAAGACCAGCCCACCTCCTAACCATCTCACCTGAGGGGGGACACCGAGCAGATAAGAGAATGCTCGCGCACAGCCCTCCCTAAGGTTGAACGTCCATCTTGAGATTCTTGAGAATCCTGTCAAGAACTGAGCTCTCAGTGAGATTTTCCCAATCGAGAAGGAGATGCTAATCGGCCGTTCTCGATACCATTCTTGACGAGAGTCTCAAGAAAATTAAAAACCCACTTTGCATGTTCAAATGGCTGCCACAGCGGTTCTGTGTATGCGTGGCCCTTTTCCAAAATGCCACTGGCAGCACTGCTGCCATTGTTGAAAAGGGCAGCTATTCTGGGTACGTGCAGCGGCCATTCTCCTGGGATGTGCAGAACGGGCGCTCTTTCAGCCTGGGATGATCCCCGCCTAGGCCAGTAGGAGGCAGACTAACAAAGTTGTGTCTGGCTGTGAGTAGAGGGGGTCCATCCCTCCCACTTGCCAGTTGTTTCTCTGCCTCTCAACGGATAGGCGGTAGGCTGGGGAGTTCCCTCCATTTTTGGACTGTGCTCACAAACATTTTTTCTTTTCGGGGGGGGGGGGGGGGAGAGCCTTTTTTTGTTTTCCTTTTTCTCCCTTCCGCTTGGGAGCGAGACTCTGATTTCAACTGCAGTGCCCCCCGTCCCCCTCCTCTATGCAGCAGCACCTAGGCACCTCAGGTCCCGTCCCTTCGGGCACAGAGTCCTGGGAAGGGCGGATGCAGCAGGGTCCCTTTGGGCGCCCTGCGCACGGCTTCTATACCCGCCACCGTCCCAGCCCTAATAATGACAGGGCGCCTGCTCCCGGGTCGCTTCACCGCACAGGGCAGGGAGGCTCCTCCCCACCCCCCCCGTTGCCTGCTCTGGGACGCTGGTAAGGCTGGCTCCTCAGTCAGGATCCGACCGCTGCCCGTAGCCTCAGCGCCCCTCCCTACAACAGCCTGGGCAGTTTCGAGCCTCAATTTTGCCCCACGCGCGGTGAGCAGGGTGTGCCGTCGGCAACCCGGGGGATCGACCGGCGCCTTCGCGCTCTACTGTGTTTTCGCCCAAGGCGTGCCCTCAGCAGCCAGAGGTGCCATTTTGGTTGGGGCCGGCAGCAGATTTTGGTGGGAAGGCCATCCTGCCGCAGTAGCCAGCCTCTCTTGGACGGGCGGCTTTCTGCCTCCCCTGAAAGCAGTTACTAGTCAATTAATTTTTTATTAATTTTTTAATCAATTTTGGCTAGCTTGACACAGGGAATTGGCACAATCTGCTGGCAGCGGGGGGGGGACAGAGAGGAGAAGGCTAGCAAGGACAACCCATTTGATTATTCTAGTGAGGAATCAGATAATACATCCCCAAATCTTCCCCCAGAGATTGGGGTATTGTCCTCTATAGGGCCTTCGAGAGGATTATTACCACAGAGGGGCAACAGCCAAACCGGGCCCTCAAGTTAAACAGGACTCAACAAGCTCTCTACTCATTTTCCAAAAGTAAGGACCTGTTCTTTTCTCTGCCTAGGGTTGATGCAGCAGTGGTTTCTCTAGCACGTAAATCCGTTTTTCCAGCAGAGGGGGATGTATACCCCAAGGACCCTACAGACAGGGGGGTGGAAACGGCACTGCGGTGCGCTTTCTACTGCCTCTACCGACATAGTGGCTTGGTCTGCTCGCGCCATGGTGGCTAATGTTTCCGCTAGATGCCAACTCTGGTTACGGTCCTGGAGAGCCGACAGTGATGCCAAAAATCTCTTGGTGGCGGGTCCATTTAAGGGGGAAAGCTGTTCGGGGCTAACCTGGACAGGGTACTGAAGGAGGCTAGTGACAAGGACAAAAAGACGTTGCTCCAGCAATTTTCTAGCAATGCTCGAGCGAGAGGCTTTAATAGGTCCTTCTCTTCACCCTTTCCGAGGAGACGTGATGCTGGCTGGAGCAATCCCTCCTGGGTCTTCCGAGGAAGGGGAGTCCAAGGCCACGGCCGCAAGCTGGGAGATTCTTCCCCGGACACAGGGCTGCCAGATCCACCCCTCCGTCCCATCAGCCCAAGCAGGATTCCTGACTACCCTTACCCAGGGCCGGCGGCCGTCCGCGACATCAGCCCACCAGTAGGTGCGCGTCCCCATACATTTTCCCCTTCCTGGCTCCGCACCACCTCAGACGCTTGGGTGATTGAGACCGTCTCCCAGGACTACTCAATAGAGTTCTGTTGCCCCCCACCCCAAGCAGCTTTATCGCATATCCCCCTCAGTCCATGACAAAATGAAGCACGCTGCCATGGAAGCAGAGATGAGGCGTCTTGCAGATATAAAGGCCATCGAACCAGTTCCCCCTGCTCAGAGAGGCCTAGGCCTATATTCCATCTTGTTCCTGGTCTCAAAAAAGTCCGGACAATGGCGAGCAGTACTCGATCTCAAAACTTTGAACAAGTTTGTCCGCCTCAAAAGGTTCAAAACGGAAACCCTGGCTTCCATCAACAAGTCCATTCAACAAGGGGAATGGCTCGCATCTGCGGACCTACGCAACGCTTGCTTACACGTGTCAATCCTTCCACTCCATCGAAAATGGCTCCACTTCCAATACGCCTCTCAGCACCAGCAGTTCCGGGCCCTTCCCTTCAGCCTTGCCTCAGCCCCTAGGACATTTACAAAGGTCCTGGTTCCTCTGGTTGCCAATCTCCAGGAAAAAGGCATTGCTCTCCATCCCTACCTCGACGATATCCTGGTCCAGGCTCCATCGCAAGGCCAGGCGGTGATGGCAGTTCAGACAACCCTGCAGACCCTGGCAGTGCACGGGTTTGTACTAATCAGGGAGAAAGGCATGCTGGTGCCCACACAGCGCATAGCACATCTGGGGGTGGTCATCGACACCCTGGGGGATCGTGTATTCTTGTCAGAGGAGCGCCAGTGCAAGATCAGGTCTCTAATACAGCAGATCCGGTCTCACAACTGGGTGTTGCTTTCTCAGCTGGCGGCGCTTCAGGGGCTCCTCGTTTCTTGCATCCAGCAACTGACTTGGGTCAGACATCATCTCCGCCCTCTCCAGTCTTTCCTCTGCCCTCACCAACGGCAGATCATGGAGAAGACAAGGACCTGGCTCTCTCCTCCTCCACAGATCCTCGACTCCCTGCTTTGGTGAACCCTACCCCATTGGTTCCAGGAAGGGAACCCTGACCAAACCCACAAGAATGGTCATCACCACCGATGCCAGTCTCTTGGGCTGGGGGGCGCACATGGAAGCCGAATACATCCAGGGCACCTGGCTACCGAGGGACAGGAGACACTCTATGAACTGGATGGCGATCAGGCCCATCCACCTGGCACTCCTCCATTTTGTGCCAAAGATAGGGAGTCCCATCTACTGGTCCTAACCGACAACACCTCAGCGATGGCATACATTCGCAACCAGGGAGGGTCCCAAGCCCCCGCCCTACACAAGGAAGCATCCAGTCTGATAACCTGGGCAGAGGCTAATCTTCTCTCCCTTTCCGCCAAGCACATAAAGAGAAATGAAAACATCACAGCGGACTGGCTCAGCCGCAGACAGGTGGATCCAGGGGGAGTGGGTGCTTTCCCCGACAGCGTTTCTGCAAATATGCAACATCTTCGGCACCCCAATAATCGACCTCTTCGCTTCAATCCGGAACACCAAGTGCACGAGGTTCTACTCTCGGTTCCCTACACAAGGAAGCATCCAGTCTGATAACCTGGGCAGAGGCTAATCTTCTCTCCCTTTCCGCCAAGCACATAAAGAGAAATGAAAACATCACAGCGGACTGGCTCAGCCGCAGACAGGTGGATCCAGGGGGAGTGGGTGCTTTCCCCGACAGCGTTTCTGCAAATATGCAACCTCTTCGGCACCCCAATAATCGACCTCTTCGCTTCAATCCGGAACACCAAGTGCACGAGGTTCTACTCTCGGTTCCGCTCGCCTCAAGTGGAGGCTGTGGACTGTTCGATGGCCGCAGGGGCTCCTACATGCCTTTCCTCCGTTTTCAATCCTCAGCAACATGATCACCAAGATCCGTTGGGAACGGGCAATGGTGATTCTTGTGGCATCCAAGTGGCCACGTCGTCCACAGTTCGCCAACCTGATAAATCTGTCGCAACAGGACCCACTGTCTCTAAATTCAGACCCCGATCTGGTCTCAGGGCCCAGTTCTGTACAACAATCCTCAGTTCCTACAGCTGACAGTGTGGCTCTTGAGCGCAAAGCTCTGAGGAACCTGGGCTACTCTGAGGCTGTACTAGCTATGCTTCTGTCATCCAGAAAGCTGTCCACCACTCGGATCTACCAATCTACATGGAGGGTTTTCGTGGCTTGGTGCTCTGATCATCATGTAAACCCCAAGAACCCTCAAATTAGTAACGTTCTTCTCTTTTTACAAATGGGTTTAGACAAGGGTCTCCGGGCAAGCACTCTCATCCGTCAGGGAGCAGCTCTTAACAAGACCCTAGCAACTATCAGGGAGAGGGGTATTTCAGGACACCCCCATGTTAGACAATTTTTGTGGGGAGCTAGGGCTCTTGCACCTCCTGTTGTGCACCACTTTCCCACCTGGCGACTCAATTTAGTGTTGAATGCCCTCACCGCCCCTCCCTTTGAGCCTCTACACTCGGTGTCTCTCTTTTTCCTCACTATTAAGGTGGCCTTCCTTATCGCAATTACATTGGCTAGGAGGGTCTCTGAGCTTGGGGCTCTTTCCATAGACCCAGCTCTCTGTACATTTAAGTCAAATTTGGTCTTGCTCCAGCTCGACCCAGCCTTCGTCCCAAAGGTGAATTCGTTGTTTCACAGGCAGGAGGAGATCATCCTTCCTTCCTTCTGCCCTAAACCAGTTCACAGGTTGGAAAAGAAGTGGCATACTCTGGACCTACGCAGGGCCCTAAAAATTTATATTAAGAGGACAGCCTCCTTTAGGAAGTCTTCAGCTCTTTTGCTGGAATTCACTATCCGAAAAAGGGGTAGTAAAACCTCTCATCCAGCTATAGGTTCCTGGATCACAGCATGTATTTCAGAGGCATAGAAGGCCTCCGGTATCGATTCATACCACCTCAGTCGATTCTCCCCCACTCTACCCGCGGGGCAGCTGCCTCGGCAGCATTTAGTGCTAGGGCTCCCTATGCAGAAATTTGTAGGGCAGCTACGTGGGCGAACCCCCATTCATTCACTCGACATTACTGGGTGGACTTGATGGATTCAGCAGATGCGGCCTTTGGCCGCAAAGTCCTTCAGTCTGCCCTTCAATAGGCTCGATCCCCAGCTTTCCCCTCCCATGCTGCACTGCTCTGGTAAATCCCAGGCTGAAAGAGCTCCCGTCCTGCACATCCCAGGAGAAAGGGCAATTGGTTTACTTACCAGTGAATTGTCCTTCTGGGTAACGTGCAGGACAAGAGCTCGGCCCTCCCGCTGTGCGGGGATCAAGCGGCCAAAGGCCATCTGCAGATGGGTGTCGGGGGTGGTGGTGGTTCAGGGATTCAGTTCCAGGGTAAGGTTCTCTGTCTCTCTCCCTCCCTGTCAGCGCTCCACCTGGTTCCTGTGTTGGGTTAGGTTTTTTCTAGTTAACCCCTTTTCGTGGGTTGTTTTTAGTATCTTTTTTCAACAGCTTTGAGAACTGGCAAGTGGGAGGGATGGACCGCCTCTACTCACGGCCAGACACAACTTTGTTAGTCTGCCTCCTACTGGACTAGACAGGGATCATCCCAGGCTGAAAGAGCTCCCGTCCTGCACATTACCCAGAAGGGCAATTCACCGGTAAGTAAACCAATTGCCCTTTCTGTGCACATGCACACCAGCTTCCCTTTTCCAAAATGGTGGCGATGCTGCCGGCACCATTTTGGAAAAGGGCCACACGTGTAGAACAGCTGTGGTGGCCATTTTGCACATGTGCAGTTCTTTTTTTTTTTTAAAAAAATGAGCTACCTTGTGAGATTTTGTACTGGAGTCAAGATTTCGGTGAGATCTCAATCCCCAGCATGAAAAAAAGAATCTCATTTAAGCAGGAAAGTTGGCCTGAAAGCAGAAATGTACTGTTATGAAGTGGGAAAAGGTAATTGGTCACCTACCTTTGGTGAATTATTTTCTCCCCTGTTCTTTGGATAATCCTCCGATTGGTTAGCTCGGCTGTTAGACCGCCAGGAGGCAGAAGAAACGGATTGTTCACTGCACATGCGTCCCGAGCTATCCTCCTCCGAAGATCCAGTCTGTCACCAAGCCCGAGGACGATGTCCAATGTTCCATGAGTCTCCAGTATTGTAAGAAACAAACTAACAGAGCTTAACAGAAAACTTCCCTCTATCATCCCTGCATATTGGGAACCCAAGTATGTCCTAAACTATAACTATAACTGGTAACTAGCGTAACTCCAGTTTCAGAAAGAAAAATGATGTTTAAGGTTTTTTTATTTTTTGTTGCCCTGCAGCTGTTTGGTAGGGAGGGCCAGAGGATTATCCAGAGGACAGGGGAAAAAATAATTCACTGAAGGTAGGTGACCAATTACCTTTTCTCCCCCTGCCTCCGGCTACTCCTCCAATTCGGATATACCCAAGCCAAACTTCCTCTAAGGGTGGGAACAAATAGCACTGGGCAAATCCAGTACCGCTTGAAGCACCCTTCTACCAAAAGCCGCTTCTGCTGTCTTGTAGACATTCACCTTATAATGTTTAACAAAGGTATGTAGCAATGACCATGCGGCCACTCTACAGATTTCCTCATACGAGGCCCTGGCTTTAAAGGGTATGAGGTAGCCGCATTTCTCACTGAGTGTGCCCAGACCTGGAGGGGAGGAACCTTCCCTTTTGCCTTATAGGCCTCCACTATACTTTGTTTGATCCATTTGGAAATGAGCGTCTTTGAAGCCTGGCCTAATATTAACGAACAATGCAGAGGATGTTCTGGTCCCCCGTGTCCTTGCTATGTAGATTTTGAATGTCCTACGCACATCCAGGGTGTGCCAAACCGCCTCTTTCGGATGAGATTCGCCACCAGCGGTATTAGAATCTTTGTAAAGGTCCAGGGTGAGGATGAAAGGCCGAAGGGGAGGGCCTTGAATTGTCAGTGCGCTCCCTGGTAACTGAACCTGAGTCAATTTTTGTGTGGAGGCAATGGGGACGTGGAGATACGCTTCTCTGAGATCTAGAGACACTAGCCAGTCCCTTTTCCTGACACTCTGGCAGATTGATGCCAATGTCTCCATCTTGAAGCGCTGTCTCCTTACGTGCTTGTTCAATGTCTTCAAGTCCAGCAGCGCTCTCCACTTCCCCAGCTTTTTGGCAACCAGGAAGAGGATCGAATAGAGTCCCGACCTGTGGCGGTCTGGGGGCACCTCCTCTATGGCCCGGATTTCCCGAAGCCTCTGGATCTCTTTGTGCATGGCCTCTCACTTTGTAGCGTTGTTGGAGGCCAGAAAACGCCCCCTTGGTTGGCTCTGTAGCTCTATGGAATATCCTTGCTTTATGCAGGTTAAGACCCAGGTGTCTGATACCGATGCCTCCCAGGCCCTTGCATAGTCTTGGAGTCTGCCTCCAACCTCCAGAGCCTCCGCATAGTCATGAATCTTGTTTAGATTGTCCTGAGGCCTGGACTTCTGCTTTTCGAACCTTCCTTGTCTGTGGTTCCTATTGCTGAAGGCAAAATTGAAGGAAGAATCTCTACCGCCTTGGGGTTGGAACTTCCTGTGGGGGCAGGAGTTTCCCTTGGGTCTGAAAAATTGGGGATGAAAAAAGCGCTTTCTTGTGCCCACCTGTTGTAGCGTCTTTGGTTTGTTCTTATCTGTGGCCTCCGCTAATGCCTTGTCCAGGCATGTTCCGAAAAGTTGGAGGCCCTTGTAGGGTCCTGAGACGAGGAAATTCTTTGCCATTATGTCTCCTTTACAGTACCACAGCCAGAGCCTGCATCTAGCCACAACGGAGCCTGCTACTGATCGGGCCGCCCAGATCATTGCGTTGGTAGATGCGTCTGCCAGGAAGGCCGTGGATAGCGTCTGGGACCTTCTCTCTGAGATCTTGGGGTCCTGCACTTCCTGCATCCATGCCAACTGGGCCCGAGCCACATAGGATGTCAGAAAATTAATCTTCAGGGTGCAGATTGAAGAGTCTAGTGCCCTACGCAGAGTGGAATCTATTGCTCTGTCAGTCGGGTCCTTTGGGAAGCAGTCTCCCTCCGTGGGGAAGACAGTTTGTCTGGCGAGGGAAGCAGCCGCTGCATCTACCTTGGGATTCCTGAATAGGGGTTCCTTTTTGCGAGAGAAGGAGTACAGGGAGTCCTGGTTCCTGTTCATCTTGTATGCTTTCCCTGGCTGTTTCCACTCTTCTAACACCAGTCTCTCGAAGGCCCTATCCAGGGGAACCCCTCTGTGTTCCTCCTCCTGAGAATCAGATGATTCCTCCTTAGGAGCCTTCTCTTTTAGCTGGAGGGTTTTTATAACCTGTCTCAGGAATTCATCTCTCTGTGCCCCTGGAAATTGCCTGTCCTTTTCCCTGGCGTCTGGAGCCTGGTCCCCAATTTCCCCTTCCTCTGAACCGGAGGACCCCTGCCTGGAGTCAACGTCAGAGTCAGATCTGAGGTATAATTGTTTGGGCCTAGCTGCAGCACCCTCCCCTGAGCTCTCCCCAGAGGACTGCGAGGAGGTTCACAAGCATGCCGCTGCGCCCCGTGGTGGAGCTTTTCTCTTCTTTTTTCCCACCCTCTCAGGCTGGGTTTTAGGGGCCTTTTGTTTGGGCCTGGGACCCTTAGAGGGGTATCTCTTTCTCTTCCCCCTCCCTGGAGCTTGCACAACTTTTCGAGCGAGACCAAAACCTTCCCCCTAGTACTGGCCAGAGAGGCCATGGAGACTACTTGCTGTTCCAATGCTGGCTGCTCCTCCATGGCTTGTCCTGCTGCTGCCTGTGTCTCCGACATGACGGAGTGCGGGGGGGAGGAGGGAGACTCCACCCAGCTGTGGATGTTACTGCTGGGGAAACTCAGAACCCAGCCACACTGGATCTGGTTGTGGGTGGGGGGACGCCGGACTTGACTGGGCCACGCTGCACTCGGAACCTCGTACTCCTTTTTTTTTTCCTTTCCCTTTTGCGCGGCTCCCCCGCTCCCAGGTGCCGTGCAAGGGAGCTGACCGGGGTGGAAAAACTGCTCCCTAGACTTTGTCAGGGAGGAGCGCTACCCCTTTGGGCCCCACCTTTTCGTTCGCATGCGCTCGGAGGAGCGTTCCAAAAAGATCTGTCTGGACAGTCTGAAGGCAGAAGACGGACTGGATCTTCAGAGGAGGATAGCTCGGGACACATACGCAGTGAACAATCCGTTTCTTCTGCCTCCTGGCGGTCTAACAGGCGAGCTACCCAATCGGAGGAGTAGCTGGAGGCAGGGGGAGAAAGTACTCTAAACAATCAGCTGGTCTCCATGTGCCATTCCCCAATCAGCTCCCCAGGTCTGTAGATCCGCGTCTGACGCCCCATTCCCTGACACTCCAGATTGGAGGCCCCCTAATCCCTCGGACCTTTCTTTGCTGTTGCAGCATTCCCTAGTCAGCCTTACCACAGGGCAACTATTTCTCTGCTTCCAAGGGCCCCACACTGGCCCCTGTTCTCACCAGGGCAGGATGTGGAATCCCCATTTCCTCCCAGCGGGACCCCATATATAACCACCTCTAGACCTTGTGGAGGGTGGCCCGCATATTTTCTTCATCCTGGGCCCCACAGATTCTAAAGCCAGCCCTAGTAATCCCATTCCCCTAAGGGGCCGTGAAAGACCAATATCTGATCATGTCCCTCTTCCCAACCCCTGTCTTGAGTCGATTGTCTCCTCATTCACACAGTCCCCTTCCGCTTGCCTAATCTGTCCAGTAGCAATGTGCTCACACAGCTGCTGATGCCTTTGTATTTCCCTGGGGTACGTCCCAATTGAGGAATGCCCTTGCGTTAGTCCTGCATGCAATGGAGCATGCAGTGGAGTAGGGAGCCCCTGCTCCACGACTTTTTGGCCCCGCTTCTAGGGCAGTAGGAAGTGGACGACAGGAGAGGATGTCTGGAGACTGAAGCTTGCTCCGGATTAGACAAATCCTACACCACTTGATTGAGACTGATTCTTGCAGGCAAACCCTTTGCATGAGGCTACAGAAAACAAGGGGTAAGGATTTCACACAGCATCAAGACCTACTCTAAGAGTGTAAAGGAACCCTTAGAGGCCAGAACTGGGTATTCCTATGGCTGCATTCAGACAAAACCCAGATCTCAGAGAAAGGACAACCCCTGTAGTCTGGGTGTTGTCAGAAGGGGCCTGCCATGCTAGCAACCCCACTCGGACAGCATCTGGTCCATGGGAGAAGTTAGCACAGGCTGCCCTCCTCTGGGTTTTGGCTCGGTGTTCTTGATGGGTCTGCTCTACACCTGGCACAAAGAAGCTCTGATCCCAACTGGGCCTCCGGGCCTGACTCCTGTGGTCCTAAAGAGAACACGGACAGCTAGAAAGTGAATGTTACCAAACTTAAGTCAATCATTTTACATGCTGGGGTTAGGATGACAAGATCGGGTAGCAGGTTACTGCATGGGGCAGCAGGGGCCTTCCTCTGAAGCAGCTGAGACTGAGCAGATGGGCTAGCAGAGGGAACCGTGTGGTGCTCTGGAAGACAGGGCAGACAAACCTGTTGTAGTCCTGGGCCACCAACAGCAGGTTCTCTCTCAGGTTTCGCAGGTCCTCCCTCCGGTCGTAAGCTTCAACCACATAGTGCGGGATCTCAAAGAGCAGTCTCTCCCAGTAATGAATTTCCACAAATAACTTCAGCAAGTCCCTACACAGGGAGGCACAGAGCCATGGTAAGTTCTGGGAAAGGCCTGCCTCTCCCAGCACCAGCAGGAAACACAGGCCGCGCCCACTTACTTGTCAAAATTGATGTCCAACATGCCCAAACTCTCGGTGCTGAGAATCAAGAGCGGGGTGTCGAGGCGCTTCAGGCAGTCTTTGTCCAGGGTCTGCGTCCATTCGTGGAAGGTCTTCCTCTCAATCTCATCCATGGCCTGGACCAGTCCCTGGTAGGTCTGGAAGCTCTCTTCCCCAGTCCCAATGTGGGGCAAGAAGTGGGCATTGGAGAGACACTGCAAGGCAGACAGAGAGCTCTTGCTGTTGCTCAAACATTTCTGGGGAAGGGGATGGGTGGGCAGATTTTGATGCTTAGAAGTCAGAGGGATGGATGAGGTTAGATGCCTGCTATTCCACTGTCAACATTCCTGGCCTGGCCTGGCCTGGCCTGCAGGCCTCCTGCTAGCCCCGCTCTACATACAGCTCTGCTGACGCTCCTCCATTTCCAACCACAGCAACCCTGCTACTTCTAACACTTCAGCAATAACGGAGTGTGGGGTGTTGAACTAGGGGACATCCTCCTCTGTGTTCTATAGAGGAGCTGGCAATGCAAACCAGCCCACGCAGCTCTTCCCATTCCCCTCAATCCTAAACCACGGCTGGCCCCTCTCTTGTTCAATCCCATGCTCCCCCACACACTGCTAGGCTATTAGTTCACTGCTTAGTCGAACAGTGAACACAAGTGACATCTGAAAACAACATTCTGATTGGGCATTAAGCTATTCCAGAACTGTGCAACAGAGACAGAGAAAACAAAATATGGCAGGAAGAAAATGAGGCCAATTGTTCATACACTAGAGCAAGCAGCTTCCAGGAAGGTAATCTCAATTTCCAAGGGAATGGCAGAGCTGAGTCAGCCATGACTCCGATCCCCCAGCATGGGGCTCTGGAGCACTGTGCCGGTGGAGGTGCCATCTTTCAGAAGAGATGCAATATGGAGGGGTGCCCATTTATGATTATTAAAAATCCACTGGCATCTTCCCCAGGAAAGAGAGGTTACTTAGTAACTGGAGTGCTCCATATTCATTAGTCACCCACCCAGTCCCCTCTTCCTCATCGTTCCGCACTACATCACCGGACTCCAGAGTGCAGCAGCTGGGAGCCCTACGCAGCTCCAGCTCCAAGCACACAATGTCACAAGAGGACGCTCTTGAATCCCCAGCAGGAACTGCCTTGTAGCATAACAGGGGGCTCTAGCCGGGATGTCCTAGCTCAATGCCAGGCTGGGTGATCCCATTTTGCCTCCCTAACCTTCTGTATTTTCAAGAGGAATGGGATTCTCCTTCACTTCCTGATGTAAACCATTGCTCCATAACATAGCGTGCTGCTAAACAGCTGATGCACCCCACCCCAGAGGTAGCTGCATTTCCATGCTGGTTGAGGAAACTCTGGGCAATGTTGCTGCGTAGCTGTCATGCAACCAACCCCAGAGGCAGCTGCAAATTGATCCTCCCTAGTCTGTCACGTGTAATGGGCTTGGAGATCCTTTGGGATGGAATGGGGTTACGAGGAATCCTAGGAAACAGCATTTTTTACTCACCTGCCAAGACTCATGTTGGGGATGGACATACCTGAGGGCTACGTGAGAAATGTTTAAAAGCGGAGCTGAAAAATGCTTGGCTCCCCAGTATCTACAGACAGAGGAGATAGATCTCTTGGCAGGAGAGAAGCCCTGTGTCCAAGAAGAAAGGTAAAGGGAGTGCTGATTTTCAGACTTTTTGCTTTAAATCCTAACCTAGATTTGGCATTTTCAATTCCAAGTCTGCTCATCGAGGAGGCTTCGTGATTGATGCTGGAAATACTGTTTTGTTTTTACACAACGTATAATTAAACCTGTCAAAGGAACTCGCTGACAGAGAATGTTATTGAGGCAAATAGCTGAGAAAGAGTCAAAAACAGATGAGGTAGTTAGATGAATAAAAACAACATCTGTGGCGACAATTACTAGAAATTCCAAGGACCATTAGTCCTCAAGATACAGGGCATGAGCTGCCCAGCAGCTGAGGGTCAGGAAGGTGTCAGCAACTAGGCATAGCTCAGCGCATCACTAGCTAACGGGGTAGGAAGGCATTCTATTCACTGAAGTGCTCAGCAGGGGCCACTGTCGGTGGCAAGGGGAATGGGCCACTGGTCTAATCCATGCCTGCTCTGGCAATGCACTGACAGAAGCATTGTCTCCAAGTCAGCAGTGGGAATAATTCCACTCGGAGTATGGGAGCCAGTTTCAGGCGCCTCATTTTAAGGACACTGACAAATTAGAGCAGGTTCGGAGGCGGGCAACAAAGATAATAAAGGGTCTGGAAAGCAAGTCTTAGGAGGAATGGTTAAGGAACTGGATATGTTTAGCCTAGCAAAGAGAAGACTAAGGGGAGACATCTAAAGGGCTGCCCCCAAGAGGACGGCAAGGAACTGTTCTGCGTCGCTACCGAGGGCAGGACTAGGAATAATGGGCTCCAATGACAGGAAAGTACACTAGGAAAAGCTTCCTGACAGTCAGAGCTGCCCAACAATGGAACAAGCTGCCTGGGGAGGCTGTAGGCTGGCTCTCCGTCTGGACAGCCATGGGTTGGGGATGCAGTAGCTGCCGTTATCCTGCAGCCAAGCAGGGCGTGGCAAGTCGATTCCCACTCTAAGATTCTGTGAGTCAACAGTGCCCAGGGGCTGCCCTCTCTCTCTCAGTGGGGAAGGGAGGCGGGTTTGCACACTCCTTCTCCACAGAGCTACGCGTGTTTCCCCCATGACTGCTGATGGATCCCTGTCTGTACCGCATCACTAGCAGCTCCCCAAAGGCAGATCCATTTTGCTGTATTGTTAGAAGGGGACAGAAGGGCAGAGCAAAGCGGTGGGTTCCCCACCTTCATGGGTTTGTCGATGCGCCGGCGCAGAGACCGCACCCAGTGCGCCAGGCCAGAGTAGTGGCACATGTGGGGCGGCAGGAAGGGCAACTTCTTGCTCAGCTCCTTGTTGACCAGGGAGAGCTCTCGATTGAACAGCATGAAGACGTCCACTGCTTTCTTGTCAAAGGTGCGTTTGATAGCCTGGGGGGGGGGGGGGGGGAGGAAAAAGACCACTCACACACCCACATCTGGGAGCTGGCTCCATTCCTATCTGCAAGGTGCAGGCAGCGAGCTCCACTAAGAATTGTGCCTATCCCCTCCCCACTCACTGCCAGCCATCCTAGTCCAGGAGGCTGCACTCCTGGGCACGCATTCAGAGGCCAGGTGATAAAATGTTACTCTGGGGAGCAGTCAGATGACTGTAGCCTGTGCCCTTGCCCCGGTTCAGATGGACACAGCTGTAAGCAAACCCCATCCCAGAAATACCCAGTCACACTTGTGACGAGAGGGGATCACCACCCCTTTTGCTTTGCTCCAAACCCTCTGCTCAGGGGAGAGCAAGCATGGGGAACCTTCGCCTTCCTGACGGCCACTCTGCCATCAATACAAGCTCCAAGGGCCACAGAGCAGTTAGGGGCTGGGGTACGTAAGGGGAGTACTTAGGAAGAGGAAAGTCCTAATCATGGCTCTGTCCCCTCTCCTTGTGGGTTGCCTGCCCTTCTCTCTGCTCCCTTCCCGAGCTCAGTCTTTCAGCGCTTGGGGAACGGAAATAAATCCACGAACTGGAAAGGGGCCAAATAAAACCTAGCCACAGGCCACATTTGGCCCTTAGGCCTGAGGCTCCCCACTCCTGGTGTAGTGTTAAGGAGTTATTGTCCTGAAAAAGTCCTGAGAGATGCCCCCCTCCCCTAACCACCAAATCTAGGAGCTGTCTTCTCGGCTGCCCCCTTAAACTCCCCAGATGTGCAGTCAGCAGCTGGCTGAGATCGGGCATCTGTCTGGAACCCTTAGCCACTGTGGTTATCTCACTGCTGATGGGAACCGGGCCCTGTACCTCCCGTGATGCCAGGTGATGGAAGATGTCCTCGATCTCCACGCCACGCTCCACATCTCTTACGGTTTCAAAGGCTGAGGTGATGAGATTCTGAGTCATCACCTCCAGGTCTTTAACGCCAGCACGGAACCTGATGAGGCAGCGCACAAGAATTCTTGGTGAGAAAGGACAATGTTGCAAGATGGGGTGAGCAGTACAATTGCTCCCTCTCTGGAACTCTCAATACAGCCACGGAGAGGGAGCCTTGGGGGGTATACACCACCTCTCCCCAATTTATGTGGAGAGTTGCCTTGCTCCCACCACACCGTCCTCTCCTGGCTCTTCAGCACGGAGGCTATTGGTGGGGTGAGCTGGGTGAGCTCGCTTGCTCACCAACTGAAATCCTCGTGCCAGGATGTGTTCTTCACGTCCAGGATCCCGCCCTTCACGTTCCGGAGGGTGTTCAGGTGCTTGTGAAAGGTCTCCTCAATCTCCAGAAGGTTACGAGTCATCTGGGGCCCCCGGTGGCCAAAGAAGCAGGGCAGCGGTGTCTGCTTCCCATCCTCCCAGCGGCCAAAGTGCTGCTGGCAGTCACAGACCTACAGGAAAATGCCCCCCAACATTATTAGCTTTCCTTCGCTTTCCACATTGCCTTATATCACCAATCCAGTTCCCACCCCACAGGCCTGCTAGACGACCTGCTTTAACCCCACATCCCGATATGCCCAGGAGAGGCACCAATCCTGCCTGCCTCGGCAGGACAATAGCTCCAGAGCAGCGCAATGTTATCGGCAAAGGCCAATCTTGCCAGACGTCTCCACTGTAATCTTCAGGACAGGTCACCGAGCTGATCTCTGTCTGGTACAGCAGAGAAGATCAGAACCTGGGCTGGTCTACACACAAGGTTGGACCAGAGAGTTTAACTGAGCCTGTTTTTAAATGGATTCAAGCTAACCTGGGGCCAACTCCTGTGCTTAGACTAGCCCTATCCCCTTCCTACCTCTGCACAAGACTGTGCATCTGCACCCAGGGGCATCATCCTTTCACTGAGCTCTGGAGCACTTCTGACCGAGTGTTATTGGGCCATTTGTTTTTGTCTGAGGCTGAGTGCTCACTGCTTGTCTTGAGTGCTCAGATTCCGCTCTGTTACATGGCTGAAGTCACCTGTGTAACTGAGCAACATTTGACCCTAGGCATGCAAACATCATCTGGCTGTGCCCCCTTGCGCAGATGTAGGAGTGTCATTCCCCAGAACAACATCCCTAGCCCTGCCGCTTCCACGTACCTCCAAGAGGTCCTTACAGCGCTGGAAAAAGGCATCCACTTGGGCGAAGATGCTGGTCTGGTCCAGGACCCAGCCTTTCCCGGAGAGCCTATCCAAAGAGATGCAGACAGAATCTGTTCCAACAAAGACCATCTCAGAGGCCGATGCTGAGCAGGACTATCTGAAGTGGCTGGTAGGTTTTCCTTGGTGAGGATCTGCTATGTCACGGTACAGCCACAGACAGTTAGTGTAGCCCAGGGGATAAAGGTGCTTAGCTTGGACTTGGGAGACCAGGGTTCAAATCCTAGCTTAGCCCTGAACTCGCTGGGGGATCCTGGGCAAGTCATCATCTCTCAGCCCCAGAGCCCCATCTGTAAAAGGAAAATGCACGTCTCCCTGCTTCCTTGTCCATCGAGATTGCAAGCCCCTCGGGGCAGGGACTGGTACAACTGTTCAGCACGAGACACATTACTGGTGTGCTATAGAAGTAATAAATAATAATAATGTGCATTGCTTAATAAGAACAAGCTTGCGTTGCTTGTGACAGGGTTTATGAAAATAACTTTTATGGATCATGGTTTTCATGTGAATGAACAATACATTTGTACTTTTGAAACCATTATGTAAAACATGACAAGTTTGAGGTGGTTGGAATGGTCTAGAAATGTGGCGTCCAATGAGGGGAAAATTTGTATGTGAATATAAAGAAAGGTTATGCTTGAAAAGCAGAAAATGGGAGCCCAAAACAAGTTGGACAGGTAGGGAAGACAACTGAAATGTAAAGGAAATGCTAATGGAGGGTAGTTCAGTTTACCAGCAGCTTCCAGAGACTGAGCAAATGTCCCAGAAACAGAAGAAGGGAGAACCTTCTGAGAGCCATCTAGAAAGTATTTAAGACGACAAAGAGAAGCAAAAAACACCCCCCCATTGAGCTAGACCCAGCCAAGACATGAACTGAGAAGTATCAAGAGAGATCAGGAAGATGGTCCAGTTATAGACATCTAGTTGCGTAACATGGACTTCTGAGTAGGGTAAAATGTTAGTCAGGGAACTTTCTGGTGAATCTAGCATTATGTTACTTTTCTAATCTTATTATTATAAGTATTTATGTAGCACCAGCAATATACACCTGGTGCTTCAGGTTCCCTGCCCCGGGGGGAGGGATTACAATCTAAAAGATGAGGGAGGGGAGACGAGGATACATTCCTGAAGGCGTGAGGTTGCAGGTACATGTGCTTAGCTTAGTTACACAGAGGAAGGTGATGTTGGGAAAATCAGTAAGGGGACGAGGAGTTAGGGAAGACCAGATGGATGAGGTAGGTTTTCAGGAGGGATACTTGCACTCTTGAATCAATTTTGTCTCATAATTAATCTGAATTTATAAATACAAATTATTTTAACCAAGCATTGGTGCATTTGTGCGATACAGATATTGGATAATACAGATGAGGGGACATCCCAGGTTCGATACTTGCACAAACCTTAATACAATTTCTGTGACTGAGAACCTCCAAGGACACGGGTGGCAGGATAGTTACCCTCTGGCGAGAGCTGTGGCCAGTGGAGACTGTATGTTTAGTGGAGAAACTGAGTGATGGCCAGTCAGGAGGGGAAAAAGCTGCAAGCCCATCACACGGGTATAGAAGATGGACATGTTGCTCAAACATGTCCTTGAAGACCAACGCTCTATCATAGCTGGATTCACCAGATAAATCCAATGGGTTTCAGCTTACAAGATCTTTTTTATTTCAATAGAAACTGAGGCTCCAGATGGCTTGTCTAGTCTAGACATCTCCTTTCACTTCCCACCTCCAAGTCAGTGTCAGTGCATCTCCAGGAAAGCACAGAATAGCTCCTGCGTCAGGGTATGATGCCCCTTTCCGCTGAGGGAGAAATGACCCTATCAAGGGGCTGGGGGAACATTACAGACCCTAGGCGCACGGCTCGAGTGCCTAATCTGCACTTGGAAGGATTTTCCTTGCTTCATTGCTGCTCGTGTGTTAATGTCTTTATCAAATATTGATCCAACCCCACAAATTTGAATTTGAAGCAGATAAGCAACACTTAGACTTAATTTTCAAAGACCAGGCACCTACTTAAACCTGACATCACTGACCATAACGATGGATAGTGGAGGTTTCCACCCCACCTCACCCCGCTTCTGAAGTACAGCTCAGAGAATCAGGGAAGTGAGGACTGGCTGACTCAAGGGTCAGGGGAAGGGATATGGGGCCTTTCACCTCTACGCCACTGGTTTCAACATGGCCCTAGGCTGTTAGCAACCAAAAAGTCACTCTCATTCAAGAGCCACCATGTACAATTACAAGCACAAGACAGTGTAAAGTCGGAGAGCAGCAACGGTGCAGAGGAGAGATGGGAAAGCGAGAGGATGCTATTTCCTGAGACTACCAGAAATGATAATAGAGGTCTCATTAAAACGACAAGGAAGCTAATCCGTGCCTGGATGGGGGAGAAAAGAGAGAGGCAGCCAAGATGGAACCACATTGCTATGCAGGTGAACCCCTGATACCAGAACAACACTAGACAGGAATGGCCAACATACAGCATGATGTCATCCTGCGAGACTCACCCACCTATGCTCCTGTCTAGCCAGTCATGCCAATGAAGCGTCCTGCGAAGTATCACTGAAATTAGTTTTGGGGTCTCAGCTTAGCTGCCTCCCTGCTCAACCAAGGTCCCAAAGACTGAATGGTCCTCTCCCCCCCCCCCCCCCCATGTGTCTAGGGGAGATAGTACCTTGCTACCACACAGGTTGTAGCCCTTATGGAGTGATTCTCTGTCGCTGCTCAAGTCTCTTTCTGCCTTCCCTCTGCCCTAGTCATTACAGGAGACCTGTTTGTATTCTACCTGTTGTGCATCTGAGGTGCGTGCAGGTAACAATCCTTCCACGAAGTCATACACGAGATGCAGTCATGGAGAGACTGTCGACTGGAGACAACGTAACCTTCAAACATCCGGTCCAGGGAGATGTCTTTGCAACACATCTGGATAATTTTGTTGCTCATCTAAAGAGAAATTATTTGGGGGTGGGGGTGTCAGTTCATCTCTGCCTTGGTTTCTTAAAAGAAACAAAAAGATAATATTCCTGACCAAAAGTTCTTAGTAATAAGGAACTCTTAATTAAGCTAGAAAGTAATCCATGTTAGTGCAATAAAAGGAGCATAATTAATCTGTAGAACTCACTGTCACTAGGTCACCAAGACAGGGGGCTTAGCCAAATTCAAAATGAGGGGAAACAGACTGCACCCAACTGGTAGATCACACGCTAGTCTCTGGTAGATCATTGGCGCGGGGGGGAGACCAGCCTCTCAGAGATCTCCTCTGGGGAGGAGAGGTTCTTTAGAGAGAGAGCGCCTTCCCCGCTGCACTGAAAGGGAGCGCTCTTCCCCACACCTGAGACTAGGTGCTGAGCTGGGACCAAGTGGGAGGAGTCCAAGCCTGAAAAGCCAGAGCTAGCGGGAGAAGTCCTGGGAGATTGTCTTAAGTGAATAACTGCATCAAGTGGATCATGTTCACCATAAGCCTGTCTTAGACCTAGCAGCGCAGCAGGTCTCTCTCTCACCTTTCGGAAGAGCGCAGTGATTTTCTCTCTGGAATTGTAGTAGGGGGAGTTGACCCATAAGATGCGGACGAGGCTGATGAGGTGTGGCAGTTTTTCAGGAATATCTTTGGGCCGGAGCGTGGCCAGCTCCTGGAATGGCATTTTTAGGATGGAGAGGAACCGGAGGTTAGACTGAGCCTGCTCGGAACCTTCCTGCAAGTACAAAGGGAAAAGAAAAACTCAGGCCCTAATGTGCGATCACAGGGACCTCACCCAGGTTTAGAAGAAGAAATCAAAGCATGTCACACATGGTCCCTCCAAGCCTACTGGGAATCAGGGAGCTCGGCCTAGATCCAAAAGGCCTTCTAACTTCCTGCACCTTTGAGAAGTCAAATCCCATTTCTTCCCCACAATATTTACTGTCAGCTACTTGAACGAGGAACATCAGAAGAGCTCTACGTGTGCATATGTAGCAGGCCCAAGAATGGCAGAGCATATGGAGGAGTGTAGCTGCCATGGAGCAGGGGGGCTTACTTGAGCTTGGGCCCCGGACTTTAGGTGGGCCCTTTACAAACAGCTTGTGCACCACTAGGAAACTTTCAGAGTGGGTGGTGGAGAGAGTCCCCCCCCATCCCCCCGAACATTCCCTAGCGGCACTCAGGCTACTTGCAAAGGACCCCAACAAGAAGGAAGTTTTCAGAGTGGTCAGGGGGGCAGGCTGGCAATGCTGACTCCGGTGGGGCTGCTGCCACTCCAGAGAGGTGGAGAGGTCTGGGAGCCAGGGCAGTGCCACCGCCATTGTGTGGGGAGGCCAAGGCTGGTCAGGAGCCCTCTTGGCAGCCTTAGGAAGGCCATCATTGGGACCCAAGTCCAGTCCATCACAGCATTGCTACACCCCTGGTGTGGAGGGTAACTAAGGCTCAGAACCAAGGCGAAATAGCAGAGTGTAGGCAGAGGCCAGAACAAGAATAGCTGAGGGACTGAAAGCCATAAGGGGAGCTCAAGACCGGAATGCCAGGAGGACTTGGAGCAAGGGCACCAGCAGTGAGGCATGTGGGGATAGCTCACATCTAAGCTTGGAGGCAGGGCTGAGAATCAGAGCTGCGAGTGGGAGTTAACATCCCCCTTTCCCAACCTGACATCCCGAAGGGAACCCAGAGAACTGGCCCATTTAGCCTGTGTGAAGAGACCCCTGGGCTCACCCAGGCCTGTGCCCACCTGGATCTGCATGGAGAGAGTCCGGAAGGGCACCACGTAGGAGGATTTGGAGAGTACCAGGATGGACTCGATGTGCTTCACTCCCTGCTTGCAGAGCTGCTTGCTAATTTCAGACAGGTCCATGCAGCGGTTTCTCCAGAACTCAATCTCCTCCAGCGGGCCTGAGCTTTCCCTACTTTCCACGGCCTCCTGGGCTCTCAACACCTCCTTGATCTGACGAGTCCAGTGGATCATGGAAGCTGAAACAAGATGTCAGAGCATCCTCAGCCCTGCCTGCTGGACCCAGAGAAGCAGTTCACATCACAGGTTGTGTCTTTTCTTTGCTCAGTATCCCCTCCCTTGGCATGAAAGGTAGCTTGTCTATGACTATTTGTAGTGCTGGTTCCACCACAGCCGGGCAATAGTGAAGTCTAGCGAGCAGAGCAGGTCTGGGATGAGACTGTGTCAGAACAGGGGACTAGATATCCGTTCCAATCCCACATCTGTAACAAGCTCAACATTTTAATCTGGATTTGGACCTGAATTTGAAACCCCTGCTGCCGTGTCAGGTTGTGACAATACTGGGCTAAGATGGACCATTGGTCTGACTCAGTTAGGCAGTTTAGTAAAAAAAACAACATGTGACCTAGGGCAGAGGTGGAAAGAGTTGGGCAAAGAGGCTCCCAGGGGCCACTTTGAGAATTAGCATAAGGTCGGAGGGCTGCACAGAGGCTGGGAGCGGGATGCTTAAGGGGTGCACTCTGAATGGAGAAAGGAAAATTGGGCACTTACCTCCTGAATTTTCCTTCTACTGTGGTTCCTCCTAGACGGCCAGCCAGCACAGTAGGGTATATCCCCGTCACTATCAGTAGGAGGCAGACATACAACTTGTGTGTCCCTACTACGGGGATCATCCTTTCAACCCCAGTGTAATTTAGCTTTCCTTCCTCGCTGTTGAAAACACTTGTACAAAAAACATCGTTATTGTTCTTAACCAACTTGGTATTTCTAAAGAACTAATTTAATGTCAACTAGTTTATATTCAGGTGTCTTACACCTCTGGAAACCATAGAACCAGTCCAGATGTTAGAAAACTCCTGCTACTTATGCACCGGGGTCCAAGAGTACCTTAACTCTAAGTCCCTGAACCCAGAGTTTGATCACTCCGGGTGGGTCTGGCCATCCAGGAGGAACCACAGTAGAAGGAAAATTCAGGAGGTAAGCGCCCAATTTTCCTTTCTCCCTGTGGTTCCTCCTGGACGGCCAGCCAGCACAGTAGGGATCTTCCCAAGCAGTGTCCCACAAAAACTAGAGACGTGCTGCTGGGCGGGACTTGATCAATCATTCATAAATCCTAATGGGTTCCTCTGGGAGCTAGACTCTCCTAGATCACCCCCTGTAACACCCTTCTTCCGAAGGATGCATCTGCCAATTCCTGTAGAGGTATTTTGTAATGCCTCGTGAAAGAATGGACCGAGGACCAAGTCGTTGCTCTGCATATTTCACCATATGGAGCTGCGTTCCTAAAAGCCTGCGATGTCGCTGCCCCTCTTAAGGAGTGGGCAAAAATCCCACTTGGCGGTACCTTGTTCTGCGCTCTATAGGCCTCCTTAATACATAGAACAATCCATTTTGATAACATTGCCTTAGACGCCCTCAAGCCTCTATTCAGTGGGCCGTATGCCACGAAGAGAGCCGAGGATTTCCTAAATGTCGCAGTGCGCTCCAAATAAATCTTTAAGGCCCTTTTTACATCTAATGTATGCCATGTATGTTCTAGGGGGTGAGACGGATGTGGACAGAAAGAGGGTAGATTTATCTCCTGCTCCCTATGAAAAGGCGAGTTTTTCTTAGGGATAAAACTCAGGTCCAGTCTCAACGTTACTGAGTCTTCTTTGAATGTACATAAGCTAGGTTCCATAGATAGAGCACTTAATTCCGAGACTCGTCTGGCAGACGTAATCCCTATCAAAAAAGCCATTTTAATGGACATGTAGTACCTAGAAACCTCTCTAAAGGGTTCAAAGGGAACAGATGTCAGAGCCCTGAGGAGTAAGTTTAGATCCCATGAAGGGAAACGGTGTACGACCAGTGGGGAGACCACTCTGACCGCCTTAATAAATCTGAGGATGTGAGGATGTCTAGAGACACTCTTTCCCTTTCTAGTGTTAAGGACGCTACTCAGAGCTGCTACTTGTCTCTGTAAAGTATTTGGCTTTAGGCCCTTACTTAATCCATCTTGTAGGAAGTTTAGTACTACCTTTACTGAGGCCTTGATGGGGCTTACTCCCTTGTTCTCACACCACCCAGCAAATTTTGCCCAGGTACTCTGATAAATTCACCTGGTTGCAGGGCGTCTGGACTGGAGCATGGTCTCCAGCACCTGTTGTGAGTAACCTAGCTTTGAGAGTGCCCTCCTTTCAATTTCCAGGCTGTCCGGCATAGGGATTCCGGATTTTCGTGTTTTATTGGGCCCTGAGCTAGCAGTTCCTTTCTGTATGGTAGCTTGAGATGGGGTGCCATCGACATTGCTAATATGTCCGTGAACCACGGGAGTCGTGGCCAGTATAGTGTGACCAGAATCACTTCTGCCCGTTCCCTCTTGATCTTTGCTACTGTTCGTTGAATCATAGGAAACGGAGGGAAAGCAAACAGTAGCCCTTGCGGCCAGGACCAGTTGAGCACATCGAATTCTGCTGCCTGCTTGTTCGGGAACCTGGAGAAGAAAATCCTTGCCTTTGCGTTGGACGCATTGTAGAACAGATCGACTTCCGGTAGTCCGAAGGTCTCTACTATTGTTCTGAATGTCTGTGTGTGTAAGAACCATTCCCCTGGGTCTACTGTCTCTCGACTTAGCCAGTCTGCTTGCGTGTTCTGTAGTCCCGGAACGTGTACTGCTTTGATGGATTCCAGGTTTAGCTCTGCCCATTTCAACAGTGTTATAGCTTGTTGGTGCAGGGCTTCCGACCGTGAGCCCCTTTGGTGGTTGATATAGGCCTTTGTTACCATGTTGTCTGTATAAATTTGGACATGATGCCCTCGAATCCATAGGGCCAACTTCCTCATTGCCAGGTATACTGCTCTGAGCTCCAACCAGTTTATGTGGTGCTTTTTCTCCCATGTTAACCATTTCCCTTGGACGGCTTTGCCTTGCATGTGTGCCCCCCATCCTGACATGCTTGCATCCGTGGTTATCATTATCCTGTCGGGATCTATGATGGGGATCCCGGCTTTGAATCTTTCCGTCGCCTTCCACCATTGAAGGAATTTCTTGATCGTCTGGGGTACAATTACCCAAGGATTTCTTCCTATAGTCAGTTGGTCTTGCCACAGTCTTAGTAGTCTCTGGAGTGGTCTTGCATGAAATCTTGCCCACCTCAGTATGCCTATGCATGAGATCATGCTTCCCAGTAGACTGGCCAGGTCTTTCAACCTGGACCTCTGATTGCGACTGACTTGATCTATTAGAGGTTCAGTAGGGTTTGGCGTCGCTGTTGGCTCAAGTACATCCTGAAGAGGTTCGTGTTCAGAATGACCCCCAAATGCTCTAGAGATTGGGAGGGTTTCAGGTGGCTCTTGTTGAAGTTCACTATGAACCCATGTTCCTGAAGGAAGTGGATCACCCTGTCTACATCTGACACCGCCTGGTGGAAGCTTGGGGAACGTATCAGTAGATCGTCCAAGTAGGGGTGGATCTTGATCCCCTCCCCTCTGAGTCTTGCTGTGAGGGGAATTAGAACCTTGGTGAAGGTTCTGGGAGATGTGGCTAGTCCGAAGGGGAGGGCTGTGTACTGCCAGTGTTCCTGTGCGTACCGAAACCTCAGCCATTTCCTGTGCAATGGTAATATCGGGACATGGAGATAAGCCTCCTTGAGGTCTAACGATGTTAGCCATTCCTTTGGATATAGGGCGGTTCGAATGGATTGTAGAGTCTACATTTTGAACTTTCTTGGCCGGACACATTTGTTTAGTCTTCTCAGATCGAGTACTGCACGCCACTCGTGTTTTCTTTGGTATTAGGAATAGAATTGATTACAATCCCTGACCTTGTTAGTGCGGAGGCACTGTTCTATCGCTCCGATGTCCCTTAGTCTGTGGATTTCGTCCAGCATAGCTCGATGTTTTCTGGGGTTGCTAGATCTTGGTGAGGAAATTAAAAAGTCTTTTGGGTATCTGCTGAATTCAACTGAGTATCCCCTTTGAACTGTTTGTAACACCCAACGGTCTGAAGTGGCCCTTTGCCATTCTCCTCCGAACCCTTGAAGTCTCCCCCCTAGATTCTGTTGGCATGGCTGAAGGTTCAGGTAGTCATGCCTCTGACTTGGCTCTGTTTGCTCCTTGGGTGTGCTTGGGTCTGTTTCCCTGCCCCTTCTGCTTGGACCAGATAGATCTATACCTCTACTGTCTGCCCCTTGGGGCGTAGAAGGGTTTCCTGTTACTTCCATGTGACTGACGCTGATTGAAGGGGCGAAAATTTCTTTTGGACTGACCTACACTCTGTAGGGTCTGCTTTTTGTTCTTATCTGCCGCCTCTGTCAGGACTTTGTCCAGACACACCCCAAATAGTTTTGCCCCTTGAAAAGGGTCTCCTACCAGTGTGTTTTTTGCTGTGTGGTCACCCTTCCATGAGCATAACCAGAGCCTACGCCATGCCACCACATTAGAGGTTACAGCTCTAGCAGACCACCTCAGCATGTCCGTGGAGGAGTCTGCAATGAACGAGTGCGCTAGCTGGATTCTGGTTGAGAGAATCCTCGTCATCTTTGCAGATACCTTTGGATCTCTGGCTCTCTTGATCCATGTCATGAGTGCCCTGGAAAAGTAGGTGGTCACAACAGCCATCTTCATTACTGTAGCTGTTTCCTCAAAGTTACACCTGAGGAACTTCAATCTCCTTATCTGTGGGGTCCCTCGGGTAACATTCCCCTTCAGTTGGGAATTCTGAATTTCTGGCCAACGAGGCTGCTGCCGCATCTACTTTAGGAATAGCTAAGAGTGGTTCTTTATTCTTTTGCAGGGAATACAGGGACATTAGTGTTTTATTCATTTCAAAGAGTTTGTTTGGTTGTTGCCACTCTTTTTTAATTATTCGTTCGTATGCCCTGTCCAATACAACTCCCTTGTCCTTGGCTCTGGCCCTAGAGATATAACGTCTGGCCTCTTCCTCCTCCGAGGAATCCAAAGATGCCTGTTTGTCCTTCTTTTGCTGAAGGTGCAGGGCTCTGGTTATTTGTTCCAGGATCTGGTCCCTGTACTTCATAGGGAACTGTCTATCTGGGTCCCCAGATTGTTCTCTCTCTATCTCTCCCTCTTCTATGGATGAGGTGTCTCCCTCTTCCTCTGAATTGATGTCCTCCTCGCCTTGCCCCTCCTGTTCCAGGGGGGAGGAGTGGGTTGCAACAAGCCCGCAGTCTCTCCTCCTCAGCGAGGTCTGGGCTGAGCCGTGGGACCGGCTGAACCTGGGTCTTGGAGATGTCCCAAACTCCCTTCCTGGAAAGGAACGGGGTTGGTTCCCAGCTTGTCCCCGCAGCAAGCCTCTAGGCGAGTCCCTGGACTCGCTGCTCCCAGGGTTCCCCCCCCCCCCGTTAGCGGGAAGGGCCGCTTCCGAGGACCCTGTAGCTAGCCCCATTCCTGGGTGCTACGCCCGCTCCTCGGGGTCACCCTACCTGAAGGTAAAAGGATAACGCCCGGTCCTTGCTCGCTAACCCCCCCCGGGGGGGGGAGGGGGGCGGTGAACAGTGGGAGGAATTTCTCCTCCCCTGGCACCTGGAGCTTCCTTCAATGCTGCCTGTAGTTTTGTCTCAGGATCCTCCTGAAGGCAGACAATCAACTGGGGTTGAAAGGATGATATTGGGAACCCTAGCCAGACAGACCTGTGGAGATGCAAATCGACCTTCAGGTTTGCCTGGGTTGCCTACGTGACAGACCTAGGTTTCTCCAAGGCGAGAATGAGAAACAAAGAGACCATGAAAGGTACTTAAGCGAAGGCCATTAAGGCATCTTCTCTCTCGCTTGGTCAGAGCCATCTTGAGCACTCTCATCTGCATCCTGGATCCTGTCAACCAGCAAGGCTGGAAACTATGGACTGAGACCAGGACTTTGCTTTCTAGCAACTCTAAGACTGAAGACCCAGTCGCTTAGATCAAGGACTGAGAAGAACTTATGGACCTTGGTAGGGTAAGATGCTTATTTAGGAACTCAACCAGTATAGGTCAGGAATGCGTTATATTTACCTTTGATTTCTAGTAACCACTCTGTGTCAACTATCTTGCTTATGTAATCAATAAACTGACTTCTTATCTTTATGAAGAAGTGTCTGTGTCTAACACTGGAACACAAGTGAGCAACAAGAGCCCTCAAGTTCTTGCGAACCCAGAGATTAAAGAGTCTGTAAACAGGAAGGATCGGGCCCTTGGGTGACAAAGGGGTTGTCCCTGCGGCAGGCTTGAATCGGCCAGAGAGAAAACTGATTCAAGAGGGCTGCGCGCGAGGGAAACTGAGTCACTCAAACCCGGTAAAGTGGGGGTGCGGACCCCCAACCAATGAGAGCCACCATGGCATTTCCCTGCGGAGTTACTGAGACCATGTTTGTATTGGAGATGATTCAGTGAGACACAGGAAGCAGAGGGTTCACAAACAACATAAAGACAGGTTTGCCAAGTTTCCCTTTTCCCCAGAAGCCAAGCAGAGTGGGGTGGGTGAGCAGGCGGGCTCCCTGCAGCAGTTCCAGTGCTCCCATGTGCAAGGTACTAGCTACAGAGCACGCCTTGTCATCCCTGGCTGGTTAGAGTTGCTGGGCTGTTTTTAGAAATTGCTTTCTGCATTATGGTCCTTTGACTTTATTGCTTTAGCCATGTCCGATAACTCCCAAGCGCCTGCCATCAAAGCCTGTCCTGGGGCGAGGCAAAGATGAGTCATGAAGGAGGCGGCCTAGGCCCTGGGCAGAGAGGCACTAACACCGCTGGATACATTAAAGTGCCAAACTAGGAATTAAGCAAACTCACTCATTCGTCAAGCAACTGCAGCAGGGAAAAGTTTATTTTAACTCAAATTAAGTTTGTAGCCCCCCCCCCCCCACTCCCCTCCTTAAAATGGAAGAGGCAGAGCGCAACAATCTAAGAAGCGTTAGTGGCACAGCATGAGAGCCGCAGTCTCTGCACTAAATTACAGAGGGACAATGATCATGCAGCCCAGGGATTAGAATAGCCAAGCATCTCTAAGTGCTTGATAACAGCGGCGATGTAGTCAGACTAGAGAATACCCCAAGGTGTTGAATTGGATGTTTAACCCAGACACACATTGCCATGCAGAATATCTGGTCCCGCAAAGATGTTAATCGGCACAGCGTGGGGCAGGCTAGGTTTGGCAGAATGCATGGCCCTTTCATTATGGGACAATCATGCGGATTCCATATCCTCTGCCTCAGTTTTACAGTGGGAGTTTGTTTATGCGAAGAAAGATTCATGGGAAGGCGCAGCTGAGTTTCGTTAAAGGAAAAGAAACATGCCACAGTAATTCAAATGCTTTATTGATTCTTAAAGTCCTACACAAGCCAAGTAGATAGTGCCCCTTTATTTGGAGTGATCAAAAGCAGGGAATGCCCCTAAGAGCTAACCTGGGGCCTTTCTCCTTAACTCTGTCCCCTTTCTAACAAGGCTGAAGGCCCCCTCTTACACCTCATTACAAAAAGCTAATCTTATTAGTGAGATGGAACAAAGGAGAAAGCATCTCCCCCTTGGTTCCAAGAGGGATACAAAGCCCATACAGCTGGGATACTCAGGAGAGGCACACAGACACACGGCCTTCCTTACTCACACAGCTGCTTCCCTAGCACCATGTGCATTAGGAAGAGGAGAGGGCTTAGCTAGCGATGAGTTGGAGCCTCGCAAAGGGTTTCTTTTTATTATTTATAATAAAGAAATATACTCCAAGTAATTCAATCTACAGCTTTTTGCTTGTCCTTTGTGAGACATTAAATTGAATTTGTACACCGGAACACAGGAATCGCTGCACCAGATCAAATCAATAGTCCTGTTCCAGTATCCGGTCTCAAGCAGCAGCCGCTAGCGCGTGGTTGAGAGGGAATGCAGAATCCCCACCACAGACAATTAGGAAACAGCATGCCCAGAGGGTACATTGTGCCTTCGCCCATGACAATTGGTGGCTTATTTATGCCTGAAGCATGAAGCTTAATAACTCTCAACTGTTGATCCTCTCGAATCTAGCAGTAGATATATTATCCTTCCTCTCTACAGCCTTGATCCTGCTGCTTCACACTGCCTGCATTTCCGGTGTGTGGCTGGGGCACCAACTTTGGGGGGAGGGGGAACCTGGTGAGACATCAGCTGACTGAAAACTCAGCTGGTCCACCCCCCTCTATGTAGCTCTTGAGCTCTCCACCCTTGTGCACAGAGCTTTGGTGTCATAACTCCTCTCCAAGCAGGACTCAGAGCTTGGACAGAGGACTCCACCCACAGCGGAGAATCCCACTTAGAGCAGGTGGGGGCCTCTTCTGAAAGACGAAGGGTGTTAACTAATGGCCCAATAGCTCCATGTGCAGGCTGCGAGTGTCATTGTGGGACACTCACCTGCATCCGGTGTCAGCACTCACCAGACGGATGAGGGCGAGCGTCCCACAGCATTCACAGCTTGCACTTGGGACTAACCCCATTTGGTTCCCTTGGCTCCCAGGGTGCCTTCCCGCCTGCGTTCGAGGCAGGAAGGTGCCCAGCAGGGCTGGCAGCCAGTGGGCCGAGCCTCCACACACCAGCTGCAGTGAGAAGGAGAGGAGTGGGGGTCACGACTGGTGTGCAAAGGCTCCTTCCCCGGCCATGACCCCCTAATAAACAGCACTCTGGAATCCCATGGGGCGTGGACTGAACCTTTCGCTAGGGTCCAAACCTACTCTCTCTGATGCTTAATGAGACATCTGCAACCATGCGGGGAGCCCCATTGACCCAAGCCTTAGCCTAGGACATGCCTTAGCCCACATGGAGTGCTCCTCCATCTTGAGGAGAATACTATGCAGGGGACATGGACCAAGAACACGTAATCCCGGTCCATGCCCCCCTAATAAACAGCCTGACAGACACCCACTCATGAGTGGCTATGTCACGAAGGAACATAAGGCCACACAGGAGAGATACCGAACTATAGGTCTAGCATAGAGGTAAAGCTAAAGGTTAAACATGGATGTAATGTTGAGAAATGACAACTCAATTCATGTAATCATGTAGTGTAAAATGAGAGTTGAGAACCCGAAATTCCAGGAAATGGAGAGAGATAAAGAATGTGGTTTCAGAGAGACAACAGACAGAAACTCATTCAGGTGCAAATTAAGTTTGCCTGTGTGCCTACCTGCTGGCTTTGCCTACGTGCGGACAGGCACAACCTCTACAGCTTCTCCAAGGCAGGAACAAGAAACAAAGACTTTGAAATGCTTTTTAAGCCAACAGACAAGACAAAGGAAAGCCTTCCGTTTCTTCAGCTATCTCTTGAAACCGAGATCTCATCTGCATCCTGCCAGCAAGGAGGCTGGAAGACATGCAGGGGGAGAAAGAACTTTGATTCTAACTAACTCTAAGAACCAGCACCAAGCTAGCCTTTCCACCGCTGGCTGAAATGAACTCAAGTACATGGACTATTCTGTAGGGTAAGATATCTAGGGACACACACGGTACAGTTTAGGAATGTGTTATATTACTTTGATTTCTTAGACACTCTCTATCAACGATCATAGCTTATGTTATTAATAAACTTTCTTCTTAACTAAGAAGCGTTCTGTGGTCTGACCTTGGGGAATCACAAGCTGAGCAACCTGAGCATCCAAGCTCTTGCGAACCCAGAAAGAGAGAGAGAGAGTCTGTGAACGGGAGTTTGGGTGGCAAAAGGATTTCCCCTTTGCAGAACTGGACCAGCCAGAGAGAGAACTGGTTCAGGTGTGCTGCAAGTGAGAGAAATTGAGTTGCCCAACCCAGGAAGGTGGGGTGTTGGACCCCAAATCCCGTGACAGGCTAACATCCTAATCCTTTCACAGAGCCTGCCAAATCTCTTTGATCCAATGATATCTTGTGGAAGTAAGTTCCACTGGTTAATTAGACACAGTGTAAATCAACTTAAAATGGGTTGCTCTCCAATTTCAAATGCCCCCTCGCCCTGGAGGTATGGAAAACTGTGAAGAGGAGCTCTGACGCTGTATCTCAGCTGCCTAGCACAAGCCCCGGTAAATCACCCTTTAGGAAAGCCAGGACACATGCAGACGCCTAACCAGTGGTGTGGTTGAACGAAGGCTGCATGCTGTGGAAGGGAGGTAGTTGAAGCTGAGAGGGGGAGTCGATGGTGACTGGAATGTAAATGGGGCGCCAAATCACCAGCCCCTACATTTGCCTAGTTTTCTTCTTGTTTGAATTTTTGAGTGTTTTAATGGCTTTTTTCCATTTATTTTCCAAAACACAGCAAGATGCAAATGAATAGAGGGAGAAGAGAGAAAAGAGAGGAAGGAAACTGGGACATTCCTCCAAACCCAAATCCTAGGACTTAAGAGTTTAGCAGCAGCACCAGAAGCAGCAAGGGCCCCAGACACAGCCAATGGAATAACGTTACTGGAGTCCCGTGTGGGCCAGAGCGTGCCCAGGACAAGGATCAGTGACACAGCTCTCTCCCCTCTTGGGGAGCACACCCCAACACTCCCTAGCTTTGCTAGTCCCTGTTCTGGAGACACTGGCCAGAGATCCCCCCCTTTGCAGCTTGTTGACTGAGGAGATGCCAGAAAGCAGATTTAGTCTGGCTCTGGCTCTCCCACAAACAAGAAAATGAGCCACGAGCTCAGGCAAACCATGCCCTACCCTACTCCACTGAAAAGTAGCCCTGGGAAGAAGCCGGCCACTTTGCTACTCAGCTGCTCTTTTCTTTGCAGGGGCTTTTTATTGCCGTGTGGCTTTTAGCTCCTTGCAGAACATCTATTGAGAAAGCAATAACGTCACAAAAGGATCCTCCGTGCTCTCCAGCTCCCGAGAAGCCTCTCCGTGATTGGGGATGATGGATGCAGCTCATATGCTGCTGGAGGTTAATTCACTTAGACTCAGCACACTGCTAGTCTCACCAGCCTCTCCATCAAGCTTATCCTTCCCCATCCCCATTACACTGATCCCGTTACCTCTCCCATCTCCCAGCCTGTGCCGTGACAGGGTCCCCAGAGAACCAGCTTGGGCAGGAAGTTACTCACTCTCAAGTCTCTGAACCAGGGCTTTGTCCTTTACTGCCACCTCAGGCTGCATGGCCAGTGCTTCAATCGGGATGTACAGAACCGTACGGTCCTTCATTTTGGAGCGTGTGTCTGGAGACAAAGGGAAAGAAATACATAAGGGGCTGCCTGCACACAGCACTAACACTGGCTGCTGGGACTTCAAAGACTCCTTGCTCTTACTTGAGAGAGTGTCTGCCCCAGGTTGGGAGAAAGGGGAACGGAACATGGGGCCTTCCCCCTCCAATCAGGCCCTAGTCTGGGATATGTGGGTTGAGCTGGCCCAGCTTCCCTGTTGCTGGCCAAGGCAGACACCCCAGCTGTAGGGAACAGCTGATTGTGGGATGCTAGAGTAGAAGAGGGCAGCTGACCCTAGCGAGTATAGAAACCCCACGGCAGGCCATGAAGGAAACCTGGGGAGAGAAGGAATCTTTGAAGCAGCTGCCTCCAGATCAGGAATTGCCTGGGAAGAGATCCCTGAAACTGGGGGCAGCCTGTTTGGTTATTTGTAAGACTGAAGCCCCTTCTCTGGCTATTAGCCTGGATAATAACAGGGCAGAATGTAAGCTGAAGCAATAAAGGGGCTTTTGTGAGAGATCCTGCGGTGTGTTGTGGTTTGTGGACCTGCACCTACAAATACTTAGCATCTGTGTGGAGCCGATCCATTACACTGGGCTCTCTTCCTCTGCGCTAGCTGATTGGGAAAAGAGAACTGGTCACCTACCTTCGGTGAATTCTTTTCTCCCCTGCTCTCCGGATACTCCTCCTATCGGGTAGCTCCCTGCTTTGGCCGCCAGGAGGCAGAAGTTAAAAGCTTCTTCCAGCGCATGCATGTTCGAGCCACCCCGTGCTGCATTCCTCAGTCTGTTCCCAAGCCACAGGATCCAGCCCTTCGTACTCTGGATCGTAACACTCTCAACAAAAATAGCTACTGACTAATAAAAATGTTAATGACCCAGCCAGTCCCCTCTAAATTCCCAACTGGGGAAGGTATTGCTAACTGTAGTTTATCTAGTTCTCCAGAAGGCTAATTAGGTAACGAGTACCCCCCTGCTTGTGTTTGCTGTTTGGCAGGGAGGGCCGGAGGAGTATCCGGAGAGCAGGGGAAAAAAGAATTCACCGAAGGTAGGTGACCAATTCTCTTTTCTCCCCCTGCCTCCAGCTACTCCTCCGATCGGGATGTACCTGAGCAGAAGAGTGCCCCTAAGGGTGGGGACAAACAGCACTGGGAGTCTCCAGTACCGCCTGTAGTACCCTTCTCCCAAAAGCTGCCTGGGCTGATTCATAAACATCAATCTTGTAATGTTTAACAAACGTGTGCAGCGACGACCAAGTAGCTGCTTTGCAGATTTCCTCGTACGACGCCCTAGCCTTAAAGGCGCACGAGGTGACTGCACTCCTGACGGAGTGAGCCCAAACTTGTGGCGGAGGAATCTTCCCACTAGCTTTGTAAGCTTCCACAATAGCCTGCTTGACCCACTTTGAGATCAGAGTCTTAGAGGCTTTAGTTCCCTTATACCCCAGTCTGATATTGAGAAACAGAGCTGTGGATCGTCTGAATCCCTGTGTCCTTGACAGATAGACCTTAAGGGCTCTACGTACGTCCAGGGTATGCCAAACCTTCTCCCTACGATAGGTAGGTCTAGGGCAGAAGGATGGCAGAACCAATTCCTGAGACCTGTGGAAGGAGGAATTGACTTTTGGGATAAAGGCCTGATCTAATCTTAAGGTTATGGATTCCTTTTGAAAAGAGCATAAATTTTCTTCTATTGAGAGAGCTCCCAGCTCTGACATTCTCCTAGCCGAGGTAACTGCTATTAGGAAAGCTACCTTGATAGACAGCATGTAAAGGGAGACATGTCTGAGCGACTCAAAGGGGGCCCTAGTCAGAGCCTCCAGGACCAGATTTAGGTTCCATGATGGGCATCTGTGAACTACCTCTGGAGAAATTATTCTAGCTGCCCTCATAAGCTGTCTGACGTGCCTATGGGCGGCAATGGTTCTATTGGTAATTGCCTTGATAACGGAGTCTAAGGCTGCAGCTTGTCTGGCCAGAGTGTTGGGTTTTAAGCCCTTTATCGAGCCCCTGTTGGAAGAATTCTAATACTGCCTTGCAGGGATCCTGTTCCCTAGCCAGGGACCACTCAGCGAACATCTTCCAAGTGGATCTGTATGCCCTCCTTGTAGCCAGTCTTCTGGAAACCGGAAGGGTTGCGAGGACTGCTTCCGAGTAGCCGTTCTTTTTCAACGCCCCGCATTCAATCTCCAGGCTGTCAGTTTTAGATTTTGTAAATTGTCGCACAGTATGGGACCCTGCGACAAAAGGTCCGGAAGGAGAGGTAACCTCCTGCACTGCGCCTGGCTCAGCTCGATCAGGTCCGAAAACCATGGTCTCCTGGGCCACCACTGAGTTATCATTCTCACTTGAGCTTGCTCCTCGTGGATCTTTGCTAGTGTTCTCTGAATCAAGGGAAACGGCGGGAAGGCACACAGGAGGTCTCGAGGCCAGGGCTGGTTGGGCGCATCGGTCGCCACGGCCTGCGGACACGGGGCTCTGGACATACATTTTGGAACTTGTGCATTCTGTGGATTGGCAAATAGGTCCAGACGTGGGCGTCCAAACGTTCTTACTATACTTTCGAACACTGTTCTGCCCAAGGTCCACTCGTGTGGGTCCAACATTTGTCGACTGAGCCAGTCCGCCTGTATGTTGTCCTGGCCCCTTATGTGGAGGGCTTTCAGCGATGACAAGTGTCTCTGAGCACACTGGAAAAGTTTGACTGCTTCCCTGTGCAGTTCCGGGACTCTCGATCCTCCCTGGTGATTCCCGTAGGCCTTGGCCGTCGTATTGTCAGTGTAGACCAGTATATGTGTGGAGGAGAGTGCTGGAAGCAATTGTGGTATGGCAAGTACAATTGTCTTGAGCGCCAGAAAATTTATTCACCGGGCCCGATCTGTTTTGTTCCATAATCCCTGGATGGAGAGGGGACCCGCGTGAGCTCCCCCAACCCCTGAGGCTGGCATCTGTAGTTATCACTGATCTGGTCGACTCTGTTAGCGGAGTTCCTGCTGCGAACGTCTCTGGCCTTAACCACCAGGACACTGAGCGTTTGAGCTCTGGTGGAATTGACACCCACGGACTGTCTCCTAGCGTCAGCTCTCTTTGTAAAGGCCGCAGCCACTGTTGCAAGGGTCTGAGGTGTGTGTCACGGAGAAACATAGGGTCACACGTGTAACATGGGATTACATGTAGGCTACAAGTCTGACAAATATGTAATACAAAAGGTTCCACATGTATGTAATGTTACAATGGAGAACTGTAAAACCCAGATGTAACACGTGACCAAGCTACAGGAAATGCAAAGAGATACCAAAAATGTGTATTTGAGAACACTTGCCAGATGGAACCCTGTGGAGATGTAGATGGACCCTTAGGTTTGTGTGTCACGTTTCAGGTTTCCCCAAAGGCGGGAAAGCCAGAGACAAAGGAGAGAGACTATTTAAAGAGGCCAGTGTGTCACCTTGAGAGTTCTCTCCCAGAGCCATCTTGAACATCTGCATATGAAAGTCTGCCAGCAGCAAGGCTGGAGAAACCATGATTTTGCTCTCTATCAACTAAGAAGCCAGTGCCCAGTCACTCGCATTGAGGGCTGAGAGAAACCAGAACTTATGGACCTTGGTAGGGTAAGATGCTTATTTAGGAATTCAACCAGTATAGATTTATTTATTTATTTATTTTCATAAATTTGTACCCCACCCCTCCTGCCATGCAGCTCGGGACGGCTTCCAACATTAAAATACAATCAAATCAATAAAATTCTCATAAATAATATAAAATATTAAAACAGGACTAAGGAACAATATCAACCAAGTAGGTGGGGGAGCTAAAAACACCCTTCCCTACCCACCCTCCCTCCCAAAGGCCTGGGTGAACAGCCAGGTCTTACAACTTCGCCGGAATGTCAACAGGCTCGGGGCCGGGCGAGCTTCCTCCGGAAGGGAGTTCCACAGCCGCGGCCCAACTACCGAGAATGCCCTCTCCATTGTGCCCCCCCGCTTAACCCGGGGGACCTCCAGGAAGGCACCCCCGGCCGACCGCAGGAGCCGCTCTGGGGCACGGAGGGCGAGGCGGTCCCTGAGGTATGAGGGGCCCAGACCGTGTAGGGCTTTATAGATCATCACCAACACCTTGAACCTGACTTGGCTCGCTATCGGCAACCAGTGCAGAGCTCGGAGCACAGGTGTAATATGCTCCCGACGGCCCGTCCCCGTAAGAAGACGGGCCGCCGCATT
>QEPC01000270.1:63042-81561 GCA_003113815.1 Sphenodon punctatus | reverse complement strand
GATTAGCAGGTCGTCCAGGTGGGACCTGTCCCTGTCTAATAAGAGCTGAGTCTGGGACTGGGATCCGATTAGCAGGTCGTCCAGGTAGGGGTATATACGTATGCCCTGCTTCCTCAGATTTGCTATGAGGGGAACTAGTATCTCTGTGAACGTTCATGGGGCTGAGGACAGGCCGAATGGGAGAGCTCAAAACTGCCAATGAGTTCCCTGGTAGCAGAATCTGAGCCATCTTTTGTGTTGAGGCCAGACTGGTACATGTAGGTAAGCCTCCCTCAGGTCCAGGGAGACCATCCAATCTCCCTTTCGCAGACTTTTGCAGATGGAGGAGACTGTCTCCATCTTGAATCTCTGCCTCCTCACTTGCCTGTTGAGGGGCTTGAGATCCAACACTGCTCTCCATTTTCCTTGTTTTTTGGGTACTAGGAATATGATCGAGTACAGACCCTGCGTGGTCTGGTCTGGGGGAACCTTTTCTATGGCTCTGATGGCAGCAAGCCTTTGGCTCTCAACATCGCCTGGTGTTTTTCTGGATCTTTTGAGGTGACAGAGGTCCAGAACCTCTGTCTGGGACGGTCCTGCAACTCTATGGCGTAACCCTGCGAGACGCAGGAGAGAACCCAGGCGTCCGACACCGATTTTTCCCAGGCCTCTGAGAAGTTCTGGAGCCTGCCACCCTTTGGCTGCCCATGGGAAAGGGTTCTGGGATTCTGCTTTCCGAACCTTCCCTGTCTCTGGCCCCTGTTACGAAAGGAGAAACTGAATGGTGGGTCTCTACTGTGCTGGGTATGCGGCTGAAATCTCCTGCGCGAGCTTGCATTGCCTCGGAACCTGAACGGTTGCTCCCGAAAAAATCTTTTCCTGGGGCCCACCTGTTGCAATGTCTTAGGGTTATCCTTATCAGTTGCATCCGCTAGCACCTTATCCAGGCACATGCCAAAAAGCATGGACCCCTTGTATGGACACGGTACCAGCAGGTTCTTTGCTGTAATGTCTGCCTCCTAGCTGACACGCTGCTCGCCACTGAGCGAGCGGCCCATGTCATCGCATCCATTGATGAGTCTGAAATTAAGGCTGTGGCCATTAATATACGTGAGGTAAGCTTCTGAGCTCTATTCATTTTATATGCCTTGTTGGGGTGTTTCCATTCCTCCAACACTAGGCGCTCAAAAGCCCTATCCAGGGGAATTCCCTGTTCCTTGCCGTGGACCGAGGGAATAGAATCCCAGTGCTCCTCCTCCTGTGAATCAGAGGAGTCCCCCTTGGGGGGCTTCTCTTTTCATTGTAAGGTTTTAATTACTTGGCCCACCAGTTGTTCCCTGTGTGCTAGGGGGAACTGCCTGTCCCTGTCGCTGGGATCTGGTAAGGGTTCCACATAGTCCCCCTCCTCCTCAGAATCAGAGGAATGGGGAGAATTTTCAGATTCAGAGCCTGAGCTCTGAGAGTCTTGGGCCTGTTCCCTCACTCTGCCCTGGTGCTCACTGGCAGAACTCTCCCCAGAAAACTGAGGGGGCTCCAAAAGGTGGGCAATGGCACCCTCTTGAGGTGGGTTTCTCTTCATTTTTCTGCCTTTTTTCCCTTTGACTTTAGTGGGGCCCACTTATCCAGCTTTAGAGTGGAGGGAGGTCTCTTCCTTTCCCCTGTAACTGTAGCTCACAGAGTTTGCCAAGGGATGCCATTGTTTTCCCCATGGAGTTAGTTAAATGGGTCATAGACCCTACTTGCGTGTCCTCAGGAGGGGGTGACGAGATCTGCTCTTCCCTTCTGAGCTCTTCTTACAGCTCCATTGCAGTCACAGCGGACAAGAACCGCCCCGGGGAGAGGCTGCCGGTTGGAAACAGAACCCAGGCTGGCTGGATCTGTTCTCGGGCGGGGGGTATGCCGGCACCAATGAGGCTGAGTAAGTTCCTGTGCGGCTTCCCCCTGCTCCCAGACGCAGTGCAAGGGAGCTGGCTGAGGCTAATCACCGCGGTTCCCGAGACCGCGTCCGGGAAAATCGCTTCCTCTTTGCCCCGCCTGTCCGTTTCAAGCGTCCCAGACAGAGCGCTAACAATTCCATCCTGACGGTCCTGAGGCAGAAGACGGACTGAGGAACGCAGCAGAGAGGTAGCTCAAACAGGCATGCACTGGAAGAAGCTTTTAAACTTCTGCCTCCTGGCGGTCAAAGCAGGGAGCTACCCGATCGGAGGAGTAGCCGGAGGCAGGGGGAGAATATAAGTTTAAATAAATATAGGTCAACAAAGAATCCATGGTAAATTTGAAAAAAAAACACAAAAACCTACACACACAGCTGTTAAACCCAATGGGATGGCAGCATTTGCCAAGTACTTACAGCATAGATATCCTGAGGTGCAGATGTGTTCGTTCCATTGGAGCGGTGACATTTAAAAGTGAAATTGTCTTTGGCACTGAAAAGAAAATACTATTTAATTTTTTTCTTAATTTCAAAATGCACTTCGTAATACTGTGTGCGGTAAGTCACTTACGGATTGGGTGGATTAATATAGTGAATAGCAACTCTTCCTTCAATACTTCCAAGGGCAAATCCAGTAGGTTTGTTCACTTTGTCTTTAAAAATAGCCACACACCGATGCTGTGCGAGAGAATGGAGAGCACATTTAGACAACTGGACACGTACAATAAAGTGCAGAGAACGGCACATACAAAATTAGAACACAGGGCAAAGCGCCTTCGAGAATATGGATCTCCTTATTCAGGGGTGTTTTTAACAAGTCACCCCCCGTAAGGACACTCACCATCCGTGTGAGGGAGGTCCCATTTGAATATGGGTGCATGGGGTGCGCGTGCCCACGACTCACACACCGCCCACCCAGGCCACCCAGGGGGCACTCCAGGAAAAGCCAGAGTGCTCGTTTGAAGTGCTCCCCCCTCACGGACCCCACCCCATTCCGTCTCATTTAAAAATACCCTTTGTTTCATAAATACTTATGGGGGTTAGCAACAAATATTTTCTAAGAGTGAATGTTAGAGCACTTCGTACTTTCAGCCAAGGGACAAAAATTAAATGTGTTAAAACCGTTCACAATAATTAGCACGAAAAAAAACAAAAAACCTCACCGTATCTAATTCGTTGTCCTAAACTACAGGATAAAATACTGAAAAACTAGATACTGGTAAAATATTACCACTTGTTCTTCAAAACAATCACTTATTACAAAACATACAGCACAAGGCTGTAGCGTTGGAAGAATCACAGCCAAACAAACTGAAAAGAGGTAGCCACGGTTTTACATAATTATATTCGGCCTACAAAGAGCTTGCAGAATCTGGCCCTTTAAGATTGCATTTCATAGACACAAATAGAACTTAATTAAACAAACAATTTTTGTTACCCCGCCCCTCCTGCTCCAGGCAGCTCGGGGCGGCTTACAACATATAAAAACAATAAACCACCACAATAAAAGAGAAGGCAAAAAAACAATAGATCTCCCATCACCCTCCCTAACCCACAACCCCCCGCCCTAAACCATCTCCCAAGCCAAACGCCTGGCGGAATAGCCAGGTCTTAGTCATACACTGGAAGGAAGGGAGATCTGGGGCCATCTGGGCCTCCGCTGGGAGGAAATTCCACAGCCAAGGTGCAGCCACTGAGAACGTCCTCTCCACAGTGGCCCCCCCGGGCCACTCGAGGGACCTTGAGGAGGGCACTCCCGGCTGACCGTGGGGGGTCGCTCGAGAGCGCGGCAATCCCGTAGGTAAGTTGGGCCAAGGCCGTATAGGGCTTTATAGGTCAACACCAACACCTTCAAATCTGGCCCGGAAGACTATAGGCAGCTAGCGCAGAGCCTGTAGCACCGGTGTAACGTGCTCCCAGTGGCCCGAGCCCGTAAGGAGACGGGCCGCCGCATAGCTGCAGCCTCCGGACCATCAGCATGGGTAACCCCACGCAGAGCGTGTTACAATAGCCCAATCTCAAGGTAATGAAAGTATGGATTAGTGTTTAGTATCATTGATATCCTTCCTTATCCCCAAAGGCTCAGGGTGGCTAACATTAAAAATACAAATAAGTATTCATAACAAAAACAAATAGCAAATATTTGGACAAAAAGACCTTGTTAGTGCATATACGAGGTCCTTCCTGGCTAAGCCAAGAAAAAATGAGGCAGCCGCAATGACTTCATGTAAAAACGTCTTCACCCCTTCTCTCTTGCTACCCTCCATGCCTGCAACTGCCTCCCTGGATACATTTGTTCTGCTCCCTCCCTCTCAACTTTCAAATCCCTCCTGAAAGCCTACCTCTTCTGTCAGGCTTTCCCTCATCAGGAGAGAAAAGGCCCGCTGTGAGTGAAATTGCATTCTCATCCCTCTCTCACTCAGAATCTCTTCCCTGTAACTAAGTTAAGTCTGTGCACCTGCATTTTCTCAATCTCATTAATGTACGTCTCTCTCCAGATGCTCACCCCCACCATCTCCCCTTTCCCCACAGATTGTAAGCCCTCTGAGGCAGGAACTGGTCTACAACTACTGACTGTACAAGTGCCAGGCACACTGCTGGCACAATAATAATAATAATAATAATAAGAAGAAGAAGAAGTTATTTACCTGATGTTTAAGTGGAGAGTCTATTCTTCTAAATTCAGAAGGCTGATTCTCTANGGTTGGAAACAGAACCCAGGCTGGCTGGATCTGTTCTCGGGCGGGGGGTATGCCGGCACCAATGAGGCTGAGTAAGTTCCTGTGCGGCTTCCCCCCGCTCCCAGACGCAGTGCAAGGGAGCTGGCTGAGGCTAATCACCGCGGTTCCCGAGACCGCGTCCGGGAAAATCGCTTCCTCTTTGCCCCGCCTGCCCGTTCCAAGCGCCCCAGACGGAGCGCTAACAATTCCATCCTGACGGTCCGGAGGCAGAAGACGGACTGAGGAACGCAGCAGCGGGGTGGCTCAAACACGCATGCACTGGAAGAAGCTTTTCACTTCTGCCTCCTGGCGGTCAAAGCAGGGAGCTACCCGATCGGAGGAGTAGCCAGAGGCAGGGGGAGGAAGCAAGCAGGGAAGGGAAGGCAGAGCTTTTCACCTCTACAGCAGCAGTTCCAATCCTATCCTATGCCAGTGATGACAAAACCATTTTATCTGAAGGCTGGAAATCATCAATGATGCTGGACAAAATACGACAGACCACTCTACTATATACTTCTTACAAAGCAGGATGCATCCTGTACTGGAGCTTTCAGGAATGGTGAGCCAAATGAGCAGAGGATGACTAAGTATCTCTATAGTGCCAGCAATGTACCTGGTAACCAACTACCATTAATTAGAGCCAGGTCCCTGGCCCAAAGGGCTTACAGTCTAGGAGAGACAAAGGAGAGAGGATCACAGGGAGAGACAGGGGGACAGTCACAAAGTTGAGAAGTTGCAGGGGCCCATGCTTAGCTCAGGGACAGGGAAGAAGGGGGACCCTGAATGACAGGACAGGAGAAGGAGCAGCAGTAGGTTTGTAGGAGGGAGTTAAAAGTCAGGGAGAGCGAGACCAGAGTGTATATGCTCAGGCATGGGGGGCAGCGGTATGAGAGAAGGGACAGAGATGGTTCAGGGATCCGGAGACTCTGGGGCAGGGGAGGGAAGCTCCCAGGTGAGAATATAGGTCGGAAGAGCCTGGAAGGGGAAGAGAAGGAGTTTGTGCAGGATGCGTAAGGGGAGAAGGGGTTGAACATGATCGAAGTGGCAGGGAAGGTGTGAGGTGAAGAGCCAAGGGCCAGCTAAGAGCTGTGCGGCGGGGCGCTCTACCTGTGAGAGAGGTCATGAAGTGATAGATTTCAAAGAAGAACTCATTCTTGATGCTTTCAGGCCAGGTGGTGCTGTGGAAGAGGCGGGGGAGGAAGACCCCGTTGAGAATCCGCATCAGGGAATCGATGTAGGGTCTCCGGACTGTGCCAAACTGCACTGTCTTCTGGAAATTCTCTTCCGTGATCTCTGCATTCTCCTGGCGGATGAAGTAGGTGAGCTGTCTCTGTTCCTATAGGGGCCAGACCAAGAGGTGGAAGTCAGACTGCAGCTGGGCACATGAGGCATGTCTTTCTCCGACCCACACTCAACACAGAGAGTAGCAGTCAGGGGAAGGATCTGACGGTTGGGTGTGCGCTCCTCCACACACAGCTGCGGTGTACAGCACAGGCACTTGCCCCAGAGCAACCGGAGAACAGCAAGGCACTTTGCCCTAAGCCCCTCAAATGTCCTTGCAAGAAGAGCCTTAGCAATAAAGTGGCTGAGCTGCTAAGAAAACGAGACAATCTCTTATTAAAACCAGGAATGAGAGGTAGTCTATCCTGGGAGAAGGCCCCGGGGTGACACCAAGCAGCCTGACTCCAATACCAGCTCAGCCAGCTTACGGGATACTTCTATGCTGCCTAACTATGAAGAAGATACAGCCAGGATGAACCAGCAAGGTTTCTGAAAAGGAAACCTGCACCTCTCTGCTCTAGTAGCACAGTTGGAGCACCCTCAGCAGAGAGTGGCTAAAAGCCGGAGAACGGCCTTATTGACAAAAGGCCTTTGGCACAGTCCGTCACAAGAGTCTTTGGAGAAAAGGTCACAATCCCACAAACACTTCTGTAGCGCTCTGGGGCATAGCAAGGCTGAGGCAGGCCATGTTTCCATGTCCCAATTATCCCCCCCCCCCTCCCCAATGGCAAAGGGGCGGGGTCTTTTGGGGTGAAGGAGAGGCAAAAGCCCCTCTCCAAGCTGCCACCATTCGAGATGAGCCCCACTGCAAGCCACTGCAGGGGGGTGGCTAGACCCCACTGAGAGCCATACCGCCACCAGGAGTTGCTGCAGGTTATCAAGGATGCTGGGGGCAGGAGTCTGTGGTCTACAGTGGGGCCACGGGCTCCTTGCTCCCTGGGATAGCTACTCTCTGGCAGCGCTTAACTTTATGGATAGGATTCATTCAGCTGAAGGCACTGGATTCAGCAGGGGTTCAAAGGGGGAGAGCGACTTAGTTCAGGCAACTGTGGGCAGGAACTGTTCCCAGAACCGTGTTCCACAGCAATTCAGCTTCCTCTAGGATATTTACACAGGATAAAGTGCTCTGGCCCAGGGGAATTTCTCTTTATGTGAACAGCCCAGAGAGGGGGCTGTTGTGAGAGCCTGGAGCTAGAGAGGGCTCTGCCTGACTGGGCTAGAACAAGGGCCCCTGCCTGACTAAGAAGCAGGAGAGGCCAGAGGGGAATGTCTGGCTAGAAACCCTTGCCTGAATCCTGGCTGATGGATGCTAACACTGGGAACAAAGGACACTAAGGAGCCGATTGGCCTTGTGGCTACTTACCCCTCAAGGGCCACGCCCTCCAGCACCCCCCGTCCCAGGAACTGCCCCAGTGAGGATGATGGCAAAGCTCCCACAGGACTCGGGTGCTAAACAAACCTGATGTGGCATGGTCAGCTCAACTTTCAGCCCAGCAAAGTCATCCATGTAAATGACAAGCAGCTGCTTGGTGACCTCCTTCAGAAAGAGATCCAGGGTGGCATTATGTTCTTCTGTCCACATCTCATCCCTGAGGCCGCTCAGAACCACACGGCTTCGAATGCAGGGTTTCTGGAAGGGAAAGGAAGGGGAAGAGAGAAGCCAGGGACCACTTTAGCAAAGTCACAGAGAAAGATGGACTTCGGAAGTGATGGGGACATGCTGGGATGAGAACCCTGGAAAACAGTGCCCTAGATAGACACAGAAGCAACAGCAACCCAGGATTCACATACACACATCAATAGACCTCACTACCGCGCCCTAGGGATACCAGGCAGATCCAGTCTTCCCATGGGGCACAGGCTACAGGATGTCAGCACCTACCTGGGAGACAAGCACAGACACTGCCTCCCATTTCATTTCATTTCATATTGGGGCCATCAGATGGGAAACAAATTCTGGCCTGCACTGAAAACAGAATTGGGAAGTACAAGGCCCTGGTCTTGTTACAATTCCTTATTCAATCAGAGCAATCTTGGGGGGGCGGCAACCTCAGAAATTTGTAGAAAGGCTAATTTGTTAACATGATTGAAAGACAATCACTCTCAAGAGCTTCCCCAGAGTTCCAGGCTGGGCTGCTAAGACAACAGGATCCCAGCTGAGGAGGAGGAAAAGGGGAAAGACAATAAAGAGAAGGAACAAGGAGGAAAAAAAGGAGCAAGGGGTACTGGGCACTAGCAGCTGTTTGGCTTTGGAGGCATGAAGGTTTTTTTGTCTGTTTGTGTATTTGCTTTTTTAAGAAAAGAAACATTAAGCCTTGCCTCCATTTCTCATTCCCAGCAGCAACAAAAAGAAAACCTGGGAAATTAGGATCAAATTAAGGTAACATCTGGCATAGAAGTTTAGAGCCAGATGTTCCCCACATTAATGTGACAAAACTCTATTCTGTGCCACGCAGGCAGCCTCCCTCCTTCTGTCCTTCCCGTCCGAGGCTGGGACGTGAGGAGACATCAGGGCTCCGGCGGGCCTGATGGCAGGTCAGAACCAGGCATGCAGTTCCCTTTGGGTGAGGGTGGAGAATGGCTTAACGTTCACTGCCAGCGATCATCATCAAAACCACTTAAGATACCCTAGGATCTGTAAGAGCATCAGAGTCTGAAATGCAAGCCTCGGAGAGGAAGCACTTCATCCATTGCTGAAATCCAGCTGCCTCTGGGGTGAGATATGGCAGCTGTTTAACAGACACACCACAGTAAGAACATCTCCAAAGGAGTTGAAGCAATGAGTGTGAACTGGGAGGCTAAAAAGAAAAAAACAAACAAACAGGAATCTGGGTAGGACCTTGGGATAATAAATTAGAAAACCGCTTGGGGCATGAGAAATGCAGGAGAGAACAGTCAAGTAGAGGGCGCTGACAAGTCCGACAACTCTTATTTGGGGACTCTTGCTGCCCCTCACCTCCCTGCTGCTTGAGGCCACATGGGCTTTAACTTGTGCTCTCCCTGAGCAGACTGCCTAGAAGCCAAGCAGCACAATGCTGGACAAAATACTGTACTCTGGGTGGGTGGGTGCGTGTGCACTGCTGCCTTGCTTTTCTACCCCTGCTGGCAGCTAGCAAGGCTCCTCCTGTCCCCTTTCCATGTCAGGAGTCCTAGGCTGCAGTTGCACAAGAGACACCTGCGTGGGTAAGGTAATGGATTCATTAGTCACGGGCTGCCCAGAGTGTTGGCAGTGGATGAAGCAGGAGCAGGAGCAGCACTCAGTTTAGAGACTTACTGACAGCATCAGAACCAAAGGGAGGGGAACTCAAGGGTTGAAACTGGGGCAGGCAAGTATGTGCACTTCCAGCTAAAGTGGCAGAAACTGCGTGACCTGGAGCGTCAGGAGGGGCATCCCAGAACTCCTCCTCCCCCCACCCCAAGCAGTGGATCTAGGTGGCCCGGAGCAGCCACATGCAATTCTAACCCTAGCTCTGACTGGCATGCTGCATCCCCTTTTCATGACATTGCCCAAAGGAGATCTCAGACCCAGTCGCAACATGGATCTACGGTGACACAATATGCCACCATGGGGTGGGCCAGAACCCCCAAGACTTACCAGATCCACCACTTTTTCCACCTGGGTGGTGGGTTCAGCCACTTCTACTCCACTATCGCCCCCACCATCAGGAGCTCCTGGAGAACCCTCTCCTGAGAGAAGACAAAATGCAAAGAAACAAAAATCAGAGGCTGTTGTCAGAACTCGACTATTTTTCCCTTTTAACTCCTATTCAGCAGAGTTTTGGCAACAGGTTAGCAATCCTTCAGAGCAAGTACATCCCAAGAAGAGAGCAGCGAAGCAGAAGCAGCTCCATCAGTAAGCTTCCCCTCTGCTTCCTGAAGTCCTGGTTTCCATAAGGTACTGACTCCAGGACAGTTACCACTTACCCCCAGGGAACTACAGAGAGGGCCCAGGATGTTCTGTTTATTCTGGGATAATTGGCCTATTGTCCTGATGGAAACAACCCTTTTCTGAATCATGTAAATGCCTCCAGCCCTTCAGGGGGCGGAGGGTCAGCCTCTCTGCAGTATAAACTCTATGACTGAGGCAATGCTGGGCCTTGGAGCATGAGGTATCAAGGGGTGGTGGGAGGATGCAGTTTCCCCAGAAAACGCACATTTCTGCCAAATTGATTTATTCCACTGTTGGATTACCTCAGGGACGGGGAGGTGGCCCACCACGGCTAGTTTAGATGTGACCCCTTTCCAGTGCCTAGATCTGGCTCCTGGATCCAGTTCCTAGCACAAGCACTGATAGTCTGAGCTCAGGGGAAGGGAGCAGAGATGAGGGCCTGCCCACAAAGGGGAGTGGGGGGGAGACAGATCCATGATCTATGTGGCCCTCAGACTAGCCTGTGCTAATGGAACGGAAAGGGTCCCCATGCCCGGTCTACACTGACCTGGGCCCAGATTGGAACCTCCGTTCCCTGAAGACAAAATGCTCTAGACACACATGCCCCAATCCAGTCAGTTTCTCTAACCTGGTTGCAAATTAGAGTTGATCCCTAGATACTGAAGACCTAGCATCCCTGTGGCAGACAGTCACTCAAGTCTTTTCAGGACCACACTCATGGGGCTGGGGTAAGTCACTGCAGGGTGCAGCCCTAAGAGCCAACTGAGATCCAGCAAGCCTTTGGTCCTTTAAGGAACCAAGTGTGGAGGTTTTGTTAAGGTCAGCTGAGTCGCTCTAGCTGGGTGTGGCTGTGGCAGCAGAGGAGCTCAAGGAGAGGCAGCCAGCCAGTCAGTTGGAGGGCTCTGCCCAGAGGAGGCTTAGAGGAAAGCAGCCTGCCTCATGGCCTATAGAGCATCTCCTGGAATTGAAGCCAGCTGACAAGGGGCCAGGCTGGGAAGGTTTCCACTGAGCAAAGCTGTAGGAGGGAAAGGATTGGTGTATACGGTAAAGCAGAACGTACCAAGGGGGTATAGATCCTGCAAGGACTCACCCTAACAGGGCTCTGCTCTGTTACCATTGGGGTGTGCAGCAGCCGGCACGTGCAGTCCCTGCAAACAGAAAGGGTCCCCGTGTCCGGTCTACATCAGTCTTTTTCCATTTACGAAAGCCCGTTTGTTGGGGGAGGGGGGAGGGTCGTAGATGACTATTGTTTTCAGGGTTTCTTTGGGTTTTTTTAATTTTTTTAAATCACTGCACAAGTACAAAATATCGGCCAGGGTCATTCTGCATATGCACAGCTCTTTCCCAAAACGCCACTGACAATTGGGAATGGCCGCGCATGCACAGAATGGGCTGGGGGGCATTTTGCGCAGGCACCGGTTGATTTTTTTAAAAGTTGAAAATAAGAAATATTAAAATCCCTGCGCATGTGCAAAGCCACCGCCAGACCCTTCTTGGCCGGTGCGGCCCTTTCCCCAAGTGGCTGCCAATCCGCCCAGGCACAGACCGGCAGCCCTTTGGGCCACGGAGGCACCGACGGGCCCGGCAGCCGTTTTATACACGCACAGCGATTCTTTTAAAAAGGGTATTATTTTTAATCAATTAAATGGGGGGTGGGATGAAAATGGATGAAGGCAAATGACAATTGTTCAGCTTATTCATCCATTTTCAGAACATTAGCCACAAAAAGGAATGGGGCCCCATCAGTGTTTGTAACTAATTCAACCCCTACAAATTGCACACCCCTAGTTCATAAGTTACGGCCATATTGGGCCCCTCCCCATTCCCTCCCCTCTCCGAGCCAGCCACAAACTCACAGAGCAATCAAACCGCTTTCTTGGCGACAGCCTAGGCACACGGGAGGAGAGAGGCTTTGACTGGAGATGGAGGGACATGGATTCTGGAGCACTTTATCCCGTGGGTTCCTAAAGCCCCAGGAGTCTCCCTCGATCAGAATGACAGGGCCGCCTCATGAGCCTTGCTAACACATTAGGCTACAGAAGCGTGACGTACGGATAAATGTTTCTGTTCCAGCTACGAATGAGACACCCTGTAAATCCAGCAGAGAGGGACCTCCGGGACACTTAGAATGTTATTGTGAAGCGTGACAAATTAACAATCAAGCTGAAACAGAAACTCTCTAATATCAACTCTTTAAATTAACTAGTCCCCCAGCTCCTGGAATCAAACACGATGGGACACTCCGCTGCCCATAATGAAGACTGGAAGACATGAGCCATCCTTTGTGTTTTAAATTACACCAGCAGCCAGAGTGAGGCACCCTCCACTCAGAGCCAGAGCAACGCTTCTCCTCCGATTGGCTGAACATTCCTCAACGTAGTCTAAGTAGCTGTTAATAAGAGCTGGTGAAAGGTGTCACCTTTGTAAACCCTGGAGACCAAAACCTTCTTTTAATCCCCAAAGTGGGTGATTTTCATACTATGGAAGTGGCTCCATTAAGAGCTCCTCTAAACTCCTGTCACAAGGGGCCACCCAACAGCCATACACTGGGTGGGAATTTCAGCCACTGTTGACTCCAGGCTGGCTCCGTAGCAGCCACCCAGGGGTAAGAGACTCAGCATGCCATTCTTCAGCTCACACAAGACAGACAATCCCCGCAGCTTAGTGTGCCGCAATCACGTTTAAAAGCAGTTTGAAATTTCTCTCTATTTGAATTTACAGCTCACAAACCAGCAGGACAGAATCTCTCACAGGGCGATGCAGCAATCGGCTCATGAAATCCCCACCAAGGTTCTGCATTTGTAGAGCACGTAAACCAGACTCGGATTCCGAGAAGCTAAGCATGGAAAAGCCCATGCTAGGCTGGGTCCAGGCCAGAGGATGCTGAAATTCAGACACTTAAAAGTCCCAACAAAGCGAGGCTTGGCTATGCCATCAGTCTAACGTGCTTAGAGAGTCAGACCCTAGGAGGGTTGCTTTGCCCCAAAGACTTCCACAAGCCTGATGCAGGTTGCACGATCGATGGATACTAAAGATCCAGTGCCAATGGGGCATTTTTGGTGGGAGTCAAAATTGGCCCTTTCACCCTCAGCTACCAGTCCCCTCCCCAGACTGCTGCCTGCTCCACTCCAGAAGTAGTTGCATTTAACCTGATCCACTCCTGTGTGTCTCATCATTCCCTAGGCTGAGCAATAGCTACCTCCTTACCAGTGGAATAATCAACCTCACCCAGAGCGGTGAATGCTCAGGAGACTGTGCCAAGTCTGAGAGTCACAGGAGAGATCAAAAACAACACGCTCAATGACTGCAGAGCCCTGCACAGACCCATCACTCGCCTAGATACCTTGCGGCAGCAACTGAATGTGCGAAGTCATGGCTGGCTCTTGCCACATACAGAATCAGTGACAATAAACCAGGGGGCACAGTGCAAACTCCAGCCAGTGCAAAAGAAAAGGAGTTCTCCAAGCCATCAGGAATTAGAAAGCTGCTCATCACAAAAGCAGAGAACAGTCTGTCGCCAGATCAGGAATGGAGTGTAATGAAGAGCACAGGATAGCCCCCCTCCCCGCCAAAAGAGCCCCAGATGACACCTGCCTCTGAGAGAGGCCTGACGGGCTCGCCTTTTGACACTTGTCTAGCTTGCCACGCCAACAGAATCTCAATTAATTGAAAGATTCACAGTTTGGCGAAGGGGGAGGTCAACCTCCGATTTCCCTTCTGTTCTTCATCTCACCACCTCCTCTTCTGCCACCCGCCAATGATCAGCCTTTTATAACAGGCAGTGCCCTTGCCTCTCTTCTTCTCTCCCCCACTCCCTATCACCTCGTCTCCTTCTGCTGCTGCTGCTGCTGCTGCTGCTGCTGCTGCTGCCGCCACCGCCTTACGAACAGCAAACACACTAGTGAACGATGATGAGACCGAGACATCCGATGGAACGGGGAGGTGTCATGGAGGACAGTTATGGATTCTATATGGAAACAACATGTGCACCACTGCCCCGGCTAGGTGGGCTGAGACCTACCGCCCCTGCCCAGAGCTGAGCTAGAGATCCCAAAACAGGAAGCATCGAACTCTGTCCCTGCATCTGCTCTGCAGTGAGGGAAACCACAGGGCACAGTGCAAAACACTGTCTTTGCTACTGGCAACTCCATTTCCAGAAGCAGCCTCTAATAGTGGTTTTGGGATCTCCACATTCAGACACCGCAGGTCTGCCTGGCTTTCAGATAAGCCAAGCAACTACGGCTCCCAGCAACCAACTGGAGCTGCTGGTGCTCACCTCTAGAAAACAAGAAGGAAACATTCCCCAAACAGAGGCTTGTTTCTGTGGTAGACATATAGGCCAAGCTGGGAGGTCTCCATCTGGTCATGATGCTTTGGAGAAGGGGCCACGCCTGGCTACTAGTAGAACAGATTTCATCCTTGCTCCCTTCCATCTCAGGTGTTAACAAATGAGACATTAGCCCACACCAGGTGGGTGTCCACCTGCCCGTTTATTAGGTGTTTGCCCCACCGGACACGGGGCCGCCACCACCCACTCATGGCAGGGTCTTGGAGAATGCAGAGCCCGCTGTGCGGGCAAACGCTGGCTAGCGCAGGCTAATGCGCACCCACATGTCCGCATCCCATCAATCAGGTTGTGGGCAGCTGACAGGTCATCCAGCCCCACAGAGTCAGAGGCGGAAATCCTAGCGTGTGGGAGGAGTGACTGCTTCCTGCCCCTCTCTCCATTCTCACTTGCGCTACCAGCGGGGGCTGCATGCAAGCACAGGAAATTCACAAGGGCTGCCCGTTTATTAGGCTGGACAAGCTAAGCATGCAAGTGGGGCTGAATGGACCAAACCCAGGCTCCAGCACGCTATTGTCTTGTTTGATTTCACCCCTTGTCTGCTGTTCCCTGCTCCCTTTTCCCTAATCAAACCCTCCTGCAGTTTTAGCTCCCAGGGAGCGCTCTATGGAAGCTCTTTCCAATTCAGTCAGCATTCAGCTGCTTGACAGGGGATGTCATTTCACTGCCTGTTGTGGCAGATTGGATTGGAGTAGGTCTGAGAAAAGCTGGCTTTGTGCACGTTACATTAGGCACCGATGATCACTGGGACGTAAGAGCTAGCGTGAGCTCTGAGGAGTTGCAGTTTGAAATCTGGACAGTTTGCTGTGGTAACAAACGGAAGGGAAAATTTGGGGGCAGAGAGGGAGAGAACTCACAGAACTGGTTAAGAGAAACATTTACGGGTGGAAGTTTTAAATGATAAGCTTATCACTTGATTAAAAACAGAATTACTCAAGAAGGTCATCAGGGAGTGGGATCCAGGCGGCCCTCTCCAATCTTGGCACTGCAACTAGGGAACTGGCTGGCTCAGGAAAGTCAGAAAATGGGGTAATAAGACCTTTCCCTCTCCAAGCACTAATTCCAATTGAAAGCCAATCCGTCACCTGTCACAGGATGAAGCGCAGCTGCAATTCCCAGAATGCCCTGCTCTATCAGGCTGCTGCAATAGCAACAGTGGGTAGGATACAAAACTAGGCTGTGTCATCTACACTTGGGATTTTTGCTGCAAGTCTGCACTGGGGCAAGCAAAGGTCGCAGCACCAGCATTGACGGGACACAGGTGGTCACCTGCTTTTTAACCAGCTTGTCGTCATCTTTTTCACAAAATGCACAATTAACCTGTGGAACCCATTTCCACGGGATGCATTCTAGGCCAGTAGCAAATATTAGCTTAGCTCATGGAAGATGAGTTTATCTGGCTACAAACCAAGTTAGACCACGTCTAATTCTGTTCTGTACAGCACCAGGCCACACTACTGGCGCTACAGAAATGTTTATAATAATAATAATAATAATAATAATTGAGAGCTGCAGCCTCTGCCTGCTGGAAGCCAGGACTGAACAACATGACAGACCAAAGGGGGGAAAAGCTTCATAGGGCCACATAGTGCAAGCGCCAAGGGAGACACAGATGTTGAGGGTCCAGATCATGGATCTGTCCCCTACCCTTGTGTGCTTACCCTCATCTTTGCTCCCGTAACTGAGGTCAGTTTTTTAGTGCTTGGAAGTACGAACTGAATCCAAGGGCCAGATCCAGGAACTTAAAAGGAGCCAAATAAAAATGAGCTGCAGGCTGCAATCAGCCTGCAGGCGATTTGGACCCCATACAGCACACTTCTTGTGACACATGCAGTGCTGGCCACTGTGGGAGACAAGATACTAGGCTAAACGGACCATTGGTCTGACCCAGCATGGCAGCTCTTCGGTAGACTGGCAATCAGGCTGTTAGCAGGCTACAAGAGAACTGGGTGTTATTGCTGGCTCTGCCTCAATCTTCCTTGGACAAACCATTCCCCCACCCCATGCCTGTCTCCACTCTTTGGGACAGTGACTGTAGCTCCATGCGTGTTTGTACCATGCCCAGCACATTGAGGCTGCATTACAAGACCATAACAAAATCCAAATAGGCTTGCTTTGAGCAGGGGGGAGAGGTGGCCGAGTTATCTACAGCAGAGCTCTGACCGATGGGGCAGCACCAGTTAAAGCATGGGAGGCAGGGACCTGACAGCAGCATGATGGCTTTCCTCCCGTCCCCCACTAAGAGAGAGAGAGAGAGTGTCCTACCCTCTAGGCTGCATGGAGAGGGTAGTCGCTTTCCTCCCCACTGCGTCTGTGTATGTGGAGGGCGGAAGGGGGCTCCCTAGGGCGGGGGCTGTTTCTGTGGCAGGGCTAGGGGAGGTGCCGGGGTATGTATGGAGAGGAAGCTGCCTCTGGGTGCTTGTTTTATGTTTAAGAGGATGGGACAGAGGGGAGGGGGACCGTTTATTTTACATTTAAAAGGATGGGGTGGAGGCAGTTTATGTTTAAAAGGCTGATGGGAGTTTCTGAAGCCAATTTATTATTTTATGTTTAAAAGGCTGGGAGAGTGGAGGGGGGATCTGGGGCAGTTTATATTACATTTAAGGTGCTGGGGGATGGGCAGTTTATTTTATATTTAAAGGGCTTTTTCAAAACGGTTTCCTGTTATTTCGTGTGCTCTGGCTGGTCCCAGTCTCTACTTATGGCAGATTTTTTAACAGTCTCTGTTTCTTGCTGGTTTAATTTTTCTGTGCAGATGGATAAGATATGGTGAATCATCCTTCAGTGCTGCAGAGGGCCGGACTGCAGAATCCTTGAGGTCCCCTTCCAGCTCTGGGACTCTATGGCTGGGGAAGAGGAGGACTCTGTAGGCAGCTGATTTCATGTTTAAGGCGCTTGGGGGCAAGGAGAGTGCTCTGTGGCCAGGTATTTTTGGGGGGTAGTCTTTTGGGGAGCTCATTTCAGAGTTTTTTGTGAGTTTTTAGGAGAAAAATCTGTTGCAACTGCATGCCAAGAAGTAACTCTGCATGAGTAAATGATATATGCAAATCAAGGAACTGTGCCTATTTATTCTACTCACAGTAAATTTGCGGAATTTGGCTTTCTTCCCTGCAGAATTTTTGATTCTTTGGGACGGTGAACACAGGTCCCTGACATTAGGGGATTTAACAGGCACTTTTCAGAAGGGCGGTCATTAAACTTCTGAACATAGGGTTCTAAACAACTAGCCCAAACACTGACCTAGGCCTGGAGTCCAGACAAATTTGATATGATAAACCTAAATTGATGCGATTTGATAAATTTTATTTGATATGAAATTATTGTATACGAGTTTGGCATCTAGGTTTGGTGCAAATTAGCAGCCTGCTCTCACAGCAGTATTTTAAGGGGTGCCACGTGCTGGTGAGTTTTGCAGATCTAGAGATGCTCAGAGAAAAAGGCTGTGAGCACAGCAGACACTAGTAAATACTTATAGAAATACCGAGCTCAGCTGGTAGGGAAGTCTGTGGGGAAGGTCCGCTGTCTGAGATCAAGGGTCCGCGTGGGGCGCTCTTCCGCTGCTTTTTTTCGCCCGAGGTGCCACGGCGTCGGCCACTCATTGCTCACTGTGGGTTCTGTAAAAAATCATACATGCAGTTAAGAAATTGTAAGAAATACAGAGAAATAAGAAGGGTGTAACACAGCTGTAGCCTGGGAGCCAGGCTCCTGGGGTGTTCCCAGCTCTGGGAGGGGCATGCAATTTAGTGGGTGAAGCAGAGACTCTGAAAGCCGGAGACTTCCTCAGGCAGGTGTTTACACCAATGCAAAGGAGATGTGCCGTGATACGCCTCTCCTCACCTTCTGCCCCTCTTCAGTGCCCCCCTACTTCCCACCCCCCATTCCATATCTCCTCAGCTACCCCTACCTCTCGCCTCACTAATCTACCCCCTTACACCTCCCTTCCTTCCTCACCTCCTCCATGCCTGCTCCCCACACTAGGGTCTCCCAGCCCAGCCTTATACCCTGTACCAAGCCCCTCCCCATCTATGCCCTTCACGTGCCTCCCCCCACACCTATCAACCCATACCTGCCCCCCTCTCCCCTTCCCTTAGCAACTCCCCACATAGCCCCCTCACACCTAAACTACTAACTGCCCCACCTGTCCCCGTTCCTCAACACCCACCTGCCCCCAACTCAACCCCCTTTTACCTATACCCCCTCCCACACCAACCCCCCACATGCACCCTTGCACCTGCCCCACACCCAACGTCTGCCCCCACCTGTACCACACAGGCCCCCACAAACCTGCCCTACACACACCCCTTTGCACCTGCTTCTCATCTGCAGTCCACCCCTGCCCTACAAGCACCCTTCTCCTGTCCCTCACCAACCC
>QEPC01000270.1:37847-62869 GCA_003113815.1 Sphenodon punctatus | reverse complement strand
CCCTCACCCACCTCAAATACCCCCTCACAGCCTCCCTCCAAGCACCCTTTACTAGCCATTCACCTGCCCCTCGCTTGCACCCCACATGCCCCCTCAGCTGCACCGACACCCCTCATACCTGCCCCCCACACCACCCTCATACCTGCCCCCCGTCACTCCACGTGACCCCTAAGCGATTCCCCACCCCTACTTCGCACCTGCCCCCCACTCGAAATCCTAGCTCTTCGGACCACGCCCACCCCACAGCGTCTCCCCGGGCAACCGAGCAACGGACGCTTCGGGAGTGGGGGGGGGAACAGCGAGCCCCGAAAGGAACCAATGGAATGGCGAGGAGGGAGGAGCGTGCGCCGCCGAAGCGACGATTGGTGAGAGAAACGGAGAGGGGCAGGAGGGGGAGGAGCGCCCGCCTCGTGAGGGATGTTTGGGAGGGGGGGGCGGAGGAAGATGGGCAGGAGCGCGCCTCCTGAGTGATGGTTGGAGGGAGGGAGGGAGAAGCCTGCGCAGAGGGGAGGGGGAAATAGCTGATTGGACAGCGCCGAGGAAAGGGGCGGGAAATAGATGTCAATCATTCCCAAAGAGGCATCTGATTGGAAAAAATGGAAGGAAAGGCGACGTCCAACCCTGATAGCTGGGGATGACGTGATTGATAGAGAGGGTGAGAGAGTTAGGCTTTCCCGCCAAAACAACCAGGCCCCACCACAACCCTGAGGGAATAGATTTCCCCCAGGCCTGCTTCCCAGGTCCCAGCATGCACCACGCCTACTGCTGCTCGCACCTCTTAGCATCAGTCCCAGAATGCATTGCTCCTCTCTGGGCCTCCAGATGCATTTGTGTGAGGCCTAGATTGCAAGCCTCTTGGGGCAGGGACCTGTTACTAATTCATGCTTGTTCACGGCCAGGCACGTTGCTCTCAGTCCCTGCATGGCCTAGCGTAAGTGGAGAGGCTGGAATGCATTGCCCAGACTCACGCCAATGCACGTCCACTCTCAGACGGGGATAGTCAGAGAACAGTGGGACCCCTCTAGTGCCCCAGAGGGAGCCAGTATGAACATCATCGAAAAGGGGTCGGACCAGCAGCCCATCAAGCCCAGCATAGGGGGGCCAGAGAAGGAGACATTTATTTATTACATTTCTACCCTGCATCCTCCCACACAATGGGGGCTCGGCGCAGCAACATTAAACAAATACTATAAAATACGTAAACCAAGTATTATAATATTCAAATTGCTAAAAATGCTAAAGGCAATAAATCAATAGAGCCTCCCAAACCCCCCAGAGGGAGAGGGAACCCTCCCCACCCCCCCGTCCCCGTCGGCCCGGCAGAACAACCAGGGCTTACGTCATGGTCGGCAAGAGGGGCGGCCCGGGGATAAAGGGCGGCTCGTCTCCTAACGGGGACGGGTCACCGGGAGCCCATTCCACCGGGGCTCTCTCTGCCCTGGCTGCCTAGAGGCTACCGGGCCCGATGCAAAGTCTTGGGAATGACCTTGAAAGCCCTAAGCAGCTTGGGGCCTGCATTTATGGCTCTAGCCTCTAAGAACTGATCCAACTTCGGTTTGAAGCTAGTTACGCTGCCAGCTTTCCTTTGGCAACGAGTTCCACAGCTGTATTGTCTGCTGTGCGGAAAAGGTACGGCCTTTTGTTAGTTTGAAATCTGCTGCCATTTCACTTCAGAGAGCGTCCCCTTGTTCTCTGATTGTGCGAAGGGGCAAACAGCAGTTCCCTATTGACCTTCTCCGCGCCACTCATGATTTTATAAACTTCTATCAAATTCCCCCTTAATCACCTCTTCCCCAAGCTAAACAGCCTTAACCTGTTGAACGTCTCCTCATACAGAATCTGATCCATCCTTTCTATCATTCTCGTTGCCCTTCTCTGAACCTTTTCTAGTTCTATTATAACTTTCTTGAGATGGGGCAACCAGAACATTTTCTTAGGGACAGTTATCTTTTTATAGGGCCACTCATCCTGTTAACACCGTGGCCTAAACAGCCTGGGCCCCACCTCCCTCCCAGCTCCTGCCACAGTCTGGAACTAGATTAGAGCCAGCGTCCTCTAAAGAAGAAACAAACCCACATCCCATTCTCCAGTTTCTTCGAGCTGACCAGTCCACTGAAATTTGGGATTGGATTAGGACCAGTGTCCCCTAGAAGAGTAAGCCCTATAACCCTCCTCCCCTTCACCCTCTCCCAAGAGCTGACATGAGTGACTTGTCCACCCCCTTTCTGAGACCGAATCAGAACCAGTGAAAAACCCCATATCCCATCCCCCCCCACAGAGCCTGTCAACCTCTCCCAATCTGAGACGGGATTAATACTGCATTTTATTTATATAGGACCCCTCCTTGCCAAATAGTGCTTGGGGCACTTCACAACATCAGTACAATAAAATACAACACCACCCTAAAACAACTGAAAATCCGTGTCAAAAAAATCCACTTTAAAACAGTTTGAAAGGGGGAGGAAACAAAAACATGGAAGGGGGGCCAGCAGTGGATCCTCTAAAAGCACCTAGAGAATTAAAAAGTCTTCAGACGCTTTCTGAAGGAGCGGAGGGAAGAACGGAGATGAATAACTGGAGGGAGCAAGTTCCACACTGAGAGACCCACCACAGCAAAGGCCCACCTGATCGCCTGCCAATTTAATGCGCAGTGGCGGGATCCCCAAATCGCAGGTGACCATTCTGTAAAGCAGTGTCTGTGATATGCATTGGGGATGATGTCTGTCTTCATTTTTATTTAGATTTATAGTCTGCCCTGTTTCTGTAGTCTCATGGTGGGATGACAACAGATTAAAACCACAAACCTCTCTAGCCCCACCTGCCAAATGCCAGGGCAAATAAAAATATCTTACATATCTGAGTGCACCTACCCAGCAGCAGGGCGAGATTCCAAGGACAGGTCTCAAATATAGCCAGGGCCTTGACCATTCCGAGCCCTAAAGATCAGCAGTGGAAGCTTCAATCTGCCACTCCACAGCCAGCCAGTGCAGAGAACACAGGGCAGGCGTAAACAGGATCACAGCTGCCCAAACCAGTCAGCAGCCGCGCTGCCACATTACACCCCGAGGGGAAAGCCCCAGATCCCATTCCCCTGTCAGCCTCTCCAATCTGGGACTGGACTAGGCCCAGCATCTCCTAAAGGGCGGCGGGAGAGAAACCCAACCATCCTATAGCCTGTTCCCCAACACCCTATGCCTGCCAGTCTCTCCAATCTGGGTCTGGATTAGCCCTCTCCCCAACCCCCAGGCGAGCTCGTGTTGGCTTTGGCACCTGTTCCTAGGGATGAGAGCTGATGCGATTCTTGCCTCCTGTATTCTCAGGTAGAAACTCCCAGCATGGCATCCTTCATCGCCCACCCACCTCTATCAAGGCAGCGGCGCTACGAGCAGGTAACAGGGGCAGTCTGGAGATAGGGGTTTAATAGCAAGGCTGTTTGGGAGCATGCTGATAATCCAGGGCCGCTGTCAGCTCCCCAGGCTGATAAGGGAGCGTAAAACGCTGGTTTAATCTGCCTTCCTGGCAGCAGGCGCTGGGGAAGGTGCCATCAGCTGCCACGCTACCTGGAAGCTACCTCTGTAGCGAATAACAAGACGTCACTGGGTTCTGCTCTCAGACTCAGGGAAAGCCAAGCGATCGGGTCACTCTCCCGGACGAGGGCTGGTGGTACGGGATCCAGCATTTAAGCAGCTGGGCTGACCTTCCACTGGCGCCATCTCTCTGTCACTCTTGCCTTCACCCACCGCCTTGCCAACCCAGAGTCTCAAAACAGTGTCGGAATTAAACCCAGCCCCCCGCCTGCCCCTCCAATTCAAGCGGTTGGCTTCAAAGCTGTGGGATTCATTGAAACAATATGGCGTCCTGGGCTGTGGGGGCGGGGGCATGTTTTTTACTGGCCTCCTGGCTTTTGAGCCTCTAAAGGTCATGTTGTCCAGCTTTCTTCCACACCCACGAGGGCTAGAAATGGGCTTTTTTATATTTGAGAGGAAAAGAAGAAAGCGGAGACTCTTGGTTAACCGCTTGCCTCCAGGAGACGAGGCGCTCAGAGAAGCCGCCCACAAACGTTTTAGGTTATGTTTTGTCGTTCTTAGTGTTGGTAATGATGCACTGCTTGCTGTCCCCACGAGCCTCTCAGCGTCCAGAGGAATGGAGGAGGGAGGGCTTGGGGGGCAGGGATGCCAGATAGGTACATTTCCCCAGGCCGCTTATGAAAAATACATGTTGCAGGGCCTGCATCAGGACCATAGGCACTGATGCAGGCCCTGCAACATGTATTTTTATTATTATTATTATTATTATTAACAAACATTTATATAGCGCCAGCAGTGTACCTGGCACTTTACAAAGTAATAAAATAGACACGGTCCCTGCCCCCAGGGCTTACAATCTGAGAGACAGGAGCTGGGGGAGAGACTTAGGAAGGGGAACAGAGGGAGACGCAAGGAGTCTAACATTCATGAAGATGCGAGGTCTCAAGTGCACGTACTTGGCTTGGTTATGATGAGAATGACAGCAGGCAGGTCCATGTGGCAAGGATAAGGGTAAACCGATCGTAGGTATAGGAATAGTGGCTCAGCAGGATAAAGAGTCAGACAGAGCAGAGCGAAAGAGGTGAGTTTTAAGGAGAGATTTGAAGGTATGAAGGGAGGGGGCAAGGCGGATGTGGACAGGGAGGGAGTTCCAGGCATGGGGGGCAGCAAGTGAGAAGGGACGAAGGCGCTTAGGGGAGCAGGGAAGGCGTGGAAGGGTGAGAGAAGGGACAGAGGAGGAGCGAAGTGCACGGGCTGGAGTATGGAGGGCGATAACTTTAAGTGCAGAGAGGTAGGGGGGAGCAAGGTTGTGAAGAGCTTTATAGGTGAAGACTAGGAGCTTGTGCAGGATTCGTTCAGGAAGGGGAAGCCAGTGAAGCGATGAGAGGAGGGGCTGCACATGGTCGAAGCGACGGGCGAGGTAGATGACCCTGGCAGCAGAGTTTTGGACAGAGATAAGGGGAGAAAGGTGAGACCAGGGAAGGCCAGTAAGAAGGAGGTTACAGTAATCGAGGCGAGAGATGACCAGAGCATGAACAAGAGTTCTGGCAGACGAGACAGAGAGAAAAGGGCGAATCTTAGCAATGTTATGGAGGGAGAAGCGACAGGATTTAGCAACAGAGTCAATGTAGGGTTTAAAAGAAAGGGCTGAGTCATGTCTCTTATACACATCTAGATGTGTATAAGAGACAGGACATCTAGGTAGAGATGTCAGAGAGACAGTTGATGAGACGAGCTTGAACAGAGGGAGAGAGAGAGGGAGTAGAGAGATAGAGTTGAGTGTCATCAGCATAGAGGTGGTATTGGAAGCCATGGGAGGCAATGAGTTTGCCTAAGGATGAGGTATAGATCGAGAAGAGGAGAAGGCCAAGAACAGAGCCTTGAGGAACACCAACTGAGAGGTGTTTTCATACTTATTTTTCCTAAGTGGCTTGGGGAAATAGCCCTATCTGGCAAAGCTACCTGGGGGCAGGGGGTTCATAGCACTGCTGCCTGGCCCCTTGGCAGTAGGGGGGCAGTAAAGGAACACTTACGAAATACACATATTGCAGGAAGGTGCCATTGCAGGGCCTGCAACATATATTTTTCATAAATGTTCCTTAAAAATGTGCATGGGTGGCAACTCTACTTGGCATAGTGCTGCCCTTGGTGGCTGAAGGGGGCTAAACCGGAGGGTTGTTTTAGCATGTATTGTGTATTTGCGTGTTTCGTGGTGTGTTTTTTATAATGGGGATATCAGCTGGGGCAGGGCCCATGCCTTCTGCACTGCCATTTTTGCAGAATTTTGCATTTGACCAAATTGTGGTTGAAAGTGCCTCTGGCATTACAGAATGACAGCCTGAGTTAGGGAGCCCTGTGAGCTAGCCAGTGGGTAAGGCTGCAAGTCTAAGATGGGAAACATCCAGCTTGGCAGCAGCCACAAAAAAAGGACCTAGGGTTCTCATGCCACAGAGTTTCTTGTCATTTCACCCTTTCCCCATTGGCCTCTTAAGGGCTTTTCTTGGGAGACAAGAAGTGCCCAAGCCTTGAATACCAGCCTCTCTCTGTCCCAGTCGCTCCTGACTTTGGCCCCCTGAAGGAGAGACAGCGGGATTCAGCACCCAAAGAACGACCGTCCATCCTTAATGGGAGAGCTGTTGAAGGAACCTCTGAGAAAGGAAATGTTTCCCACCCCTTCTGTCCATATTTCCTTCCCAATACCCTCTACAGGCTGTCCCTCCCTCTCCTTACACAGTGGCCCTCAAATGGCCTGGATCAGCAGAGTGATGGTTCCCTTCAATCCCCCCCAGGCACCCGCCAGGGAGGGCTGCTGGCCAGTGCTACTCACCGGGCCAGCTGCTGCAGGAGGCGTCTCTGGGGGAGAGGTGGGGATAATGGTATGTGCATGTGCTGGCCGTGACCCTGCCCATGGAAGTGGCTGCACGCAGAATGAATTTTATGTATTTATTCCTTCCATTTTTTACCCCTCCCCTCTCACAAAACCGACTTGGGGCAGCTTACACTAATAAAAATAAAACCACAATTACAATATAAATACAAAACACATAAATAAATGAACAACAATATATAACTGCACTAAAAAACTCTGAGTTGTGTGTAAAAAATTCCCTCCCCACCGACAACCCAACTAACCCAGCCCCCCCTCCTCTCCCCCCCCAAACGCCTGGCAGATCCAGGCCTTGTAGTTTCATGGGAAGGCGAGAAGATTCTGGCTGAGGCAAACCTCCAAGAGGAGGGAATTCCAGAGCAACAGCGCAGCCGCTGCCAGGAACAGCCTCCTGTCCGTCTGAACTCGCCTCCAGCAGGATGAGTGCAGGGGCCGCCCAGGGGTGAGGCGATCACTCAGATAAGCAGGGCCCAGGCTGTGAAGGGCTTTCAAGGTCAACCCCAGCACCTTGAATTGGGCCCGGAAGACAATGGGCAGCTGGCGCAGCGCTCGGAGCTCCCTGTGGCCCGTGCCAGTAAGGAGGCGGGCCGCCGCATTCTGCGCTAGCTGCAGCTTCCGAACCGTCGCCACGGGCAGCCCCACGTAGAGCCCGTCCCAATAGTCTAGCCTCGAGGTGAGGAACGCACGGATGATAGTGGCGAGATCGGAGTCCGACATACGGGTGGAGCCTCTTCACCAGATGGAATTGGCGAAAGGCGCCGCTGGCCGGTCAACACCTGGAAATCCAGGCATAGCTGAGAGTCCAGGAGCACCCCCAGGCTCCACACAGATGGAGCCAAAGGAGGACAGATGCCCCCAATGACGGGGGAAACCTCCTCGCCCAGCTCACTGGTCCTGCCTACTAACGTCGCCTCTGTCTTATAGAGATTGAGCTTCAATCAGCTCGACCTCATCCAACCCCCCACAGCGGCCCAAGACCAAGATAGCTACGAGACAGCAGGGCCTGGGTCGGATGAAAATGGCCAATACAGCTGGGTGTCGTCAGCCTATTGATGGTAACGAACCCCCCAGCTGCGCACGACCTCCCCGAGCTGCTTCATATACACGTTAAACAAGAATGTGCTTAGGGAGTTCCAGGCGTGAGAGAAGGGACAAGGGGTGTTCAGGGAGCAAGAGAGTCTGGGGTGGGCGAGGACGTTGGCAGAGGAGGAGCGAAGTTCCCAGCTGGGAATATAGTAGAGTGGGCAGATAGGCACATTTTAGAGGACACCTATGTGAAATACAGGCTGCAGAGCCCTATAACCTGTATTTCTCGTAAGTGTTCTCTAAAATGTGCCTATCTGGCCAGCCTAGAATACAGCAGGCCGTGAGGGCAGAGAAATAAGAGGAGCAAGGCCAAGTAGACCCTTGGAGGTGAAGAGAAGAAGTTTGCGCTGGCTGATGTCAAGTGGAGGGGAAGGGGCTGAGAGCATAGAGCAGCCAGTGAAGTGGATGACCTTGGCAGCGAAGTGTTGAACAGAAGGGAGAGGGGCAAGAGGAGAGCAGGGAGAAGGAGGGTGCAATACTCAAGGTGAGAGCACAGACTGGAGTCTTGGCAGGAAGCAAGGAAAGTCAGCAAGACACAAGGTAGGGTTGCTAGATGTGCACTTTTCCCAGGATGCTTTTGAACAATACATGTTGCAGGGCCTGCATTTGGCACCAGTGCAGGCCCTGCAACATGCGTTTTTCATAAACACGCTAGAACAATGTGCCCCCCTAGCCCTCCTAACACAAACACATCCTGGCCGTCTGGAGCTAGAGCAGAGGTGGCGTTAGAGGTGATGCCCTTACAGCATACCTGTCTGATGAGAGGGAGGATGGGAGGGCGGTTGTGCTGCGCCCCCATCTATCATTTCCTTTCTTAATCTGTATTAAAATTGGGTGAGTAGGATAATAATTGCAAGTCACACATGGAAATAAAACACAGAAATTGATTGCAAAGCTTACGGCAGCGGGGAAATGGGAAGTAGCCAGCCGCCCCCAGCCACCAGGATGTCCCGTTTCTCTACAGACCCTGCTGCCTCTGGACTCTTCGTTTCAGCCAAGCAAAGAGCTGGCGGAGCCTCATCTCTGGGGACAGAGAGGATGTGCCTGAAAGAATCCTGTCCCCAGGGGGAGAAGGATTGCCCCATAGGGCCTGCGGTGGGGATAGGCTGGGAGGCCGTTCCTAGTAGCCTTGCTCCTCGCTGCTCTCCTTCTCCACCCCTCCTTGCAAGCACAAATGCTGGTGGCGGCTGCTCTCATCACGCAGAGGTGGCGGCACTGCCTGGCAGATGTCATTATGCTCACTGGCCCCTGGGAGCGGCAATCTGCCCCCAAACTCTTCCCCCTGCCTTTGTTATAAATCACAGCCAAAATACCATTAGTTCTGCCTCCGGCAAGGCTATTAACATCTGAAAGACAGAGAGAGGGAGAAGGGCTTCAAGGGGGGGGAAGAGATCTGATATGAAGCACAGTGACATCTGCAAAGGAAGCCAGGAAATAAAAGCCAGCAAAGGTTGTGCCCCCCACCCACCATACCAGCCTAGCCAAGTGGTGTCGGCAGGTCAGGGTGATGGAAGGGTATCAGCTGAGCTGGGGGCAGGGAGAAGCAGGGGCACTGGCACAGCTGGGTAGATGAGGAGCCTAGGAGTGGAATATGGGGGCGAGGGGGGGGGGGAAACATGGGTCAGGATTGAGGGGCATCGGCAGAGCTGGGGATAGGACAAGCCCAGAGCTGGAATAGCAAGGGGGCTGTGGGGCAGGATTGAGGTGAGCGGCAAAGCTCAGGCCTGAAATTGCAGAAGAACCTGCAGGTCAGTCCTGAGGTGACAATGCTGAGGTGGACTTAAAGTGAGGAAAAATCCCATCCACAATTTAAACTATGGGACAGTATTTGGGCAGGCTGGATGGAATGACTCCAGCGTGGAGATAGCCAGCCTGGCTGGGCTCACGCCCAGGAGGGGCGGGAATGGGAGGGGGGGCTTCTAATGACCACTGCGGGCAGGTCACATTGCTGAAACCCAAACCCCTATGTCCCAGCTGCAAGCATCCTTCCTCCACGTGACGGAGCGTGTTCGTCGCTAATGCCTCAGCACGCCAGGGCCTTCATTAGGCAAATTACATGGTGATGGCTTTGTAAGTATCCCATTAATAGAACCCCCATCTCTGCCAGGACTGAGGCACATGGCACGCAGCCTTTCTTGGGCAGAGGATGGCAGGGGGGTGATCGGAGGGGGCTGGCAGGAGTGTGAAATGGAGGTGGTGGTGTCACTGAAATCTCTCGCTTCCAACCCACAATCCAGTTAGACATTTATTTATTTGGATCGCTCTATCCCGAGGGCTCACAGAAGATTACAGAAAATAACCCAGGCACAGCCCGTAACATGACCCCTCTCCCTTCCCAAAGCACCGCAACCCCCAAAGCGTATCCCTGCCCAAATTAGGGCGATCTTACTGTCTCTGAAAGATGCTCAGGGTTTGGTGAATTTCCAAGGGAAGGGAGTTGCAGAGCTGTGGGCAACCACTGAGAACGCCTCACTACAGGCCTTGGCTGTATTTATTACTTCAAATTTTACCCCGCCTTTCCCACCAACAGTGACTCAGGGCAGCTTAGAATATAGAAAACAACCAAAAAATACAAAACCATAAAATACCCCACAACCCCACCCCAAATTCCTAACACCCCCTCCCTCCTAAAGGCACTCAAGCCCAGAGATAAACAAGCTTCCCATGGGAGGGAATTAGCAGGAGGCTCTTCTCAGCTGATTTAAGGCATAAGGGAACATAGGGAGGAGACGGTCTTTCAGATATTTCGCAGCCCAAGCGGTTTAACAGGGCTTTCATGCATCTTGAATTGTGCCCAGAAAGCTATCGGAAACCACATCTCAAAGCTTTGCTCCCAAGCTGACTTAACTCTAGCGGAGTCACATCCGTCCAAAGTGTGGGAGAGGGGGAACAGAACCACCCCTACCCCGAAAGCCCTGCTACCTGACTTGCCATATAAAAATGAGGAGAGAGAACGCCCCACTGACAGGAGCTCAGTCTTGGGGCACTGGGGCCTTGCTCAGGGGTCCAGTCCCGGGTCTCCATAACGAGGTATCAAGTCCAAAAGGGTGACCCCCAAGGTGTGGTTGAGTCCATTGCAGGGGTCAAGCAAGGCGTGGCACAAACAGACCAACTTTCTCTCTGAAGCTGAGAGCTAAGGCTGGGCCGCTGATCCAGGAAGTATTTATATGTCCTCCTAGCCAATCCAGAGGCAAAGCCTTGCAGCCAATCAGGGGAAGGATTGAGCCCCTGGGACGAATGTAGGATTTGGGTTGCCCTTGAGGCCTTACGCCTACTCTGGTGGCCGGGAAGAACAGGCAAGCCCTGAAGACACGGGTTCTAGCCGCAACAGTCCCAACACCCGCTCGGTTTGGAGTGCAACGGGCATTTTGCCATCCCCCTCACCCGTTTTTATGTTCCTGTCAAACACCCAGGCCCTGCTGCGCTGCCCTCCAGCCAATAGGCTCTCAGGATGTCCCTGAGCGGAAGGCATCACTGTGACATCATTCTGTTTACTTACAGTTTGGAGCAGCCAGTTACCGACCTGGTGTTCTGGTGACAGGAGGAAAGCGCACTTCTCCTGAGCTCCTCTCCCCACCTCGCCCAGGCAGCAAAGCGCTGGTACGTGGGGGAGGCGTGGGGTGGAAACTAGAAACTCTTCCCCCCCCACCCCATCTCTGTCTCCAACCAAGAGGTGGCTGTGTATGAGAACAAAGTTGGAGGCAGTAGGGGAAGAGACTAGGACTGCTACTAGATATGCAATTTTTGCCACAACACTTATTATTATTATTATTATTATTATTATTAATAATAATAATAATAATAATAATAATAAGCATGTATATGAAAAATACATGTTCCAGGGCAATGCAGAGCCTGCAACATGTATTTTTTCATAAGCGTCCTGGGAAAATTTTCATATCTGGCAACTCTGGATGAGACAGACGTCGAGAGGGGCTAAAGGAATGAAGGTCAACAACCCCCTGACCTGGGGCTGAATCAGAGCCAATGCCCCCAGTGGGGAAAGGCCCCGATTCCCTGACCCCCAGACACAGGGACAAAAGGAAGCCAGTGCCCCATAGAGGGGGAGAGGCTCTAGATGCTATGCCCCAACCGCAGTGGTGTAGAGACCATTGGGGCTCAGGATTTTTAGATCGTAGAATCATAGGGTTGAGAAGGACGTCAAGGAATTCCCCAGCCCCCTGCTCCAGGCAGGATCCCAGACAGGCGGCCGCTGGGAGCCCAGCGGGGCTTAGACAACCTCCAAAGGGGAGATTCCCCAACCTCCCTGGGCAGCTCATTCCATTCGACAGATCTCAATGTTGGGAAGTTTTTTCTAGTTCTCCCTGGTTGCAGTTTAAGCCCAGTCCCTCTTGCTCGCTACAAGAATGTATATTTTGGTTAGATATTAGGGAAAACACATCCCCACCCCTCCTCTTGTCTGTAGTTTTTGAGACTCCCATCACACACATGTACATACACGTCACTCCTTCTCCCTCTTGCCACCCTGCCTTTGCCCCCGTTTCCCTTGTCCTCTCACTCTTCCTTTGCTTCCCCCAACCTTGGACATTCTTTGTTGTTATTAATTGTAATTTATTATTATTATTATTATATAGCGCCAGCAATGTACCTGGCACTGTACAGTCAGTAGTTACAGGTCCCTGCCCCAAAGGGCTTACAATCTAAGAGAGACAAGGAAGGGGGAGATGAGGGACGGGTGACTATCAGGAGAGACAAGGAGACATTCATGAGTGTGAGAAGACGCAGGCGTGTGTGCTTCACTTAGTCACAGGGAAGAGATTCGGAGGGAGGGAGGAGGAGGATGCAGTCGAGCCAGGGAAAGACTGATGGAAGAGGTAGGCTTTCAGGAGGGATTTGAAAGTTGGGGGGGAGAGAGCAGCAGCTCAGCGCCTTCTCACAGTCCCTCACTTGAGAAGCACTTGTGTAGACTTAAATATTCACGGGCAGGGATGCAAGCCCCCATAAGACTGCCCACTCACTTATGCTGTGGCTGTAGCAATCCTGCTTCCTCCTAAACAGTTGAGCAACAGTGAGGAAGCAGGAACATCCTGGCCCAGGTCCCAGCTTGTAGTGTAGTGGGGGTTGGAAGAAATACCAGTGCTCCAGTGTGTTCCAGTCCTCTGGCTGTATTCACACAAGACTCTTCTTTCTGCCTGTACTCTTTGTTCGGGGAGTTTCAGGCATTTTAATGTTTCCGCTTTCCCTCCCCCGCTTAAAAAGTGGCCGCTGTAACTACTAATAGCTGTCCTATTATTGTACTTTTGTTTGATTGATTTTTATTGTCAATAGTGCATTGTCCTGACTAGGCAGGCAGAGGGGGATTCATCCCCTGGGGGGAAATCACCTCTATCTCCTCCTGCAGCAAATAGTGCTGACCAATAGGTGAATTAACCACTTCACATGTTATGAGAAGTAATGGCTTTAGAACCCATTGTTAAACCTTAACTTAATTCAGGGAGTTATTGAGCATTACTCTGTTTCACCCATTAAAAGAGGGGGCGGGGAGAATTTTCCATGTCCTAAGCGTACCGTGTGAATGCAGCCTCTGTCCAGTGAGGAAACCAAAGCCAGTGTCCCTAGAGAAGGCTGGTTCTTGATCCCATCCAAAGGTGGCTCCTTCCCAACACAATGCCTCTTGCCTCTGCAGGTCATGGCTTGCCATGTGCCCATGGCCCCCGGCCTGCCCCAGATGCTCAAACCGGGTATGAAGTACTTCAGTGGCCTGCAGGAGTCCTTCTACAGCAACATCACTGCCTGTAAGGCACTTGTGCACTGCCTGCGCACCTCCTACGGTCCCCTGGGCCGCAACAAGCTGGTGGTTAACCACCTGGGCAAGAACTTCCACACCTCACACGCTGCCACCATCCTGCGTGAGCTGGAGCTGGAGAACCCGGTGGCCCGGCTCCTGCGCACAGCTGCTGAGGCTCAGGAGGAGGAGATAGGCGATGGCACCAACTTTGTCATCCTGCTGGCTGGGGCACTTCTGGAGAACGCAGAGAAGCTGCTGCGGTCTGGCCTCTCACTGGCTCACATCCGTACTGGCTACGAGACCGCCTGCAAGGAGGTCCTGCGTATCCTACCTAACTTAGCTTGCCGGCTGCTGGAGAACCCACAGGACGTGGATGAGGTAGCCTGGTACCTGCGTACCACCGTGGGCAGCAAGCTCTTTGGTCACCAGGATTTCCTCTCCAAGCTGGTGGCCAAGTGCTGCGTCTCGGTGCTGCCCCCAGGTGCCACAACCTTTGACCCTGATTCCATCCGCATCTGTAAGGTCCCTGGGGGTGGGGTGGCTGACTCCTGCGTGCTGGAGGGGATGGTCTTCTGCACCGAGGCTGAGGGCCGCATCAACCGTGTGGACGGGGCCCAAATCGCTGTCTACTGCTGCCCCTTCAGCCTGGCCAGCTCCGAGACCAAAGCCACGGTAGTGTTCCACAATGCAGCAGACATGCTCAGCTTCAGCCCTGGGGAAGAGCAGCTGATGGAGCAATGTGTGCAGGCTATTGCCAGTGCCGGCATCAACGTGGTGGTGGTCGGGGGTAAGGTGGATGACCGGGCGCTCTACTATGCTGACAAATATGGGCTCATGGTGGTGCGCCTCAGCTCCCGCATAGACCTGCGGCGCCTGTGCCAGGCCATGGGGGCCTCCCTGCTCATGAACCTGACCCCACCGCTGCCCACCGAACTTGGGCACTGCCATCGCGTCTACCTGAGTGAGATCGGCAGCACCAACGTGGTCGTCTTCAACCAAGATGGTACTGCCTGCCCCGTGGCCACTGTGGTGCTGAGAGGAGCCACTGAAGAGATGCTTTGCTGCCTGGAAGAAGCTATGCGAGATGGGCTTAATGTCTACAAGATCCTGGAAAGTGACCCACGACTCCTGCCAGGCGCTGGAGCCACTGAGATGGCACTGGCGGTGCGGCTGAGCACACTGGGAATGTACTTCCCTGGGGCCGAGCAATACAGCATCCTGGAGTTCGCCCAGGCCCTGAAGACCCTCCCCACCACCCTGGCTGAGAATGCGGGGCTGCCTGTCAATGAGATAATGGCCAAGATGGAGGTGCTACACCAGCTGGGCACCCAGAACGCCGGCATCAACGTGGGTGGGGAGGAGGCCGAGACCGCCGTCACGGCTGAGGATGGGGTGCTGGACCCTTTCCTGGTGAAGCAGCGAGGCATCGTGCTTGCCACCCAGATAGCCATCACCATCCTGAGCGTCAGCGAGATTGTGGTGGCCAAGAAGAGTGGGGGCCCCAAGCCGAGAGGAGACAACCCCAACTGGGACCAGGAACCTGATGCCCTGGACTGAGAAGCCCCCTCCCACCCCTGTCCTGGGCCCACCCCCACCCACTTAAATAAAGCACCTCTGCCATATTGACAGGGCTTCTGTTGTTACTGCAACCCTGCGCTTCTGCACAGCAAGGCCCCCAGGTTAAGGTTACCATAGATGCACATTTTTCCAGGACACCTTATGAAAATGATACATTGCAGGCCCTGCATTGGCGCAGGCCTAAGCCCTAGCCCAGGTCCAAGTACCAGAGGGAAGGGGCCCATATAGCACAAGAGGGCACAGGCCAGAGCCTGCAGAGGAGTCCTGTGAGCAGGTAAATGGAGGGAGGGATGGCCGGATGGTTGGATACTGAAGGGATGGCTATGATGAGGGAGGGAGGGAGAGATACAAAGGAGGGCTGGTGTGGGAAGCTGACTTCGCTGCCCTGCCAGGAGTGGCAGCAGGACAATCTCAACTAACTCACAGTCTTAGGCCAATCGTGTCCATTTTTTATTCTTGATTCGCCGCCAGCTCATAGGCAAGTATGTATCGGTGACCCATAACTTTAGGGCTTAGGCCCAGACTGGGTGCTAGTAAGTACCATGGAGAGCGCCCAGTGTCCAGGCCAGCCTAGCTGGGCTTAACCAACGAGATGGTAGCCCACACCGGATGGGTGCCCACCTGCCCGTTTATTAGGTGTTCACCGCCCTGGGCCCCATGGTCTCCACCCACCAGACACAGCCCCCACTCACAGCAGGGCCCCGGAGCATGCAGAGCCCATCGTTTGGGTGAGTGCGGGCTAATGTGCACCCGCACGCCTGCAGCCTCGGCACATACAGATCCACCAGCACCATAGAGTTGCAGGGGAAATGCCTAGAGCACTCTGCAAAGCTATCACTTCCAGCCCCTCTCTCCACTCTCGCTGGCACACATGTAAAATCCACCTTAAAAGCCTTTTCAAACATGCATTCTCCCAGCTCGTCCTGGTTGGCATTGACAGTACGTGCCTGGTGCTTGCTCTTTCTAACCCACTGCATTCTCAGGGATTCTCATTGCCGGACCCGTGGCACAAACCGACAGCCAGGTAACAACTAGCACCGCTACCACCACCGCACAATCGCAGTCGCTCTCCACCTACCTATTCGCCCACCAAAGCTGCATTCCCTGGACCAAGAAAGAGACCACGGCCTTCATCACTCTATGGGGGGAGCCGAAGGTCCAATATGCCCGGGTGAAGTGCAGCAGGAGTGAGGCGGTGTACCCGGAGATCTCGGTCCAAACAGCACAGCTGGGCTACACTCGGGACATGAACCAGTGCTGGCAGCGGACCAAGGACTTGAGGCGTGGCTACAAAGAGATCCAGGATAACAACTTTGTCGCAGGAGGCAAACATTGCCCTATTACGAGCTCCTTGACCAGCTCTTCTGCGGGAATGGAGCCATTGTTGCATCCTGCCTGTATGGTTGTGCCTTTGCCAGGGATCAGAAGTGGGTGGATATGACTCTCCCGCTGCCACCACTCCCGAGTCCTGCTCCCCCCCAGAAGTCGTGACTGCTGGCAGAGATCCGTCCCTGCCCCGGAGCCAGCACGGGTCAACGCAGACATGGACACCGTGACTCTCACAGTGTAGCCCCTCGAGCTCGAGAACCAGCCCTTCTTCAAGGAGTCACTGGACATCCTGGTCAAGGGCACGAGGGACCCAGATGCCACCTTTGTAGAGGAGGCGGAGAATAGTAAGTTAATGCGCATGGGGGGGGGGCATGTTTGCATTTACACAGCTGCATGATAAAGGATTCTGTTTATTCTCTAATTATGTGGGGTTTTATTGTTTACTGTGTTGACAGGTGGCCAGGAGAGCACAGAGGAGCAGCAGGAACATCGCCAGGAAACAGCTCCGCCAGACGGGAACGGTAGGTGCGGGAAGTGGGTGGCAAGGTACCATGCCGGCCCTGTGGGCTGGTGTGAGGGGAAGGCATCATGGTGGATGGCAGGGGAGGGGGGTAGAAGTCGAAATGGTGGCCGGGGGGAGATGGTGCAAACAGTGTTGGTTGATTTCTGTATGTTCTTCCTCCTCTGCAGTGATGACGGGAGTAGAACTGCGTGGCGCTGGGATCCCGCGGCAGCAACCTCCCCAGCAGCCGCATAGACGAGGTACTCATTCCCACTTCCCTTCGGGCAGGCAGGGGCCGGAAACGCTGAAGCAGGAAGGTGGGTTCGGTGATCTGAACGAATGGTTTTCCTTGTTGCCTTTATTTTATTTATCTATTTATTTATTACACAATTCTATACCCCACCCCTTCTGCAAAGCAGCTCGGGGCGGCTTACAATTTTAAGACGACCTAAAACTGGGAATGGTTTGCAAACGCTTTGCAGAACAAACCCCCGCCAGCCCCCCCTACCCCAACCCCCCCTACCCCAGACTACAAAACAATCTAGGTAAATTAGAGGCATGGGCTGTAAAAAAAACAAAATGTGGGTTGGCTGGAAGGAACTACCATTAGGTGGGGTCATGAGGGGCTGAAAAGCGGCACTCAAAAAGGTTTGGAATGGTAGAATTGTAGGGCTGGAAGGCACCTTTGAGGGTCCAACCACCTCCTCCAAGGCAATAATGAATGGACTGATGTCAGACTGAAAGGAGGTGACTAGCAGGATCTGCTGCCCGTGCACTGGATGCGGACGGAATCCCCTGCCACAAGCGCCCAGTGGAACCGGGGACTTGTGGGTTTGCAACCACCGGCGCAGGGAGGATTTGGCAAGGGAGCTGCTTGGGGAGACCACGCGGCAGGTGGGTGAGATCCATGGTGCCATAACAGCACGGCCTGGGAACATAGGCAGCTAGGGCCACAGAACGCAAGGCCTTTGCTGCTGAGGAGCACCTGGAGTGGGCTGGATCGCTAGCCAGAGGGCAGGCACTGGGCCCACCTCCGGCAGCAGCTGGAGTGGTCGGACAGCATGATCGAGAAGGCGAGCAAGGAGATGAGTGAGATGTTGGCACAGACACAAAGCAGCCTGGCCCAGTCCACTCATCTCCAGAGCTTCCCTGCTCAAGCGCGTTGCTGCCTTTACACAGGGGCAGGCGCCATTTCCCAACCCCCATTGGCCGTTCACACACCCCTACGTGGAACCCGCCCACGCACCCTGGTTCCCTCAGCACTCCACCCCCACCCCACGGAAAACACATGAACCCTCTCTGTACTGTGCTCACACCGGGGAACAGTTCCTGGGCCAGGCAAGCTTCTCCCCACGCCCCGCCAATCATTCCCACACTCCTCCTGCGAACACCCCTCCACCACTGGGGCTGCGGGAGGAAGCTTGGGGAAATGTCCCCCTGACAGTCCCCCTGGACAGTTCAGGAACCCCTCCTGCTGAAAGGCCTTCATCACCTCCGCGGGGTCAGCCAACTGCACCACCGCTCCAGCAGCACTTCTACAATCGCCATGCAAACCTCCACCAGGATGGTGCCCACCATGGCAGGTTCCAGCACCAAATTGCCAGGCAACAGAGCTGCAGGAATCTGGAGTGATGAGCTTCCAGCTGTCAATGGCAATGTGCTTCTCCATGGGAATGGGCGACTGCATCACCATCTTCTGCTTCTCCAGTGGAGGCCTGAGGAGCTTGGCTAGCTGCAGGATGAGACGACGGGGCATTGGGAAGTTTGCGACCCACTCAGCGTCCCCTATGAGGACAGCATGTTCTCTCACCAGCCTGAACGTTTCTCCTTCACCCAGACAAACCTCTCAGTGGGTGCAGCCCTGCATGTATTTCTGCACAAGTATCTCGGTGTTTGACTCGGTTGGGCTGAGGAACCGAGGAATTGGCTCGGTACCCGCTCCAGTACTCGGGTAAATCCTCAGATGGACAAAATACGGGGCTTTTCCTGCAACATACGGAGTTTTCCTGGTCCTTTACCAGGTATTTTACCAAGTACTGAGTATCAAGTATTCGGTCGAGTTACCAAGGACCAGCTGAACACTCGGAGCCGATGTTTGGAAACTCAGAAATACTCGCAATATTTGTTTTGTACTATTTGGTGTAGCCCTACTATACACGCTAAGCATGTGAGTGGGGGCTGCACAGACCAAACCTGGGCTCCAGGGGGCTATAACACCCTCTCTTCTCGCCAAGAGCCAAGTACCAACTGCCAGAGCCTCCAAAGTTTGGCCCCTCAGTCCCTGGAGGGGCGGGAGCCAAGGCAATGCCCAAAGCTCCTCAAAAGGGCCTTGCCCAACCCCTTACCAATGGATGGATATGACGGAGGGAGAGAAAAGATGGGTGGACAGACGGACAGACTAGGCCCTACATATCTGAAAGATCACCTCCTCTCCCGTGTCGTATCACAGAGCCTGGGGTCAGTCAGGCGTGCCCTCTTGCATGTCCCATCGTTGTATCGAGCCCGTACATCAAGGGCGCACCGAGAGGCATTCTCAGTGGCTGAGCCATAGTTGTAGAACTCCCTTCACGCCAGAGGTTGGCCAAAGCCCGAGTCTGAGCATTTGTCGAAGGCAATGTAAGACCTTTTTATTTGGCCAGGCATCTGCCTAGCAGAGAAACAGACAGGGAGGGAGGGCAAGCGGATTTTTAATTCATTGTATGTCTGTATATTTTATTTATTTTTAGCTTCGTATCCCTCCGTGAGCTCTACGAAAAGGGCAAGCTATACATTTATTTGGGCACGGATTGGAACGAGAGAGTGAGAGTGAGTTGGATATGGATGCACATGCACAAGGAGGGACGCCCAGTCATTTGCATGTTACCAATCCTGGGGCAATTTGCATGTTAACATGGGTTAAGCAGGGATAAACTCAGGATAAGTCTCTCCTGCCCCAGACAGGCAGGGAAATACTAGAAGCCATGGGCAGACACGGGGGCCGGGCATTGCTAGCTTGGCATGGGTTCTGGGGCAGAAGATGGAATGGGGCCCAATCTCCCAGTGGCTGCATAGCCTGTCCCTGTTGCAGCTGTGTCCTTGGATGAATTTCTTGGCTTCATGTGAACGTCCCCCAGGCTACGGTCATTTATTATTGATTCAAACACGTGGACCACCCTTCCTTGAGGGCTCAGGGCAAGAGATTTCGCCTGGGGCTGCTGGCCTTTGCCTTCCGCCCCAATCTACCCCATAGTGTATACGTGACGTTGGCAGCCTCCGGGGTGAGGGGGCGGGGAGACATTAACCACCCCTGCTCAGTCCATGATTGAAGCCAAGGGGGTAGCAAGGCTACGGAGGAGCTGGGCTCATGTCCCACCCTACTCTGCGCAGTCCCATACTCCAGAGCCCTCTGTGCTAGGGTTGCCAGAACCCTACTCTGTGACCCCATGCGGGGCGGGAGAGAGTCTCCATCCCCTCTGTGGACCTTACTGGACGAGGGGCAAGGCCATCTTTAGAGTTTGGGGGGCCCAGGTAGGGTGGCCATACCTCTCCTTTAAAAGAGGACCCTTATGAAAAATACATGGTGCAGGGCTGCACTGGAACCAATGCAGCCCTGCAACATGTATTTTTCATAAGCGTCCCCTTTTAAAGGGGAGGTACGGCCACCCTGGGCCCAGGGTGTGCCGGGGCCTCAGTGGGGCCCTAAAGGTGGCCACGCTTGGGCCCCCACACCCTGCCCTGGTGAAAGCAGGGGCCCAGTCACCCTGTGGTAACGCCGGCCCTGATGGCCCTCTTTGAAATCTTGGGAGGCATGGAGCTGCAGTGTAAACCCCCAGCATTGTCATATTTTACCTAGAGCAGGAAGCTGGTGCAGCTGGGTTGGCCAGGCCCCGGTGCAGGAGATGGCATGCCCCCTGCTCCCACTGGCAGGGCATGCAGCTGCACCGGGGTCTCTCCCCCGGCCCGGGGGGGGCCTTGTAGCGGCACCATCTGCCCCGCCTGCCCCAGCGCTGCTGCTTTCCCAAATCCTGAGGCCTGCTCTTTCCCTAAAGCCCAGATCTCTCTTATTTCAGAGCTGGCATTTTCCGGTGCTACCCCCACTGCGGTGCAGCCTGCCCCCCGCCCTTCCTTAACCACCCCCACCTGGTGCCAACCAGCTCCTCTCTCGGCCTCATGCCTCCCCAGCAGAGACCCCAATCACAGGCTGCAAAAGCCCCCCACAAAAAACGGAAAAAAGCGACTTCCCCGCCATGGAAGAGCATCGCCTTCCTCTCTGAACTCCCTCCCCAAACTTCCCGGGGGGAGGGGGGGAGCGATAAGGAAGGGGGGGGCTCATCTCTCGTCGGAGAAAGCCAGCCATTAACAGGACCTCATCGCAAGCTGCACCTGCAACCGCTCTGCACAGCCATCCAAGAGTGGCAATTAGCGAGCACGCTTACCCCATCCAGGCGTAATTAACTAAATGGCCCACAAATAAGGCCTGGGTCCTAGCGATCAATTACATTAACCCATGTCGATTCCAGCGCCAGAATGAGGGAGTCTGGGAGCCTGTATCAGGGCAATAATAAGCTACGCATACGGCGAGCGGGGGTGGGGGAGACGTGCTCTAAGGAGATTAATTTGAGATAGGGAGCCAGGGATTGGGGAGAGCACCCTCTACGGAGCTCCTCACCCAGCACTGACTCCAAGGGGAGAGCACCCCCTACTGAGCTCACCCTGCACCCAGCACTGACTCCAAGGGGAGAGCGCCCCCTACTGAGCTCCTCACACTGCACCCAGCACTGAATCCTACAGGAGAGCACCCTCTACTGAGCTCCTCACCCTGCACCCAGCACTGACTCCAAGGGGAGAGCGCCCTCTACTGAGCTCCTCACTCTGCACCCAGCACTGACTCCAAGGGGAGAGCGCCCTCTACTGAGCTCCTCACCCTGCACCCAGCACTGACTCCTAGAGGAGAGCACTCCCTACTGAGCTCCTCACCCTGCGCCCAGCACTGACTCCAAGGGGAGAGCACTCCCTACTGAGCTCCCCACCCTGTCCCCAGCACTGACTCCAAGGGGAGAGCGCCCCCTACTGAGCTCCTCACCCTGCGCCCAGCACTGACTCCTAGAGGAGAGCGCCCCCTACTGAGCTCCTCACCCTGCGCCCAGCACTGACTCCAAGGGGAGCGCCCCCTACTGAGCTCCTCACCCTGCACCCAGCACTGACTCCAAGGGGAGAGCGCTCCCGAGTCCCTACTGAGCTCCTCACCCTGCACCCAGCACTGACTCCAAGGGGAGCGCCCCCTACTGAGCTCCTCACCCTGCATCCAGCACTGACTCCAAGGGGAGAGTGCCCCCTACTGAGCTCCTCACCCTGCACCCAGCACTGAATCCTACAGGAGACCACCCTCTACTGAGCTCCTCACCCTGCGCCCAGCACTGACTCCGAGGGGAGAGCACCCCCTACTGAGCTCACCCTGCACCCAGCACTGACTCCAAGGGGAGAGCGCCCCCTACTGAACACTCACCCTGTCCCCAGCACTGACTCCTAGAGGAGAGCGCTCCCTACTGAGCTCCTCACCCTGCACCCAGCACTGCCTCCAAAGTGTTCATCACTGACTCCAGACCAGAGCAGCCTGGACAGCACCCCTCAGCAGTGACCTCTCCAAGAGAAAGTACTCCCCACAGAGACATGCACGCTGCTCCCTGCAGCCTCACAGCATTCCCTGACACCAAGTTAAGCAGAGTCAGGCAGGCCAGACTGGTAAATACACACTCGTAGGAGGAAAATATACAGTGTTCTCCAGTAGGAGGCACTCTCTCCTTTGAGTTAGTGCTGCCCATGATGCTAGGGTCTCTGTTCTGCAGGAGTGGGGAGCCTCAGGCCCAGAGGGCCAAATGTGTCCCATGGCTTTTGGCCCCTTTCCAGTTCCTGGATCTGGCCCCTGAATCCAGTTCCTTTCCTGAAGCACCAAGCTCAGGGGTATGGAGCAGAGAGGGGGCCTGCACACAAGGAGAAGGGAAAGATCCCACTGCCTAGCTCCATGATCTGAACCATGCATGGTTTTGAAAAGTAGCCGGGGGGAGTCCCCAACTCCTGCTGTAGGATGGGCCCTCCTCTCCCAGTCAGCGTTGGCCACAGTGCAGTACTAGCTGTGCTGCGGGGAGTGGGCTTGCAGAAGGGGGCAGGGGCATAGCTGCTATGGTGCAGCTGTACCAAGACCCCCGAGCCTCGGGGCCCACACAACCCTTGGCTGGAACAGCAGGGGAGCCCTTTCCTATCTTTGCCCCCAAGGCCCATTCTAACCTAGCTAAGCCCCTCCCGATCGTCCCTCCTTGGGTGCTGAATCCCACTGATCCTCATTCAGGAGAAAGGACTGGATACCAACCACCCCCCAAGGCACCCCTTTCCGAGATGAGGCCAATGGAGAAAGGAGTGAAGCACTCAAAGCTGAGTGGAATGGAGAAGCAGGAGAGCGTCTGTCACTCTGTGTGCACTGGGAAGGGCTGAGGAGCGTGCATGCGGGCCGAGCTGTATTTCTGAGGGGTGGTGCGGCATATCAGCTATGGGGTTGGGGCTTGTCTTCCTTTGGCTGCTAGAAATGTTGGGAGGGATGGAGGTGCAAGGAATTGGGGTGGGGCAGCCTGGGGAGGCCGTGCTCTGGATCAGTGCTGGCCTCACTGCGGCACTAGGGTAGGCGTGGGGCACCTTATTTTAGCCTGGGAGGGTGGGCGGCGCCGATACTCTGTCTCCCTTTGTAAATGGCCAACAGAGCCGTACTGAAAGAGAGAGAGAGATGCTAACGTGCCTCAATCAAAATCTCACTGTTGTGTTTAATCCAAAGGGTCAGTGATTTCGGTGCCAAAATAGGGGCATAATCCAAAGGGTTTGGGGGGAAAGCTGCAGAGAGAGATGGGTGTGGCAAGGATATTTCAGTGTATCGCCCCAGCCTATCCTAAAGTTGGGTTACAGCAAATAAAATCATAAACAACAAGCCCACATAAATAAAACCCGTTACAATCTCAAACCTCCCTAAACCCGTCCCCTCCTGCCAAATGTCTGGACAAATAAAAAAAGCCTTGCATTGTCTAAACTCTGGCTTAGATGATCTTCCAGGACTGAGGCGATGCACGGTTGGGCGGGCACTCAAAGCAGAGAATAGGAAGGGAGGGTCGAGGCCGTGGCTCCAACCTGCACACGCAGCCCCTATGCTTCACTCCGTGCCTTCAGCCAGGCTGCCTTTCCCTGAGCCTGCTCCTTCAACAAGTGAGCGGAGGGGCTGGATCCATCCGGGCGCCAGGAACTGGAAACACACAAACCGACATCGCTGTGGGGGGTAGATTTCCCCACCCCACTGCTGCGCGAAGGGAAATGTTGCTGTGTAGCCTGCTGGAGTGAGGTGAGGGACTCATTTGTGGGCGTTGTGCTGCTGGGCGTGGGGTGGAGGGCACGACGGGGGGTTCTGTGCTGCAGGGAGTCAGTCGGGGCACTGTAGTGCAGAGGGCTCGGGAGCGGGCTGGGATGCGCTGTACCCCATAGAGCCAGCGGGCACAGGGGATGAGTACTGCTGGCAGTGGGGCAAGGACTTGGCAGGGGGTGCTATGCTTCAGGGGAGATGGGGTTGCTGGGCCTCAGGTTGTGAGGGACACCCCTCCCGCCCCCGTTTTAGCTCTGACCCCAATGCAATGCTAGGGGGCAGTGTGCTACCAGGAGTGCGATGGGGTGCTTGCTGCCCAGAACCACAGGGATGCTACCAGGCCGCCCTCCTGCCTGACCTGCCATGCCAACCTCTGTGTGGCTTGGCTGTTACCCAGCTACCATGCCCCACCCCAGAGGGGAAGGCCGGCACTGCTGCTGCTCATAGTATTTGCCGAGCGCCACTGGGAGCCATCAGGGAAGAGATGCCTGGCGATGGAAGCCACCATCATTATATCATTGCAGGCAGCTTCTGCCTCTGGGGCCCAGGCTCTCAAAGACATTTGGTTTCGATTGGAGGCCCAGCTGTCTGCAGCATCAGCTTCCGCCAACCAAACAAACAGGCAACTAGGGATTCCTCTCCGAGGCGGCTGCCAATCTCTGCCGCTGCTGGCACCGCCAAGCCAAACTGCAGGGCAGCAGAGAACTGGGGGCTTTGCTGAGCTCTGAATTACCAGTGCTCAGCTCCAAGGACATGCAGCCACCACAAATCCAGGTGCCCTGCAGCCCAGCCCACTAGGCCCCACTCCACTCCCAGAATCCAGGAGTCCTGTCTCCAAGCTTCCCACTCCAACCCACTAGGCCCCACTCCCCTCCTTGCATGGGGAATGGAGCCCAGGAGTTCCAGCTCTCAGCCCCTCCCCCTGCTCTCAGCCACTAGCCCCCATTCCCCTCCCAGAGAACCCAGGCGTCCTGGCTCCCAGCCCCCCC
>QEPC01000267.1:0-15314 GCA_003113815.1 Sphenodon punctatus | reverse complement strand
TCCAGACATGGGGGGCTGCCAAGGAAAAGGGAGAAGTCTATAGGGAAAGCAGGGTAATCTTTTCATGGTACCCATGTCTGGAAAGAACTCATTGGGCGATCCATCAGCATCAGACTGCTGCGTCTGGCTAGCTCAGTCAGTAGCGTATGAGACTCTTAATTTCCAGGCTGTGGGTTTGGTTCTCATGCTGAGTGACGGTGGCAGGAACAGCTTGTTCGGTGTGGAAGGTACCTTTCTTTGACTGACCTGCCAGCCTTTGGAGGTCTCTGTGTGCTGTCCCCCTAGTTCTCTCTCTATTTTGAAAATCCTTCTCATGATATACCAGAGTGGACTTTGCATCCTAATTCTTTTAAATTGGACAGTGCATTCTGTGTTATTTGACATTAATAAGACCTGCTCATCTATTTTAACCTTGGATTTTTGAGTAGGAATTAATGCCTTTTTACTATAGGATTTTTCATTAATTAATTCATTCATTCATTCTAGAAATTTTTACCCCACCCATCTTGCCACAGGCAGCTCTGGGCGGTTTACAGTCAACAATAAAAACACTTAAAACACTCAAAGCAACACCCCTAACCACCCACCAGCTAATTCTTTATTTTCAGATATTTCTTAGATTTTTGTCATTTATGTGGAAGTTTGTGCTTGCACTTCATTAAAGGACACTGAGCCTATGCACGTTCTGGAAACAGTGCAAAGCATTTTGTTTAGGTGGCCGAGGATGGGTTTAGGATTAGGACATGTGATAAATTTTACTTGGTTTTATGTAATTCTTTTAACATCTCTATTTGGTTTTATTGTAGCCCTCCCTGAGCCTGTTATTGCAGGGGTAAGGTGGGAGAGAAATCTAAATAAATACATTTATTCATCCTCTCTTTGATATCAAATCTATCAAAGTTCCTGTTTGGAAGCATGCCTAGCAAACCATATTTTATGCTTCAAATTAAAATACTGATCGTAGCTCATCAAGAGCATGTTTCAAGTGGTTACAGGGGGAGAAGAAAGGAGGAGTAGGAAGAGAGCCCGTAGGGACCTGTAGTCTTTCTGCGGGTAGGGTTGCCAACGTAGGTATATTTTTTCAGGCCACTTATGAAGAATACATGTTGCAGGGCCTGCATTGGTACCATAGGTTAACATATGTGCCAGTGCAGGCTCTGTAACATGTATTTTTTATAAGTAGCCTGGGAAAATATACTTAAGTTGGCAACCCTGCCTGCAGGGCTTAGACGCAGCCGCTACTTGCATGGAAAGCTTTTCATTATTTTCGTTTTTGTTATCATAATAACGAAAATCAATTGCACACTCCTGTTCTTTCCTAAACTCACTCCCCCTTCCCACCCATCCTATATGGGATGGGCCATTCCCTCCCCTGGGACTGGGGCTGTGTCATCTGTGGGAGAGCAGCAGAATGCCCCATAGCTGACTGCCACCAAAGAATGGAAACTGACGATCCAATACTAAACATGACTACTTGAGCCCATCCAGGCTGATGCCCCTGCTCTGAACTACTAGGGATGTGCGAACGTGGTTCGGATGTTCGGAGTTCGGACCGAACTCGGTCTGTTCAGACGTCCGAACCGAATGTCCGAACTGAACTCAAAAATGGCCGAACAGTTCGATCATGTTTGGATGAGTTCAGGGGTGGAAAAAATGGGACTTCGGGTGGGAAAAATGTGATGGGAAGTGGAAGGCAGCTGAGAAGCAGACTTCCTGGCACCAGGGTTGGAGACCAGGGGTGGTTTCAGTGCCAAATGATACCAATACTGAAAAAAATCTTCAAATTCGGTATTGGTATCGATAGCGCTATTTGTGAATGTTCGTGGCCGAGCCGAACCAAACAACCGAATCCGAACTGGGGTTTCGAACTGAATGTCCAAGCATCCGAACCGCGTTCTGTTCGCACATCCCTATGAGCTACCCCAGCCTTTCACCCAGTACCCAGAGGGATCCACTGAACCAGGGGAGAGGAGAGCATTCCTGGCCACGGAGAGGCTGCTCCTGCTGCTGCTGCTGCCACTCCTCCCAGCCCCACTCTCAAGCTGCCAGCTGCTGCTTCCCCCAGACCCAATCTTTGCTGACAATATTGCCTGGTCCACGGTGCTGGTGGACCTGAACCCGCACAGAGAGTGAGCGCATCTGACACACAAGAGGTGGCCCCATGGGCCCCCGTTGCCCTGGATTTCTGGAGATGACAGTGCGTGGCATGGCCATGAGACAACACCAGGGTGAACATCTGGCAGCCACCCAATAGATGGGCAGTGGAATCCTGGGCTACTGTGGGTCAACGTCTCATTTGTTAACACCTGAAGAAACAGTGGGAAGAACCAGGAAATGTGGGTGTGTTCATGCACTGTGGGATGCCAAGAAGGAGGAAAGGTCAGATGAGCAACAGACATTTCCAAGTCTTCACGTGAGTTAAAGGCAATATTTCATGCGAATGCTTTATTTATTTGTTTATTTGTTTTTGCATATTTATATGCCTCCCCCTCCTGTACAATTATCTTGGGACAACTAACAACATTTAAAAAACAAAATAACACCATAAAAACATCAATGGTTAAAACAGCCCAACAATTAAAAAAAACCCACCCTCACCCTTCTCCCTTGGGAAAGGTCCGGCAGAACAGTCAGGTCTTAGGCTGTCTACAGAAAGAGGGGAGGCCGGCAGCCAAGCAGTTCTCCGACGGGAGGGAGTTCCACTGCAGTCTCCAGACTGTCACTAAGGGTAGCTCCATGTAGAGTGCGTTACAGTAGTCCAATCTCGAGGTAATAAAAGCATGGGTGATAGTGGCAAGGTCCAAGTCGGATACATATGGCTTAAACTGATGCACCAGATGTAATTGGAGAAATACTCCCTTCACCACAGCCACCACCTGGACCATCCAGGTGAAGCTGCAGATCTAGGAGGACCCCCAAACTATGGACCTGAAAGACATGGGGAGGATGTGGACCCCATCAATGACAGGGAGCATCACTTCCCCGGCCTTCCCCACAACCATCACCTCTGTCTTGTTGGCATTCAGCTTCAAGCGGCTTGCTGTCCCCCACAGCTGAGAAGTATCGGGAAAGCACCGAGACTGCTGGGCCTGGGTCCAATGAAAAAGAGAGAGATACTTGGGTGTCATCAGCATATTTTTTATTTATTTATTTATTTATTTTTTTAGTTTTATATCCCGCCCCCTCCTGCAATGCAGCTCGGGGCGGCTAACAACAATAATAAAATATTAAAATTCACTTCAGAATATAAATATAAAATACATAATCTAAAACACATCATATAAAACAGGGNTTCGGAGTTTGGACTGAACTCAAATAGTTCGGTCGACCGAACCGAATTTCCGAACCAATCCGAATTTCGGAACTCGGTTCTGTTCTCCCATCCCTAAAAGTGAATGACTAATACTAACATCTCTCAGCTGGCGAAAACAGATGCTTGCTGAGCAAAGTCCTTTAGGGTATTTCCTCTGGCATTGCTTATTTGATATGAACACCAAAAGAACTGTCACTTTGCCTATATCACATTACATGTTTTTTCACACTCTCTCCCAGCTGCACCATTAGCTGATTGATTGCGTTTATGTTCCGGTGTGATTTCACAGAATGATAAAGAATTCCTTCTGTACTGTTCCGGTGTTACCCCATGCAATTTTAGATTTCAGAGAGAGAGAGTAATCAATCAAAAACTAATCTCCAGAGGCAGCAGATGAGAACAGGAAATTGAAAGAAAGTCAAATATATTCAAGAAAAGGGAGGATTTTACTGAAAATTGAATTTGCCAGAAAGAGCAAGACATGTCTTCAGAGAAATCAGATTCATTTGAAATATATTTACATATTTTTTTTTTTAAATGCTTGAATGTTTAATACATTTTAAGGAATAAAACAGGAATTTATCTTTCTGCATCTTTAATAAGATTTCTACTAACGTTCTCAGCATCCCATTACTGCTAGCGGGATACAAGCCATATATGGCAATCGCTTATGATTTACAAATTACGATATGGCTCTGAAGACTGATGTTAAAACATATGCTCTGTAAAAAAATCAACAGTGATGTATTTCCAAAATATATGTATGCATTATAACAGAGGGTTTTTTAAAGTTAATATTAGTTATGCCAGAGGGTTTTTGGGGGAAAAAATGATATTAGACTATAAGATGATCCACCACAGAAATGTCACAAGCAGACAAAACAATCAAGAGAAAACGCATCCCAGGATGTCACCTGACTGGGAAGTGGGAACAATACAGCAACAGCCATATTGAATAACCTCTACATTTGGTTTTTTGGCAATGGAAGCAGCAGTTATTGTGAAAGGGGCCATTTTGGTGAACCTGCCAACCCAGGAGGTCACTCCATGCTGCCCCAAGGATAGAGGGAATGACTCCTGACCTGAACTTTGATTTAGGGTTTCTTGACCAGTGTTGGGGCCGATCGGATGCATAGGGGAATAATGACAATTTTTTTCATGACACCCATGTCTGGAAACACTTCAGTGCACGGTGGGGTGGCTTCAGCCCATTGAGCCTGGCTTGCTCCGTTGGTACAGAGCATGAGACTTTTAATTGCCAGATCATGGGTTCAGGCCCCAAGCTGGGTGTGGGTGGCAGCAGTGGCTTGTTTGCTGTGCAAAGGGCTTTCTAGCTGTTGTACGTGCTAGCCCAGGAGCTTGCTTTGAGCTGGTCATAGGGGAGAGGGAATGACCCTTTATCTCTGATTTGGGGTTTCTCGGTGGCCCCATGGACCAATGCGGGTGGGTGTCTGATCAAGTCCATAGAATAGGGAGGTCAACCTTTCTTGGGCTGCTTTTAAAAGAGCGGGTCACCATCACGCAACATTTCACAATCCTTGATTGTGAGGTATTTAATTTGCGGTCTACAAACAATGTGCGAGTGCCTTCTATGTGCAAGAACCTGGACTAGTGTCTCGTCTAATCCCACATTGCGGGATTTTGAAATATCGCGTGACAGCGACCCACTCATTTAAATGCAGTCTTGGTGCCTACATCTAAAAAAACCAAAATGGACAACATAGCATATACCAATTTTAAGCTCGTGAGCCTGGGTAGCTTGGTAGAACATGAGATTCTCAATCTTAAAGTTGTGTCAAGTCCCATGCTGGGTAGTGGCAGCAACTGTGGCTTGTTTGGTGTGGAAGATGCCTTTGGTGAATCTGCCAGTCCAAGAGGTTGCTCCATGCTGCCCGTAGGGTAGAGGGAATGACACTTTAGCTCTGTTCAGGGTTTGTGGTCTGCCCCCATAGGGCGAGGACAGGGAGGGACATATCTAAAGGGGAAGGAGGGTAATCTTTTCATGGCACATACGTCTGGATAGAAATCAGTGGACGATGCATCATCTTTAGACTTTGGAGCCTGGCTGACTCAGTTGGTAAAGTATGAGTCACTTGCCACACCCATTGCAGCCCATGGGCAGCAGCAAGAGAAGTTCCAACAGGCAGAACCATGAGTGGGTCCCACAAGCAGGGGAGCCACTGTCAGCCATTTCCCCTGCTCCACTTCTGCCCCAGGAATACCATCACAAGGGCAGGACACCGGGTCTGCCGCAGCAGGATTTAGCCACTGGAGGAAGCTGCCACCACCGCCACTCATCTGTTGGGGCAGTGGGGGAAGGATGAGTGTCTTGGACTGCCTCCCTGTCAACTGTTGGAGGGGACCCTGGAGAAGAGGAGAAGCAGCCCTAGTGTCCCCAGCTGCATCATTGCACTGGTCTATCCTGAGCCTGGTCCCGACTTGAAATAGACCAGTAGGGGATGGGGGGCTCCTTGCCAGGGAGAGCAGTGCTGTGATCCACAGCAAGGATCACCCCGAGTCAGTTTCAATCTGGGAGGTGCTTCCTAGAGATGTGCGAACCCCCAGGGATTCGGCCGAAACTAAAGCCGTTTAGTTCGGCCCATTTGGGCCGAACCCATTCGGGGGGGCCAAACATGTTTGGGGGGCAGTTTTCCCTCCCCCCTCCAGGCTGCATGGGTGGAAGGGGTGCCGGGGAGCACCTCCTCCCCCCCCCACCCTGCCGAGCCTGGGATTTTTTTTAACACCCCCACCCCAGGGATCACTCTAGCTGGTGGTGCCAGGGCTCCGGCCCTGGGTCCGGTGGCGGCGATGCTCTGGAGCACCACTGCTGCCAGACCCACCACCACTGCTGAACCCAGGGCCAGGGCCCTGCCACCAGCAGGTAGGTCAGGATCCAGGTTCGGCAGCGGCAGCGGCAGTAATGGCGGGTCTGGTGGCGATGGTGCTCCGGAGTGCTTCAGGCCACTACTAGGCCTTCCTGTTTGACCCGGAAGGTCTAGTAGTGGCCTGAAGCACTCTGGAGCACCGCTGCCACCAGACCCACCACCGCTGCTGCCGCTGGACCCAGAGCCGGAGCCCCAGCACCACTAGGTAGGGCGATCGCTGGGGTGGGGGGGTTACAAAAAAAATTCCCAGGATGGGCAGGGTGGGCGTGTGTGCTCCCCAGCACCCCTTCCACCCATGCCCCTTCCACCCATGCAGCCTGGAGGGGGGAGGGAAAACCTGGTTCCTCCCTGCCCCCCGCCCCCCTCCCAAACACGTTGGGAACCCGAACTTTGTTTGGTCAGTTCAGGCGGGGGTCGGTTTGGATTCAGGGTGTTCGCGAATGGGCCAAACCGCCCGAGTTCAGGCTGAACCCCGAACTTCTGAACCGTGTTTGCACATTCCTAGTGCTTCCTCGCTCACTGACCAGTGCTACACTCCTCAACAAGGATTGTCCCCAATATCAATTTCAAGACTCCTGGCTTAAAATTGACATGGGGGTGTGTGGTCCTTTCTAGGGAGCGCAGCATTGCTTTCCCTGGCAAGGAGCCTCCCATCCCCCATTGGTCTATTTCCAGGCTCAAGATAGAGCAGCATAGTGATGCAACCAGGGGACACCGGAGCTGCTCTTCCTCCTCCCTGGGGTCCTTTCCAAGAGCTAATGGCTGAGCAGCCTGGGACATGCACACACCCCTCCCCCCCGCTTGAACAGATGGTCAGTGGCAGCAGCAGCTTCCACCAGGGGCCTGTTCATTGCTGGCACCATGGCTTTGTCTACGGTGTGGGTGGGCCCTGTTTGCAGGCATGACTGTCACGGGCCTTGCACATGGGAGGCTGCCCCACGTTTGCCCATAGTGGGCGAGGATGGGTATGGGATTAAGCTTTGGGCTGGGTTGCCCCATGAGGCATCCTCCTCAATAATGTGGTTGATGCCCCTGCCCAATGCAGGGCAAACATCTGGCAGACTGCGTTCAGACAGGCGGTGACACTGGGGCAAAGGAGTGGTGGAAATGGGGTACCAGCTCATGTGATAACAGCTTAATCTCTGGCTTGGGTTCAAGCTCAAGGTTAGGTAGCAGCAGCAGGGACTTCTTTAGTGTGAAAGGTGCCTTCCTATGAAAACCTACCAGTCCAGGAGGTCACTCCATGTCAATGCTGACTGTAGGGTAGAGGGAATCACTCTGGTTTGGGGTTTCTTGGCCATCCCTATAAGGTGATAAAGATGATTATTAATTATTATTATTATTATTATTATTATTTATTTTATTATTTTATTTATTATATTTTATTAAGCATTTATATAGCATCAGCAATGTACCTAGCACTTTATAATTTTAAGAGAGACAGTCCCTGCCCCAGCAGGCTTACAATCTAAGAGAGACAAGCGGGGTGGAGGGAGACAAAGGGGTGAGGGAAACAGAGGAAGAGACAAGGATACATGCACAAACTCATGAGGTCGCAGGTGCAGGTGCTTGGCTTAGTTACAAAGGTGTAGTTACTCGTTTAATGTTACACAAGATACAATGATTTGGGATAAGTCAGCAAGGGGGCGAGGGGAATGAGGAGCCAGGGGAAGCTTGATGGGAGAGGTGGGTTTTGAGGGGGGATTTGAAGATTTGGAGGGAGGAAGCTGAGCTAATGTGCTCAGGGTGGGAGTTCCAGACATGGGGGGCTACCAAGGAAAAGGGAGAAGTCTATAGGGAAAGCAGGGTAATCTTTTCGTGGTACCCATGTCTGGAAAGAACTCAATGGGCGATCCATCAGCATCAGACTGCTGCGTCTGGCTAGTTCAGTCAGTAGCGTATGAGACTTTTAATTTCCAGGCTGTGGGTTCAGTTCTCATGCTGAGTGACGGTGGCAGGAACAGCTTGTTCGGTGTGGAAGGTACCTTTCTTTGACTGACCTGCCAGCCTTTGGAGGTCTCTGTGTGCTGCCCCCTAGTTCTCTCTCTATTTTGAAAATCCTTCTCATGATATACCAGAGTGGACTTTGCATCCTAGTTCTTTTAAATTGGACAGTGCATTCTGTGTTATTTGACATTAATAAGACCTGCTCATCTATTTTAACCTTGGATTTTTGAGTAGGAATTAATGCCTTTTTACTATAGGATTTTTCATTAATTAATTCATTCATTCATTCTAGAAATTTTTACCCCACCCATCTTGCCACAGGCAGCTCTGGGCGGTTTACAGTCAACAATAAAAACACTTAAAACACTCAAAGCAACACCCCTAACCACCCACCAGCTAATTCTTTATTTTCAGATATTTCTTAGATTTTTGTCATTTATGTGGAAGTTTGTGCTTGCACTTCATTAAAGGACACTGAGCCTATGCACGTTCTGGAAACAGTGCAAAGCATTTTGTTTAGGTGGCCGAGGATGGGTTTAGGATTAGGACATGTGATAAATTTTACTTGGTTTTATGTAATTCTTTTAACATCTCTATTTGGTTTTATTGTAGCCCTCCCTGAGCCTGTTATTGCAGGGGTAAGGTGGGAGAGAAATCTAAATAAATACATTTATTCATCCTCTCTTTGATATCAAATCTATCAAAGTTCCTGTTTGGAAGCATGCCTAGCAAACCATATTTTATGCTTCAAATTAAAATACTGATCGTAGCTCATCAAGAGCATGTTTCAAGTGGTTACAGGGGGAGAAGAAAGGAGGAGTAGGAAGAGAGCCCGTAGGGACCTGTAGTCTTTCTGCGGGTAGGGTTGCCAACGTAGGTATATTTTTTCAGGCCACTTATGAAGAATACATGTTGCAGGGCCTGCATTGGTACCATAGGTTAACATATGTGCCAGTGCAGGCTCTGTAACATGTATTTTTTATAAGTAGCCTGGGAAAATATACTTAAGTTGGCAACCCTGCCTGCAGGGCTTAGACGCAGCCGCTACTTGCATGGAAAGCTTTTCATTATTTTCGTTTTTGTTATCATAATAACGAAAATCAATTGCACACTCCTGTTCTTTCCTAAACTCACTCCCCCTTCCCACCCATCCTATATGGGATGGGCCATTCCCTCCCCTGGGACTGGGGCTGTGTCATCTGTGGGAGAGCAGCAGAATGCCCCATAGCTGACTGCCACCAAAGAATGGAAACTGACGATCCAATACTAAACATGACTACTTGAGCCCATCCAGGCTGATGCCCCTGCTCTGAACTACTAGGGATGTGCGAACGTGGTTCGGATGTTCGGAGTTCGGACCGAACTCGGTCTGTTCAGACGTCCGAACCGAATGTCCGAACTGAACTCAAAAATGGCCGAACAGTTCGATCATGTTTGGATGAGTTCAGGGGTGGAAAAAATGGGACTTCGGGTGGGAAAAATGTGATGGGAAGTGGAAGGCAGCTGAGAAGCAGACTTCCTGGCACCAGGGTTGGAGACCAGGGGTGGTTTCAGTGCCAAATGATACCAATACTGAAAAAAATCTTCAAATTCGGTATTGGTATCGATAGCGCTATTTGTGAATGTTCGTGGCCGAGCCGAACCAAACAACCGAATCCGAACTGGGGTTTCGAACTGAATGTCCAAGCATCCGAACCGCGTTCTGTTCGCACATCCCTATGAGCTACCCCAGCCTTTCACCCAGTACCCAGAGGGATCCACTGAACCAGGGGAGAGGAGAGCATTCCTGGCCACGGAGAGGCTGCTCCTGCTGCTGCTGCTGCCACTCCTCCCAGCCCCACTCTCAAGCTGCCAGCTGCTGCTTCCCCCAGACCCAATCTTTGCTGACAATATTGCCTGGTCCACGGTGCTGGTGGACCTGAACCCGCACAGAGAGTGAGCGCATCTGACACACAAGAGGTGGCCCCATGGGCCCCCGTTGCCCTGGATTTCTGGAGATGACAGTGCGTGGCATGGCCATGAGACAACACCAGGGTGAACATCTGGCAGCCACCCAATAGATGGGCAGTGGAATCCTGGGCTACTGTGGGTCAACGTCTCATTTGTTAACACCTGAAGAAACAGTGGGAAGAACCAGGAAATGTGGGTGTGTTCATGCACTGTGGGATGCCAAGAAGGAGGAAAGGTCAGATGAGCAACAGACATTTCCAAGTCTTCACGTGAGTTAAAGGCAATATTTCATGCGAATGCTTTATTTATTTGTTTATTTGTTTTTGCATATTTATATGCCTCCCCCTCCTGTACAATTATCTTGGGACAACTAACAACATTTAAAAAACAAAATAACACCATAAAAACATCAATGGTTAAAACAGCCCAACAATTAAAAAAAACCCACCCTCACCCTTCTCCCTTGGGAAAGGTCCGGCAGAACAGTCAGGTCTTAGGCTGTCTACAGAAAGAGGGGAGGCCTACGACCAGGCAGACCTCCAATGGAAGGGAGTTACACAGCCGTGGAGCGGACACCGAGAACACCCTTCTGATGGTTGACACCCAGGAAACCCGGGGAACCTCAAAGAGGGCACCCCCGGCCAACCACAGGGGCCAATCCAGAATCCAGAGGGTGAAGCGGTCCAACAGATAAGTGGGGCCCAGGCTGTTTAGGGACTTAAAGGTAAGAATCAATACCTTGAATTGGGCTCAGAAGACTATTGACAGCTAGTGCAGAAAACGGAGTACTGGAGTAATATGCTCGCAATACCCCATTCCCCTAAGGAGATGAGCTGCCACATTCTGCACCAGCTGCAGTCTCCAGACTGTCACTAAGGGTAGCTCCATGTAGAGTGCGTTACAGTAGTCCAATCTCGAGGTAATAAAAGCATGGGTGATAGTGGCAAGGTCCAAGTCGGATACATATGGCTTAAACTGATGCACCAGATGTAATTGGAGAAATACTCCCTTCACCACAGCCACCACCTGGACCATCCAGGTGAAGCTGCAGATCTAGGAGGACCCCCAAACTATGGACCTGAAAGACATGGGGAGGATGTGGACCCCATCAATGACAGGGAGCATCACTTCCCCGGCCTTCCCCACAACCATCACCTCTGTCTTGTTGGCATTCAGCTTCAAGCGGCTTGCTGTCCCCCACAGCTGAGAAGTATCGGGAAAGCACCGAGACTGCTGGGCCTGGGTCCAATGAAAAAGAGAGAGATACTTGGGTGTCATCAGCATATTTTTTATTTATTTATTTATTTATTTTTTTAGTTTTATATCCCGCCCCCTCCTGCAATGCAGCTCGGGGCGGCTAACAACAATAATAAAATATTAAAATTCACTTCAGAATATAAATATAAAATACATAATCTAAAACACATCATATAAAACAGGGCTAGAAAAACAAATAAATAAATGGGCGGGGGATTAAAATCACCCCCCCCACCCTCCCTCCCGAAGGCCTGGGCAAACAGCCAGGTCTTACAGTTCCGCCGAAATGTCAAAAGGCTTGGGGCCAGGCGAGCTTCCTCCGGAAGGGAGTTCCACAGCCGCGGCCCTACCACCGAGAATGCCCGCTCCATCGTGGCCCCCCGCTTAACACGGGGGACCTCCAGGAGGGCACCCCCGGCAGACCGCAGGAGTCGTTCCGGGGCGCGAAGGGCGAGGCGGTCCCTAAGGTAAGAGGGGCCAAGGCCGTATAGGGCTTTATAGATCATTACTAGGACCTTGAACTTGGCCCGGCACACTATCGGCAGCCAGTGCAGCGCTCGGAGCACCGGTGTAATGTGCTCCCGGCGACCCGTCCCCGTAAGAAGACGGGCCGCCGCATTCTGCACCAGCTGCAGCCTCCGGGCCAAGAACAAGGGAAGCCCCACGTAGAGCGCGTTACAGTAGTCGAGCCGCGAGGTGACGAAGGCATGGATGAGGGAGGCCAGGTCCGGGCCAGAGACATACGGACGCAGCCTACGTACCAGATAAAGCTGGCGGAAGGCAGCCTTAGCGACTGCCTCCACCTGCCGCTCCAGCCGCAGGTCTGCGTCCAATATGACCCCCAGACTCCGGACCTGCTGAGCTACAGGGGGGCAAACCCCCCCAACCAGGGGGGCCACCACCCCCTTCGCCCTCCCCACCACCATCACCTCCGTCTTATCTGGGTTGAGCTTCAGTCTGCTCCGCCGCATCCAATCCGCCACGGCCTCCAAACATTGGGATAGCACCGAGACAGCAGGGTCTGGGTCGGTAGAAAACGAGAGGTACAGCTGAGTATCATCAGCATACTGGTGACATCGCACCCCGAACCCTCTCACGACCTCCCCCAAGGGCTGCATATAGATGTTAAATAATAATGGAGACAAGATCGATCCCTGCGGAACGCCACACGGTAAGGCGCGGGGGCTCGATGTTTCCTCCCCCAACACCACCCGCTGGCTCCTCCCCGAGAGGAATGAACGGAACCATTCAAGAACAGTCCCGTCCAGACCCCCCCGGTCACGCAGTCGTCTCAACAGCAGCCCATGGTCCACGGTGTCAAAAGCGGCCGAGAGATCGAGCAGGATGAGAAATGTCGAACATCCCGCATCCATCTCCCGGCGGAGGTCGTCCACCAAGGCCACCAACGCCGTCTCGGTGCCATAGCCGGGGCGGAACCCAGATTGAAAAGGGTCAAGGAGCCCGATGTTATCTAGATGACCCTGGAGCTGGAGCGCCACTGCCCGCTCAATAACCTTCCCTAAAAAGGGAAGGTTAGAGACAGGTCGGTAGCTGGCGAGCGCGTCTACGTCCAACGATGGTTTTTTCAGCAGGGGGCGCACCACAGCCTCTTTAAGGCAAGGCGACAACCTCCCCTGCCGAAGGGACGCATTCACTACCCTCGCCAGCACCGTCCCCAACGTCTCCCCGGAAGCTTTTATTAACCAGGACGGGCACGGATCCAGTTGACAACACGTGGCCCTCACAGACCCCAGGACATCCACCACATCGGCCGGCGTCACTTCCCGAAACTCACCCCACAAAGATGGACCAGACGGGCCCTCCGCCCCCCCGCGCTCTTCCCCTACTGCCATCAACCCAGCGTCAAAGTCGGTCTGAATCCGAGCAATCTTGTCTGCGAAGTAGATGACAAACTCCTCACAGCGGGCCCGGGACAAGTCCCCATCCAGGCGGAGGGAGGCCGGACTAACCAGCCCCCGCACCACCCGAAACAGCTCCGCTGGACGCGACTTCGCAGACGCTATGAGGACCGCGAGGAATTCCTTCCTCGCCGTCCTCACAGCCTCAACATAGGACCGCAAATGGGCCCTATGGAGAAGACGATCGGAGTCAGATCGAGTCCGACGCCAGCGTCGCTCTAGCCTCCTGCCTACACGCTTCATACACCGCAGCCCCTCAGTAAACCAAGGGGTCCTGCGGTGACGAGACCAAGGCAGAAGGCGCCTCGGAGCCACCCTGTCAATGGCCTCCTCCAGCAAGCTGTTCCAATGCCGGACCAGCTCATCCACAGAGTGACCGTCCACGTCCAGGGTAAGCTCCCTCAGGACCTCCTGGAACCGCTGGGGTTCCATCAGCCTCCGAGGGCCGACCATCCTAACTGGTCCCTTCCCCTTCTGGAGGCGGCGCGCTAAAAGATATTGATGACACCTTACACCAAACCCTCTGACAATCTCCCCCAATGGCTGCATTTACATTACGTGTTGAACAGCTATGGTTTACAGGAATCTGGGCAATAGGTCCTTACGTCCCCACCAGCATTTAATATGAACATGCCCAAAGAACAAACTTGATTGCACAGATCAGGAAAATTTCATTTAAAACTAAGACTTTAGGTTTACCGTTTTGTCTGAAATTAGGTCCTGAGAAGCACTTTGCGTGATTTGTTAGTTACCTGGCGTGTGTGATGATTTGAAAATGTCACATTTATATCAACGTAACAATTCTGTATTAATCATAGTCAAACTCTCTGGATTTGCTCCCAAATGTATGATGTCTAATTTTTGTACTGTCTCCCGTTATATTATTATGGGCTGGTGGTTGCACTTTCAGTTTGTTTGACATTCATTACTGAATTGAATTGAATTGATTTTTTTATTTACGGCCTAAGCCAAAAACAACATTCATTACTGAGATACACACAGTATGTGGAACACAACTAGGAGCACATCACTTTGAAGACAGTATATTTCCAGTCAAGGGAACCATTTGACAAAATGAGAGTAGATTTTTCAAAACCTGAGTGTCAAAAGGTGCATCCATTTTATTAAAGAGCTGCCAGCCACTATAAAGTTCCAGTCACTGTTTCTACAAGAGGTGCCTGTTTCCAAAGGCTTATTACTGGCCAGTAGTAACTCACTTCAGCTTGGAATGTGGGGAATGGAACTGGGAGACAAAAATCTTTAATATTTGAGGGACATAGAAATCAGTTTAGCCTTTCTGAAGGTAAAATGGGTAATGGCTGCACAAACTGAAAGTATATAATATCTGGCAGGGAGAAATTAGCAATTACTTCCACTGAATTTGGTGTAAAACATTGACTTGACATAAAGAAAATTTGCCAAACCATAGACCCCTTAAGCATAAACACTTATTTGTCAACGCATCCCGAATGAGACAAGACAACCATGAGTTGGGTTTAAAATGGCCGCACTCTTTAATCAAATCAGGATTATGTATCGAATCAGGATTAGGTGGGGAAATTGCCTAATTTTTTATTTATTTATTTACTTATTGATTGATTGATTATAAAATTTGTATGCTGCCCCCCTCCTGCTAAAAGCATCTCAGGGTGGCTAGCAACATATTAAAACAGATTAAAAAACAACAGTAATACAATTAAAAACCCCACAGTAAAACAAATTACCCCCTACCGCACCCTAACCCAACCCACCCAGCCCATCTCCCTCGGGAAAGGCACGGCGTAACAGCCAGGTCTTACATTGTCTATGGAAAGAGGGGAGGTCAGTGGTCAGGTGGACCTCGAGCGGGAGGGAGTTCCACAGCTGCGTCGCGGCCACAGAGAATGCCCTCCACAAGGTCGACACCTGAGAAACCTGGGGGACATCGAGGAAGGTGCCTCCAGCCGACCGCAGGGGCCAATTCAGGATCCGGCGGGTGAGGCAGTCCTTCAGATAGACTAGGCCCAGGCCGTTTAGGGCTTTAAAGGTGAACACCAACACCTT
>QEPC01000266.1:460331-470729 GCA_003113815.1 Sphenodon punctatus | reverse complement strand
CATCTTCATGAATGTTAGACCCCTTGTCTCTCCCTCTGTTCCCCTTCCTATGTCTCTCCCCCAGCTCCTGTCTCTCAGATTGTAAGCCCTAGGGGCAGGGACTGTGTCTATTTTATTACTTTGTAACGTGCCAGGTACACTGCTGGCGCTATATAAATGTTTGTTAATAATAATAATAATAATAATAAATTTGCACATAAGATTACCAGTAGACTGATCTGTGACTTATTGAAATTTCTCAATTTAAAACCCTCTTTGGCACATTTCTGCATTGTTGCATTAAATATATTAGATCTTGTAGAAGCCATCTTATTTAACATGGGAAGTACAATCCTCTGGTTGGGTAATGCATTTGTACCAGAGGACTGCCTCCATGCCACCTGAGAGTTGGCCACAGCCCAATGCCTCCCAGAACAAACTGGCTGGTGCAGTGGCACCGGTAAATTATTTCTCAGTGACTGTACCTCAGTAGGAGCAGTCACACGAGCCATTAGTGTGTAGTAAATTACACACGGGGCCCATAGCATGCACTCCCAGTGCCTCCCCACGCCACTGATCCCTGCTGCTCAGGGAAGGCATTCAAAGTGGCTGGCCCCTGGGGCTCCCCTCCTCTGGCCTGCATGGGCCCCTTGGCAGCGTGCATCTTGAGGGGGGAGGAGGGACTACCACCCCTCCCCCATCCCTCTCCCCCTTCGCTCACTCAGTGCTGCTCTGTGCGGCTGCCGCCACTGCACTGTTCAAAGGCCCCTGTGATGTGCACACAATGGCCACTGCCATGTTGCTATCACTGTCTGGCCATGCTGGGAAATGTAGTTCCAGCATGCCCAGACAGAAAACATGGACAAGGTCAGCCTTGCCATGGGGTGGACTGGGGCTACTGTCCTGGGCTCTACTCCCCGGGGGCCCCCATGGCATGCACTGCCAGTGCCTCTCCACGCCACTGATCCCTGATGCTCAGGGCAGGCATTCAGCGGCTGGCCCCTGGGGCCTCCCTCCTCTGGCCTGCCTGGGCCCCCTTGGCAGCATGCATCTGAAGGAGAGACTGGGGGGAGGGGAACTACCACCCCTCCCTCTCCTCTTCTCGCTCACTCAGTGCTGCTCTGTGGTGCCACCACTGCTAGACTGTTCAAAGCCCCCTGCACTGTGCACATGGGGGCCACTGCCATGTTGCTATCATTGTCTGGGCATGCTGAGAAATGTAGTTCCAGTATGCCCAGACAAAAAACATGGTGGCAGCCCCAGTGTGCAGGTGGCATATGGCCTTTTTAAAAGCAGTAAGGCCTATCAGTCTGGCTGCAAGTGGACAGGAAGTGTTGTGTAGCCTGGTGGAGGTGGTGGTGGCAATGAAGAAGTGATTCCTTCCTTGAGGCCAGGGGGGAGGCTGTGTGCATGTGCGAGAGAGAATGAGTGAGTGGAAGGAAGGGGTGTGGGTGTGTGTGTGTGTGTGTGTGAGTGAGAGAGAGAGAGAGAGAGAGTGAGTGAGAGGGAGAGTGAGTGAGGGGGAGGGGGAGGGGGAAGAGAATGAGTGTGTGTATAAGAGAGGGGGAAGGGAGTAAGTGTGTTTGTGTGGGGGATGAAAGAATGGGTGTGGGTGAGAGAGAATGAGTGGGGAAAGGAGGTGTGTGTGTGTGAAAGAGAATGAATAAGTGAGTGTGTGAGTGTGTGTGTGAGAGAGAGAATGAGTATGGGGGGACGTGGGAAGGGAGTGAGTGTGTTTGTCTGGTGTGTGTGAAAGAGAATGAGTGAATGTGAGGGGAGCGTGTGTGAGAGAGAATGTGTGTGTATGGGATTTATTTATTTATTTATTATTTTGTGTTTTTTATGCCACCCCCCTCATGCACAGCATCTTAGGGTGGATAACAACATTTTAAAACAAATAATATGAAACTCAACATTTAAAAAATCCAACAATAAAACCAAGAAAAACCTACCCTAACCCAACCCACCCATCCTGTTTCCCTCGGCAAAGGCCCGGCGGAGCAGCCAGGTCTTACATTGTCTATGGTAAGAGGGGAGGTCTACAGTCAGGTGGACCTCCAATGGGAGGGAGTGCCACAGCTGCAGGGTGGCCACCGAGAATGCCCTCCTCATGGTTGACATCCGGGAAACCCAAGGAACCTCAAAGAGGGTGTCCCCGGACAACAGCAGAGGCCGATTCAGAATCCAGAAGGTGAGGCAGTCCTGCAGTTAAGTGAGGCCCAGGCTGTTTAGGGCTTTAAAGGTCAAAACCAACACCTTGAATTGGGCCCGGAAGAATATCGGCAGCCAGTACAAAGAACGGAGCACCAGAGTAATATGCTTGTGATGACTCATCTCCCTAAGGAGACAAGCCATCATATTCTTCACCAGCTGCAGTCTCCATACCATCACCAAGAGTAGCCCCACGAAGAGTGCATTACAGTAGTCCAATCTCAAGGTAATAAAAGCATGGATGATCGTGACAGGGTTCGTGTCTGAGACATATGGTCTAAGCCGTTGTACCAGGTGTAACTGGCGAAATGCGCCCTTCACTAGTCACTACCTGGGCATCCAGGCAGAGCTGCAGATCTAGGAGCACCCCTAGACTACGGACCTAGATACCAGGGGAGGACAGACCCCATCAATGATGGGGGACATCACTCCTCCAGCTTTCCCCACAACCATCACCTCCGCCTTGTCGGAATTCAACTTCAAGCAGCTCGCCCTCATCCAGTCCCCCACCTCTGACAAAGATTAGGTAAGCACCGAGACTGCTGGGCCTGAGTCAGATGAAAAAATGTATTTATTTTATTTATTTTCATAGATTTATACCCCGCCCCTCCTGCAAACAGCTCAGGGCAGCTGTTTGCAGGAGGTATATAGAGATATATAGTTGGGTGTCATCAACATTTTGAGGATACCTTACACCAAACCCTCTGATGGCCTCCTCCAAAGACTGCATATACACATTGAACAGGAGAGAGGATAAGATGGAACCTTGCAAGACTCCACACGTGAGGCCCCAGGGAGACGATGAACAATCACCCAGTACCACATGTTGAGTTCCCCCGGCCAGGAAAGAGCGGCATCACTCAAGAACAGTCCTGCCCACTCCAGCCAGGTCCCGCAGCCAAGTCACCAACAACTCATGATCAACTGTATCAAATGCAGCCGAGAGAATTAGTATGATCAACAGGGTCAAACAACCCTGGTCCAATTCTTGGGAGACGTCATCAACCAAGGCTACAAGTGCAATCTCAGTGCCATAACCTGGATGAAATCCAGACTGTGAGGGATCCAGGAAACTGATTCAGTCCAGATGTTCCTGAAGCGGATGAGTCACCACCCGTTAGAGCGGGAAGGTCTCTAACCTTCCTAAAAAGGGAAGGTTAGAGACCGGCCGATAACTGGCCAAGGCATCAATGTCCAATGATGGTTTTTTTTAGCAGGGGCTGCACCACCACCTCGAGGCAGTCTGGCACCCGACCCTCCCTAAGGGAGACATTGATTATCCCAGCCAGCAATGGCCCTAACATCTCCCGGCTGGCTTTAACCAGCCAGGATGGTCATGGATCTAATTCACAATAAGTGGCTCGAACAGTTCAAAGAACATCCCCCGCATCAAAGGGTGACAAGCGTTGAAATGCATCCCATAAAACAGGACAAGATAGGGCTTCAACTGCCTCTGGTTCACCCACTGTTAAAAGTGAGGTGTCGAAAACATGGTGGATTTGAGCCATTTTATTCGCAAAAAAGTCCACAAATAAGTCACAGAGAGCATTAGATAACTCCAGATCCAGATGGAGAGAGATTGAACTGACCAGACCCCTCACCACCCGGAAAAGCTCAGCTGGATGAGACTTAGCAGACACAATGAGGACAGCAAAGAAAGTCTTCTTTGCTGCCCACACTGCCATGGCATAGGTATGTAACCAGACTCTATGTCGCAATTGGTTAACTTCAGTACGAGAACGACACCACCTTCGCTCTAACTGCCCTCCTTCCCCCTTCATTCGCTGTAGCTCCTCTAGGATAGGGAAAGGGAGTGTGTGTGTGTGTGTGTACAACAGAATGAGTGAGTGTGGGGAGGGGGAAGGGAGTGAGTGTTGGGGGGGTGTTTGTGTGGTAATGATGTGTGAGAGAGAATGAGTGAGAGAATGAGAGAGTGGTGTGTTGTGTGCGCACAATGTGTGTGTGTGAAAGTGAATAAGAGTGGTATGTGTGTGAGAGGCATGGTGTGGTGTGAGAGAGAACGAGTGAGAGAGTGGAGTTTGGTGTGAGAGTGGGGGTTGCTTCTTCTCCTCCCTTCCCATCTCCTCCCATGGCTCCTGGAAGTGACGCAGCTGCTGTCCCCTACTGCCTAGCAGCCTAAGCCTGTCTCTGACCCCCAGCTCTCCCAGAAGACCCAGGCCCAGCAGCATCTGAGACAAGGACCACCTGGTCAAGAAAATACCTTTTCTTCTCGTCCCCTGGCCTGAGCTCATTTGCACTGCTGCACCCCTGGGGTGGGGGGCTTTGGGAGTGAACTAGGGTCATCTGCGGGAGGCTTTGGAAAAGGGCTGATGTGGCTGTGAGAGGGTTGCTTGATATGTCCGATCAGATTTTTCAGTGCTTTGGTGTTTGAGATACAAGTCCAAATCCAGGAACTGGAAAGGGGACACATTATAAAATCTTGCAGAGGGTTGCGTTTGGGCCCAGGGCCTGAAGTTTGGTTTGGTTCCTTGCTTCTGCTTTCAGGGGAGTTCTGTGGCTGTGTTGGGGTTGTTTGACCTATTTTTGAACTTAAGTGTTGGGGGAATAATGGGAATATGCTCAAGACAGAGGGTCCAGATCATGGATCTGTCCCCCTATCCTCGGGTGCATGCTCTCATGTTTTTTTAAATAAGTAATTGTCTTTTAACCATATCTGTCTCCCGTGCTTCCTTTAATCTAAAACAGATTTAAATGTTCTTTTGTGCACATTGTTACTGATGGGTTCAGAACATATATGGCAATTCTCTGTAATTGGCAAAGAAAAGTGGGCAGGGCCATGGGAAAATGGGTGGGGCCAAGAAGGCCCCCACATTTTGTCTTCACCCTGGGCCACTCAATTTCTAAGGCCAGCCCTGCTTCTGGATAGCTGGGGAGGTGTGTTTGCATAAAGGACTTTACCTCTGGGTAAACTAACCCAGAATAGCTTTTTCCCCCAATTAAGGAGAATGTAATGTGAATACATCACCAGAAACTAGATTTGAAACCAGAGCCCAAAGTTGAAATATGGCTTCCTCTTCACCAATAAATAAGGGCTTTTGATTTATGACTACTGGTACTTCTAGCTCTCCAGGAATGGTCCCTTATGTCACTTCTCCACACCTGAATTCAGAGTTGAAATGTGTACCCAGAAAAACAGATAAACTCATTGAATCCACACTACTTGAAACAAAAATGGTGGTTTGGGTAATCATGCGTTCCCATTAACTTAAAGGAAATTACTCATGAAGTAAAGAATTATTCCACATGAGTGCAGATTGGAAGGGTAAAAAAAATCTAACCTTCAAGGAAAGAGACTGGAGCTCAGATAGCAAAAGTCCTCTCTAAATTCCTTTACTGCTAAGGAAATAGCTGCAATCCATTGTGCAATCTGGTATTTGTTAAACTGTGGCTACTGCATATCACTTTATTTGCAGTCACACACACTAAACAAAGAGCATATGCTGATTCTTTTCTCAGCACATATTGCACTTTCCTGAAGATGTCTGTAATTAGAATGTGATGTAGGCAACACCCATAAAAAGGTGAATCATCAGCCTTCGATTGTTGCTAGGTAACTATGTTCATCCAATGAAACTTATTGGAATGACTAAATGCTTCGATTTTGCATTGTTTTTGTAGTATTTTTAAACAATATTTTGCTGCCAAGCAAGATCCCTGTGATGATTAGAGCAGGTTTCACTTGCTCATAGAGCTGAGATAATTTCTCAGTAAAAACCTTTAAACCAAGCTGACTGGTCTTTTAGAAATGAGTTATTAGTTTAATTTCTCTTCCTACATCACAAAAAAAATATATCAGGGTAGTGCTTAATGGGGACCTCATTTGGTACCCTGGGTAATACCTGCATTTCCGGGTGGCATTTTGGGTACTTAAATCGATGCTCAAACACTCAAAAAGTTGAGTTTTCAATTTTCAGGTACCTGGAATTACTAGAAAAATACCCCAAAATGTTTCCGAAATCCAGGACTGGAGGTCAAAAAACCAGGAAGAAAATAGGTTGAACAGGTTCCTGATTAGACACTGTTTCAGTAACTGAAATTTTCATTTTGAATCGGGTACTTCAAATTTGGCCAGTATATCTGTTTTTGCGGAAACTCATTTCAGCTCTATGTCAGGGTGAAAAGGGTTGGCCTACAAGCTGAAATTTGCAAACCATATTAAAAACACAGTTCTGCAAAACTTTAATGAGCATCCCTATCCAAAGATTACTGCAAGAAAGCTTCATTGTTACTATTATGGCCATTGAGAAAAAAACCAATTCAGGCAACTATCATCAATTCCAAAGAGATGCATGCATGTACATTCTCTAGGCTACTTTGAAATTGTGATAAAAATGATAAATATCTTGATAAAAAGTATTTGACCAAAAACTATTCTTCCAACAGAAGTAGGATTTTTATCTAACAGTGTATTATAATAAATTAGGGATGGGAATATCAGAATCGATTCAAAACTATTTGCTTGATTTTTGACAAATCATATTTATATCTGATCCTGCTGAGGAATACAATCCAAAAGGATCAGTTCCCCTGGCAGGGCCTATCAAAGCTGCTGGGAGCGGTGGCAGTGGGGCGGGCAGCCAGGCAGGAGGCATGGGGAGCTGTGCGGTGCCACGCAAGGGTTAATGGGAGGCAGAAATGGCTGGGGGGGGGGGGGGGGNTATAAACAAGGAAAATATTTTTAAAATACAACAAATATATCCTCGTCTAAGGTCATACAACCCAGGTAGCAATTCTAAAACTTGAACCATTAATTGGCTTGGAAGGATATTAGTAGTCTTGCCTTTGTTCTTTAACAGATCATAAGAGCGAGAATTCTTACCCCCTGAGGTATACTGATACTACTATACATAGGAATAAAATCCAACTATGCTGAGGACAAACCTTAGGAATTAGTTAATGAGGAAACAAGCCTAGCATGTAATTCCTCAGCTTTGTATGCAAATAAAGCTAACCTAGTTAAGAAATCATCATTACTCTGCTGAAGGAACCAAATAATTAACCAGTTAATACAGGAGAAAGTGGGAAAATAAATTTATTCCTAACAACTGGATACAAGGGATACAACATGTAATGAACCATATCCTCAATACTCTCCGGACATCTTGGACAACATCGTTCTGATCGAGGAATTCTAGTTCTATGGCCGTCTAAGACTGCAGTGGGCATCTGAACAAGTCTTAGACGGGTCAAAGCCCTCTGCAGGTTCCATTTGAGTTCGAGTCTAAGGTATCTTTCCATACCCCAAGAATGCTTGAATTTTCCAGGGTGTACAAGGGAGCTAATGGGGAAAATCTCACCGCAGCAAAATCATTCTTCCCAGCCACATCCTGTACACACTGGATCATAAGTACCTGATCTTTAGATGTAAAGAAATGTTGCCCACTAGAAATCCAATATATATATTCACCCAGACCTGCAGTTTTCAAAGAATAATAGACAAAGAACAACCAAGGGGATTGTCTAGGTGGCTCAAGGGCCATATTTCCAAGACGACAAAGTTTGGTGAAACAAAGAGGCGAATAGGACAGGATCTTAATCAAGTCTGTATGTTTTTTGGAAAAGACTGAATCCAACCCTGTTTCTAATCTTAGGAAAGACGTCGGTAGGAAGGGGGAGTTTAACTTACCTGGCTTTTTCCCTTAGGTTTGTGAGTCCATTCAATGGCACCTTGTGGTACCTGGCATGGCCTTCTCAGGGCCACGCTGGGCAGAAATACTAGGAAAAACTGTGCATGTGCACAATGGCCACCATGGCTGTTCTGTACATGCGTGACCATTTCCATATTTTGGAAAGTGGCAGCCCATCTGCTCATGGTCAGCCAGCAGCCAGGCATGGCCCCTCCCTCAACCCTGCCTCCCTTGGACTCCTGCCCAATGCCCAGGCATGCCAGGAATTATTTATTATTATTTATTTATTATTTAATTCCATTTATATGCCCCCCCCCCATGCCTACGGCATCTCGGGGCGGCTTCCAACATAAAATAAAAAAATCCAGGGGAAGCAGAGCTGGGGGCAGATGTTGGATTTGGGCTGTATCCAAACCAATTCCAATCAATATGATCTAAAATCATATTGAATGTCAGGTTGATACTATTTTGAACCAATCCCATTTTTAATACAATTTCCCATCTCTAAGATTTATTGAATGAAAAGTGGAGATTATGAAATGCCAAACTGGGCAGAAGAAAATGAAGAGAAAGACCCATTCCCCAAATGATGCTGCAATATCATTTTAAAATGCTCTGCTACTCACAATTACACAAGCGAAGCAGGTTTGAAATGCTGTGAAATGTAATGTTCATCCACTTTCTGTGAAAGAACTACAATAAGGAACAACCATGTATTTAAAATGGATTTCACAAAAATAATTTGGCAGATTTTGACTCCACATAAAGTTGAATCTCACAGCAATTCTTTTATGGTATATTCCCTCTGTCTAAGCAGCGATCTGTATGAATGAACTGAAGAGAATTGCTAGCAGTATTCATCATGTATACAATAAGCCATATATACAATAAGCTAATAAACATAATTGCTGATACTTGTGGAGAATCATCTAGTTATGAGCAGGGACCCGAGTTGACTGAATTGCTGCAATTTGCAGTGATTTTTGCAGAATCAGACAATCCTCGCAGAATCAGCCAATCCTCGCAGTGGGGGCTGTCTGCAGGATCTTTAAATCCTGGTTGAGGCATAAACTTTTCGCCTGACCCCAAACTAAAACTGCTGCTGCAGCTGCTGTCTGTCCGGGAGGTGTGACCATGACCCAAGGGTAAATAGGTCCCTGGGAGATGAATTGTGGGTGGGTGGGGTCTGAAGGCCCTATGTTTGGGTGAGGGAGGTCTGGGGTTTTAATATGAGGTGGGAATTCTGGGGTGCTGTTTTTTTGTTAATCAAATTCCAGAGGATTTGAGTTGTGTTTGATTAACAAAGTTGTGATTCTATGTCAAATTTGTTGCAAATTTGCTTCCCAGCATGCATAGTTATGCAAATCAAGTTAATTACGCAAATATTAATGCTCACGGTGAATTTGCAGAATTTGGCTTTACTGGTTGCAGAATTTAAGATTTTTGGGTGCAGTGAACTCAGGTCCCTGGTTATGAGCAAGCTGAGGAGCTGCAGTGTTTAGATACCCTTATTTTCTCCCACTCACAGTAACCCATTGCTAAATACAGGGTGGGGAACCTCAGGTCCAGGGGCCAAATACAGCTTGCAGCTAGTTCTTATTTGGCTCCTTTCCAGTGCCTGAATCTGACCCCCAGATCCAGTTCCTGAGAGCTCAGGAAAAGGAAGCAAAGATGAGGTCATGAATGCACACATAGGGTACAGATTCATGATTAAGACCCTCCTCTTCTTGAGTGCACCTCCTTACACACCTCTGTCCCCAACTTCTATGTGGCCCTTAGAGCTTGTACTAATTGTTAATGTGGTCCCCAGGAAGAAAAAGATTCCCCAACCCTGGCTTAATAGAACAGGAACAGACTAGAAATACAATACTCAAGAGAAAATCCTTTTCTTTTTCCCTTGTTCTCTATCATCTCATTTTTCTGAGTGCCAAACCCATCATTAGTGGTATTTTTTCTTAGCAAAAGGATTAATTGACAGGCATATGAAACCCAATAGCTCAATGACACTTAAAGAAGGAAATCATAATTCAAATTCTCATTTGAGTTTGTCACCATTTTAGTTGCAGTACAGCACATAGCCTACATAAACATGAGAGTACAGAAACTGCATATGTATCTCCCATGATGAGAGCCAGTGCAGACTAGGAGATAAAGGTGTTGGATTTGGAATTGAGAGACCAGGGTTCAAGTTTTGTTATAGCCATGAACTCACTGGGAGACCTTGGGCACATCAATGTCTCTCAACCCATTTTCCATCTGCATGTCTTTCTTGTGGTCTGGGGTCACAAGCAGAAAGTTTTTGAACCACTACACTAGACCAAACAGTTGAAATAGAAACCAGTTATTTTAGAGGACAAGTGTGCAGATCAAGATTTCTTTGAAATTATTCCAGGAGCCTCAATTTGGGGGCATCTATGTTGACACGTGTGAAGGGGTTGCTCTTAATTTCCAGAAAGCGCTGACCATCCATTCTCTCACAATCAGCCCTTTTTGAGTTGTCTTCCACCTAGCACCAAGGTTTAAAAGTAGGGATGTGCGAACAGAACAGAGTTCGGATGTT
>QEPC01000266.1:407584-448921 GCA_003113815.1 Sphenodon punctatus | reverse complement strand
GCTCTACGTGGGGCTGCCCTTGTTCCTGGTTCCGAGGCTGCAGCTAGTGCAGAATGCAGCAGCCCGGCTCCTGATGGGGACAGGTTGTCAGGAGCACATAACACCAGTGTTCCGGACTCTGCACTGGTTGTCAATAGCATGCCAAGCTAGGTTCAAGGTATTGGTATTAATCTATAAGGCCCTTCATGGTCTGGGGCCCTCGTACCTCGCCCTCCGTGCCTCAGAGCAGCTCCTTCAGCCTGCCAGGGGTGCCTTCTTAGAGGTCCCCCGTGTTAAGTGGGGGGCTATGATGGAGAGGGCATTCTCGGTTGCTGGGCCGCGTCTTTGGCATTCCCTCCCAGAGGAAGCTCGCCTGGCCCCAAGCCTTTTGACATTCTGGCGGGCTTGTAAAACCTGGCTGTTCACCCAGGCCTTTGGGGAGGAGAGAGGGGGTGCGTTAGGGTATTGGCTCCCCCCTACCTTTAGTTTTATCTTCTCTGTGTCCCAATCCTGTTTTAAGTTTAAACTTATTGTGCTGTTTTTAAAATGTTTTTATTGATTGTTTTTATGAAATTGTATGTCGCCCTGAGATACCGTAGGCATGGAGGGTGACTCCAAAATGTTTAAAATAAAATAAATACATTTTATTCAAATGTATTGGAGATCTTGGATTGCTTGGACTAGGAGATGGATCCAGGTACCAGATACCTCCAAAATCAAGTGCAAAAGGGATGTAGTTACAGACTTGGGAACAATAAGCAACATGAGAAGCTATTCTTAACTCCATAGATATTGAAGTATTGGCTAATAAACTGTCAACCATGTCAGCCAAGATTAAACATATGGAACAGTCCACTGTTCAGTCTCTAAGAGAAATTGGCTCAAAGACTATGGACCAACTCCAATCTATTCTTTAAAATTAAGGAACAAATGGCCTCCGATGATCAGATACTAGTCCATGTTATGGGGAGGTTGCAAAATGACAAATTGTGGGCAACTGCTTGCTCCCAGGCCCAGAAATGCCGCCTATGGAACAGGGGAAGTGTTGCAAGAGTCTGTGTGAATGGGTGTGTGTAAAATGCGATCAAATAAATTTTATGTAGTCAATAACTAGAAAATCCCGATTGAGTGTCTTATTGAAGCAATCCCAGGGTGATGTTTGCCCAACAAAACATGCTCTATGTGTCTCTCTGCTGACAACTAAACAATGAGTACAGATGGTCTTTCAGAAGTTAGTTTGCTCTTGCTTTTATATCATTTTCTACATTTGCTAGAACTAGTTTTCAAACATAGAAAAGGATCTCTAAAATGTTGCCACTATTTCTGCTTCTTTAAATTCTTTCCCAAAGTATATTTTATTTTAGATTTAATAAGAGCTCCCCTTGGCAATACCCATAGTTCCAGCCCCAACAGACAAGTCCCATTCAAGTGAACAGGACTACATAAGCCTTGTCCCCAGTGCTAGTTGCGGTGCTATGCACTGAAAGGATCACACTTCTAACAGATTTGTTTAATTAAGTAAAGGATAGATAAGAGGCTACGGAAAAGACCTGGCTGGAAACATTTTTATGAAGTGCTTCAAAAATGTGTTTTTCAAATTTCAAAATTGTAACCAATATTTACAAAAATTCCCCCTCAACTGAAATATCAAAAAATGTCCACAATCAATGTGCTATAAGTGTAAAAAAAAAAGGTTTAATTACATTTCAATAGGTATTTTCTTGAAAAAATGAATTTTGAAATATTATGTTGCTATTCAGTTTCACCTAGTGAAACACTCCTTTCATTTCCAACAATTAAAAATGAGTATTAAAGTCAGTGTTTATTCCAGAGCTCTTCCCAATACAAATGCATAGAGATATCCTAGGTTGCCTGGGTCCTAATTAGCTGGCAGAACATCCTTCTTTCCTTTATAAACTCACCTGGCGCACGGAAACTAGATATACTCATAAAAGAATTATTTATTTATTTATTTATTTATTATAAAACTTATGTGCTTCCCCTTCCTGCCTCAGGCATCTCGGGGTGGCTAACAACATTTAAAAAACATATTAAAAATACACAATAATAAAACTACAATTAAAACAGCCTAAAAACCCCCATACCCACCCACCCTAAACCAACCCACCCACCCCATCTCCTTCAATAAAGGCCGGGCAGAACAGTCAGGTCTTACATTGTCTGCGGAAAGAGGGGAGGTTGGTAATCAAGCGGATCTCCAACAGGAGGGAGTTCCACAATCGCGGCGCAGCCACAGAGGATGTCCTCCTCATGGTAGACACCCAGGAAACCCGGGATACCCCGAGAAAGGTGCCCCTGACTGATCGTAGGGGCCATTCCACGACCTGGAGGGTGAGGCGGTCCTGCAGATAGGTGGGGCCCAAGCCATTTAGGGCCTTAACAGTCAACACCAACACCTTGAATTGGGCCCGGAAAACTATCAGAAGCCAGTGCAGAGAGCAAAGCACCGGTGTAATGTGCTCACGTCGGCCCGTCCCAGTCAAGAGATGGGCCACCGCATTCTGCACCAACTTAAGCTTCTGAACCAGCACCAAGGGTAACCCCACGTAGAGCGTGTTACAGTAGTCCAGTCTCAAGGTAATAAAAGTATGAATGATTGTGGCCAGATCAGAGTCTGGGACATATGGCACCAGATGTAACTGGCAAAATGCCCCCTTCGTCACCTGGACATCCAGGCGGAGCTGTGGGTCCAGGACCACCCCCAGATTCCGGACCTGAGGAACCAGGGGAGGACAAACCCCACTCCCTTGGCTTTGCCCACAACCATCACCTCCGTCTTGTCAGGATTTAATTTCAGGCGGTTCGCCCTCATCCAATCCCCCACAGCTGACAAACATCGGGTAAGCACCTAGACTGCTGGGCCTGAGCCACATGAAAATGAGAGAGATAGCTGGGTGTCATCAGCATATTGATGACACCTCACCCCAAACTCCCTGACAACCTCCCCCAAAGGCTGCATGTACCCATTGAACAAGAGAAGGGATAAAATGGAACCCTGCGGAATTCAACACTTGAGGCCCCAGGGAGGTGGGGGGGTGGGGGGAGATGAAACCTCCCACAGCACCACACACTGGGTTTTCCCAGCCAGGAAAGAGCAGAACCATTCAAGAACAGTCCCGCTAATCCCTGCCCGGTCCCGCAGCCGAATCACCAACAACTCATGATCAGTGGTATCAAATACAGCTGAGAGATTTAACAGGCTCAACAGGGTAGAATAGATCTCAATTTGGCAACTTTTTCCTCTGCTTGGTTCAGGGGTATGCTAGTTTGCTGATCTTCAGGGCATAGAGTAAAGGTCTATTTTAACCCCCTAGACTACAGCAGACTAGGAAGGGTTTGCTGGGATAGCTAAGATACATTAGTACATTTTCTATTGCTTGGTCTAGATGATGACAATGATTAATGAATGAAACAGGGGTACAGACACTTTCTATTTCTAGAGTACTGCATCCTACTGTGGGTGCCTCACTTTAAGAAAGATATTAACAAGCTGGAGAGGGTTCAGAGGAGAACAGGGGGAGAAAAGATAAAGGAGATGGAGGAAGATACCTCTGAGGAGAGGCTGAAGGAACTGGAAATGATTAGCCTAAACAAACAAACAAAAAAAGATTGAGACAATTGGAGTTTCAAATATGTTTTAAAAAATTACAAGTATATAGAAATTCCATGTTTTCAAATAAGGAAAATAGTGTTGAATTGTTCTTTCTGGTGGCTGAGGATAGGACTAGAGATAATGGGCTTAAATAAGAGAAGAAAAAATTTAGGCTAAACATTAGGAATTTTTTCCGACTACTGGGAAAGTGAGGCAGTGAAATAATTAGCCAAGAGAAGCTGTAGAGGCCCCATTACTGGAGGCCTTTAAAATGGGTTCAACTCTCACGGATGATGTGCAGGGGCTTGGACTAGATTATTTTGGGATTCCTTCCAGCCCTAAGAAGATTTCTTGATTATGAAGTTAGGTATTGCCAGTTGTGCTTACAAGAGAGAAACATTTCTTGGTAAACAGACAGTAGCATATATATTATTTAGTAAAAATGCAGCTTACATTCTATGGGTTAATTAAAAGTATAAGCTCCCTTCAAACAGTAAACAGTGCTCGGTAGTGTAAATGCCTGATGCACAGATAAACCCAATACCAGTTTAGTTTTCCCCACAGTTCAGCAGTTCTTTGACGCCACATCTGTCGTGCATAAAATCCATATGGAAGAAAACCAGGCAGGTTTCTAGTACTAGTCTGTTACCCCAAGGCATTTATGAACTGTGGAATAAAGCCTGCCACATAATACAAGATAGAAAATAAGCACTGGCAATCTATGGTATCTGCTGTTCTGATTCACTCTGCTTACGTTTTTCTTCCCATAAAATGGGGATACAATCAACTCTGAGGAAGTTTTCTGTTTGTTTTAGTGGTGGTGAAACTTGCTACATATCTATGCCAAGAATTAAATCATGCAGGCTTCTACATATCTATGCAGAGAATTAAATCATGCTTCCTGCAAAACATCTCCCTCATCCATTCAACTTTTGTGATGCCTCAGAAAGAAGTGTTACAAATAAAAGCATGGTCTTTTCATTTACTTACTGCATGAAACATTTGCTATCCCCACGCTCACTCAAGGAAGGAATTTTGCAAGCATGTGCACATCTAGGATGCTCTGGTAATCATAGCTTGGTGAGAGACAAGCTTCCAAAAAGAGTGGAAAGATAGTTCCATGGTTAGGGTGCTAGACTGGAGGGTAGGACACACCATGCCAGATATAAATCCCACCCCCTAAACTCACATCTTTAGATTTATATCCCATCCAACCCATGCGGTGGTGGGTGGCTTCCAATATATTAATAAACTACAAGTAAAGCAGAAATAAAACCCTATCCCCACCTCCCCATCCTCATGCCTCATACACATCAGTCTGTGCACCGTCTCTTTCCAGTGACCCCATGTCCCACCTCTTCCTACCTACCCAAGTCTGTACCACCACCCTGGACCCTTCTCACATGACCAGACTGCTCCTCCCTCTTTGCCCCCGCTGCCAGGTCTCTCTTTTTCCACCCTCTTCCTTCCTCTATTCACAACCCCAGTACAAGCTGCTGCCTGTTGCCCAATGGGGTTTCTCCCCCCACCCCTGGGCTCTAGGTTTTAATTCCTCATCTTACTGCCACCACAGACGAACTCTGCACTGCTCCACCTGCACTGGGGGAGCAGAGGGAGGGATTGTCAGCAACCAGAGCAGACCCAACCTTGAGGGGTATGTTACCCGAATCAAAAAGCCCCCCCCCCACTCAGAAGGGGCACATAGAAAGAAGTGGTGGGACCCCATGTGGAAGGAGAGCAAAAATAGATCAAGCTGACCTCATAGAAATCCCCTTCAGAAAACCAACCTCATGCAAAACACCCAGCCTAAGAAAGAAACAGGAGGAGCCGGCACTTAAAAGAGATGGAGCAATTGAAATGTCAGGCAACTCCCCCTTTGTGTAACCTCTAGGGATAGGATCCTCCTGCCTAGCACAGTACCCAGGTTAATAGTCTTCCCTTGACCCTTTCAGTGAAAGACCCCTCAAGGTAAGTGGATAACAATGCAACTAATTCTCCTGCCCCTCCATCCAGCCTGATGTTTGCATAACTGCTCCCTTCAGAATTGCGATGACTGAAAAATACCCTTCTCACTGTCTGAAAAGATCCCATCCAACACCTTTGCCAGCCTTTGTCTAGCCCTAGGCTAGACAAGCACCCACCCAGAAAGCTTCTTTCTAGTATACAAATACCAATGTGTTTCTGTGCAGCTTTGTCGTTTGAGCCCTACAATTGCCTTGAGCTCCCCACTGTAGTTGAGTTGCTTTGGGACATGGATACGCACAGGTTTCCTGTGTGAATCTGCTCCAAGGTCTCCCAGGCCTAGGTCTGTCCCCCTCCCACTCATTGCAGGATCACTGGGGCTCACCCGTCCCCTTCGCAATGGGCAAAGAGAGGTAACCCATTTCCCCACCTTTCTCTGTCTCTCTCCACTTCAAACTCAGGTTTGAACCCACCCACCCCCTGCCCTTCAAGACTTCTTTGCTGCCCACCTAACCAATCTCACTCTCCCCCCCTTGTCTCTGACCTTGGGCAGACTAGCTTACTTTCTGTTCTCCACAACCTGGAACTCCACACCACACTGCTTAGTTCAACCCTGTAATCACCAGTCCAGACTAGGCAATGCTGTTTGTATATGTTTCACTGTACTGTGTCTTAAGCCCTGATGAATAAACATCCCCTCTTCCTTTAGAATATTCATTGTTTCTGGTATGTCTTTTGGCGAAACGAGGGTAGGCCAACAGGTTGTAGTACGCCATGACCGCAGACTGAATCCCTAGCACGCAGGGACCCTAGGAGACTGAAAAAGGCTAATTCCCTAAATTTTGAGTTCATGCCTGGGGACTGGGACCGTCCCCCTCCGGGACCCCCATGTCCACGTGTGGATAAAGGGTCACGTGTTAACAGGTATGAGTCTATTCCTAAACAGAGGTTTCCAACCTCACCTTAACTTTCCAATTGCATCCCTGGTTGTGCAAGATCTGGGTTCAGTTCCTGAAACTTTCCACAGACTTCCTGTATGACCTTCAGCAAATCAGTGATGCTGTGATGAGCATTGTTGGAACTGGGATAGTGCTTTCTTTCTCCTCCAATTTGTTTGTCTTGGCCTTTTAGCCTGTATCCACCTTGGGCAGGGGCTGTCTTTCCTATGCATGGGTGTATACAGTGCCTCATGGTGAGGGATCCAAGTGTTACCACAATATAAATGGTAATGAAATTCCAGGCTTATTTTTCGAGCCCTGACAGCACACAGGAACAGATGTTTAACAAAACATTTTATGTGAGCATCTCATCCACACATCTAACAGCATGATAATTACTGGCAAAGCAGCTTTCCAAATCAACCTTCTAGAGTCACTCATTCACTTTACAGGTAGCCTGTGCAAATGTTTGGTCATGTTTTAATTTCCAATTTTCTCAGTTGCTAGCTTTAGTAAAGCATGTCTGGCCCATCAAACTTGGTTTGAACATACATTTCTCCATACATTTCATGGAACACATCAAGAATTAAAACTAAATACAGATTCTCATCTATGTAAGTAGGGTTGTCACTCACCTTTCTTGAAGCTTTGATCTGAAAGGGGGCAGGCTCCATACCAAAATGAGGCAGGGCAAAGGGACTCTGCCATGCTGCCCCTTCAGAGCACTGCAATGTCGCCATCCTCTATAGGGGATAGGGACACACTAGAGGGACTTCTCCTGCCCATTTCTGACATGGTCAAACCCCCTTCAGAGCTTTGTGACATCACAATGTCAGGGCAGTGCCATGTCAAAAAGGGGGAGGAGAACCCCCACATTCAGACATGGCCCTGCCCACTGGAAAACTCAGGGAGAAGTCAGGGCTTCACCTAGAACACAGAAACGAGGCACAAAAACTTGGAGACATTAGGTCAAAACCAAAGGGATGGCCACCCTACATATAACCCATTCATATTAGTATTGATGTCATCTTTCGTTCTATGGCACATGTTGAAGATAGTCTCACTCTCCAATAAAACCAAGATGCAGTATATACCTGAAATTGACCTGTAACAGTGATTGTCAGAGTTTTCTCTGCACGGCCTCATTTTGAGACTTAATTATGTGATCCTAGACAAGATAAATATGTAAAATATAAAACAGGATTACAACACAACTGCATATGGCACAACCTCCACTGAAGTCTCAATCCACAGTTTGGGAATGTTGGGCTAAACGTTGGCAGCGTCAGGGACCCCAAGGCCTGAACCAGGAGCTTTCCAGTTATGTGGCAAGTGTCTTGTCTGGGACTGGCAGCCCTGACCTGGATGTGCAAGCCCTGTGTCCGACGACAATCCAGCCCCTAGGCCCTGATAGGGCAGTGGTGGCCTGCGTAGGGTTTGGCTGGGAGAAGGTATGTGACTTCTGAGTCTCTCTCCTATGGTTGCCACTGCAACAGCCCAGACCTAGCCTTCCAGCTTATATGCTGTCTAGCTACCCCCTCTCGTTCTCACAACCTACTCCTGCTCCAGTCTAGCTCAGTCCTGCTTTGTCTCTCCATTCCGGTTTGCCAAGTCCAGCCCATCTGGTCCAGTCCAGCTTGATCCTGCCTCATCTCTCCAGTCTGGCCAAGTCTTACTCATGTCAAGCTCCAATGTGCTGCCCATGACCCAGCCACAATGGGCAGGCTGTTCCCTGAAGTTCTTCTGGAAAAACAAGCTTTTCTGAAACATCCTGAGCTTCACCCACTTTTGGAGCCGGTCTATTTTTATGCCCTGCTTATATTATCTTCCTGTCCTGGTCTTCCAGTGGGATAAAAACAGTAACAGTTTGTCAGCACTTGCCATAAATAGGTCCATTTAAAAAAACCAATATATGTCATATAGAAGCTACCCAATCGATATACAGCTATCAGTTCTTGACAACATGGTCATGTTGCTGTCAGCAACTCATAAAGCTTTCACACAAATACACCCAATGGAATTCTTGTTCCCACATCAGAGACATTGCAATTATAGACCCATAGTAGTGGCTCTATAGTTAAAGTGGCTGCATGGTCTCACTGAACAGCGCCTATGCTGTTCAATGAAAGCCATTGGGATAAAGATTTCTGGTTGGTGACCTGTGTTTTGATGAGGCTTCTACAATTGCATCCCAATGAAAGTTACATTTACCGGCTGGATTCAGTGCAGGAAAGTTATCTACTTGCCCCCATAGTGTCTTTTATTGCTACAGGGTTTCTAGATTGTTTTGTAACAGGGTGACTTCAGCCAGCCCTGTTGCAGCTGCAGTAATGGCACTTCCGCCCCCTCAACAACTAGTCAAAACAAGCAGCTATGGCTGCTTCTAGGCCCTTTAAGTGGGCCGAGCACTCTCAGACAGTGTGGGTGGCGCAGGCCTTTTAAAGGCCACCGCCACAGCTGTGTCTAGCTTTCCCATCCTGGCTCCAGTCCAGCTGACTGCAGGGCAGACTGGCACTCACTCACCGGCCTGTCCACCTACCCAAGTCTGCAGCCTGGGTGGAGTGGTGGAGGAGGAACTACTGCCACCTGCTGATCGCCTGCCTGGGTACCCCTGGCCCTGCCCACTACAGCACTGCTCACCTGTGCCACCCACCCCATATGCTGCTACTACTGCCATGGCACCAGTAAATAAAGATTTCAAATCCCGCTGTATGACATGCTGGGAAATGTAGTTCCAGCATGCCAGATTCAGGAAACGGCTGGCCTCTGCGTGCGCACAGAGACACACACAGCACACAGGACCTCCAAGCAGCAGCAGGCCAGGTGGCAGTAGTAAGCACACACGGGCAGGACGGCCAGCCCAGCCAAAATGAATGAGTGTGTGTGAGAGCTGTTTGAATGCGCGAGGGAGTGAGCTGTTTGAAAGTGTGTGCGCACGTGCTATTTGAAAACGTGGGGCGGGGAGGGCGCTGTTTGAAAGTGTCTGGAGGAATTGTGTGTGTGTGTGTGTGTGTGTGTGTGTGTGTGTGTGTGTGTGTGTGTGTGTGTGTGTGATGAATGGCGAAGTGTGAGTGTGATGAGTGTGTGAGAATGAATGTTTGTGACAGTGAGAATGAATAAGAGAATGTGTGTGTGAGAGAGCGAGAGAGAATGGAGAGCATGTGAGAGCAAGACTGACTGGGATGGACTGGTGCCTGCCCAGAAGGGAAGGGACACATATAGCAAACTGTTTTACATTTCAATAGAAGGGAAAATTACCTAAGCCAAAAACTTGCAGTTTAAGCAACTGATTAAGGTGGCATTCCGAATTATACTCAAATTCTAACATGACAGTAAATCGTCATGCTAAAGCAAATTAAAAAAAATATATTATTTTTTTACAGCTTAACTGAATTAAACTGCATGTGTGTGGTATGGTGACTGAATGATACTTCTATGTGATGAGAAATGCATGCAGTTTAATTTCAGTTAAGCTGTAATTTTTTAAAACAAATTTTGCCTTAATGTGACAATTTACTGTAATTTTAGAGTTTGAGTATAATTGGGAATGCCACCTTAACCAGTTTCTTAAACAGAAGATTTTTTGCTTAGGTATTCTTCTACAGATTGTCAGAAGAGCTATTAGAGTATGCTGGTCCTAATGGGTCAAACAGCTTCTTTGGAGATTAATGCAAGCTTTCAAACCCAAGCCGACATAGTCCTTCCACAGCCAAGGGCAAGTCAGAACTAGCAACTGAATACTCAGACTCAGTCTTTAGTTCTATTTACTTACATGAAAGAGGGCCCTGTAGAATTCAAACACTGCGCACACACTCTCCCACAGAAGTTGGTGCAATAAAAGGTATAACCTGAGCTACCTTGTCTCCATCTCTTACATTTGAGACCAACACGGAGCCACATACTCTGGGGATTAAGGCTGTGTGGTATAGCTTTGCATAAGAAAGCAAAATACAATAAATTTCAGTAAGTAATGGTTTTCTACAAAACAAAAACCAAGACAGAGGCATGTCTCCCCTCCAGGTGGACCTATTACAAAATTTTGAGACCTAGTTGTCTTCAGACACTGTGCCTTTGCCAAATTTGGTTGAAATTAGAGTGCAGGATCCAACGTTATCAAGGTGGGGATAATGCTCATTGGAATGGCAGTGGTGGGGGGAAACAAGAAGCCATCTTCTCACTCAGGTACACCTAGTGCTATAAAATTGTATGTCTGCTTTCCCTTGGGTCTTCTGCTCCTCTTTTGTGATATGTTGACAACTGTTAATGAAATGCATGCTTGCATTTAAAAAGAAACTTTTGTACACACCTTGACTAGTGATGTTGGATACATTTTGAGAAATAGCTATGATACTGTAGTTATTTCAGTGGAAATGGTAGGCAGACTTTATAGTTTACAGAAGCTATGATTTCTATGTTTTTCTGCTGCACGTTTTAAGCAAGCGAGCAATTCAGCTGAGGGAACCATATGAATGGATGTTAACTTGGGTGTGATTAATGGGTGTAGTCAGACTCAGGGAATTTATATGCAGTAATGTTAAAAAGGGAAGAGGGACTTCTATAGGCACTAGTGTTGAAGTTCCCAGGGTCAAAGGAGCAACTGCCCATCACCACCACATCATCAACACCACCACCACCAATTCTAGGAAGAAGTTAAAACTACCTTAAGGCTGAACACTCAACTCCGATCATTTACTGCTCTTCTGCACGTAGTTATGGGTAATAAAGAGCTGAAAACACAAGTATGTGAGTATATATAGTGGCACAAAGAGAGACAAGACACTAGAGCTGTGGATGATTGCCAAGCTCAACTGGTTTGAGTAGAGGTGAGCCAAATTCCTGAAGTTTCAGCATTCCCTCAAGAAGAAACATAACAAAGCAATATATTGGGACATTTATCAAATCACTTGAAGCAATCCCAACAACAATTCTTATCCTCTTTACACAACACACACCAACCTTAAAAATGCCCCAGACAAGTTAAGCACACTTAAAATCTCTTTAGCAGCTTCTTTTGTTATGACAGGTCATTTATATGATCGGATAACAAATCAATGAAACTATAATTACAATGAAAAAAAAAATACCAAGGGTGTTTTCAGACGTGACACCGGAGAGTGATCACCACATTGTCCCGTTCCGGGGTGTGGCCAGTCCCACAGGGCAGGGCAGTGCGTGAGGCCAAATAAATGTGATGGGGTCTGAACGCCGGCACAGGATGTGGAGGATTCCTCACGGTCCGTGGCAGCGTAACAAACGTGACAACATCCCCATGACGTACTGAACCCATCCCCAAGAGATACCCCCATGCCGGCATGCAGTCATGGTGGCTCGAGGGCAAATGAAGCCCAGCTGGCTCATGGCAATGCCCACAGTCAGGCATAGGACGGCATGGAGATCCAGTTGCCAACAGCCAAAATCAGAGAGTGTCCAAGCATATGGGCTGCTGATCATTACCCTGTAAAGCACAAAGACGGAAGCCTCTAGAGCAAGGGGCAGCTTATTTGAAAGCCCAGTAGTATACAGTGCAGCTAGCAAAGCAGATAACTTACGTCCCAGCTGGAAGAATCATTAGGCACATCAATTCTCCCCCAAAAGCTGACCTATGTAGAGTAGTAACAATTCTAAAAGGCACAGGGGAATAGGGAAGCGAACCCCTTCAAATGTCGGTCAGTCAACTCAGGGGCTTGGCCACAGATAGTCCACTGTGACAGAGAAGGCACCAGTGTCATGAGGCACTGCATTAGGAGGTTGGATCGGGTCCCATCCAGCCCCTTACCATGGAGAGCGCTGGCACGAAGGGCCACCAGCTGTCAGTTCAATGAAGGCTGTGCATGGGGGGAGGGGACATTGGCAGTCCGACACGCTCCACATAAGAAGTCCACTGGAACATACCCCTCCAGTAGCCCTACTCCTCAATATGGTACATGACCAGGAAATATGACTCAAAAGGATCGCCACAGGTCAGGCCCACCTGCACCTCAGGGCAAGTCCACACATCACAGAAAACCCTGAGTTTGGAACCTGAAGGGTTGGGGGGCATCAAGTAGACCCAGCTCCAGCAGACGATTGAGGCAGGCACTGTGAGATTGCCCATGGGTTCCAATGATGGCCTCGGCAAGTGAGAGGCAAAAGGAGGGCCCGTCCATCACAAAGCAACTGTGAAAGTCGGGCAGCCCGCAGGTATCCCATAATGCGAGGGTCCGCCGGGCCCCAGAGAGTACCAGCACCATGGGTGGGGGGTGGAACAGCATTGGCGAAGGGCCGGAGCCCTAGCTCCCAGGCCTGGAACCAGCAATACGGCCCACTTACAGGATGACCGAGCGACAAGAGCTTGGAGCTCAAGAGGTCATACCCAGTCCTTGCACTGTCCAGTCAGCCAAAAGCTGCTGTATGTCACCTCTGTGCCACAAGTCCGCCAGGGACATGGAAATGAGGACCAGAGCCGGAGCCATTAGCAGTCATGACCGGTTTGTTTCAAAAAAGAAGGAAGGAATAAGACTAGGTGCATCGGTAGGAACTGGAGACAGACAGAGGTTTCCAGCATTCCCACAAGGTTGGAAGACAAGGGTGGCATGCAGACACCCAAGGGCAGTTGCTGGGAATGACTGGGGAGTAGAAGGAGGGGAGCTGTTTGAGGAATGCAGGAGCTATGATATGGGTCGTTGTAACACATTAATCCACATAGCTACTGGGAGGGTTGCTGCAGGCCCACAACCCCACACACTGATTACAGAGACCATGATGGTTAGGACACGGGCTAGGGGTGTGGCACCAACTGTGAAGTCACCAATGAGTGCCTATATAGGATGGGATCCGGCACAGGCTCCTCGGCCTTAGTTTACCTCAGAACAGTACGGTATACAACAAGCTCATGTTTGAGTTAGCCTTACTGCTCCCTCTTGCTGTGAACTGCACCACGGATGGGGGTCAGGTAGCCTTCCAGAGGCACCTACTTCACTGCATCACGGAGTGGTTCCAGCAGCACAAGCTCCTCACTATAAGCTGGTGCCAAGCTACACGAGAGATCATGCACGATACTCCTGGTCCTGCTCGAGCAACAGGCCACATTGTTCAGTAGCTCATCCAGGAGCAGGCAGCACATGGCTGGCGTCCTGGCACTGTCACATCTATGCTCTGTGAGGCGGATCATCTCAGTGCAGCGCCAGAACAATGGCCAGCTACAGAGGATCGCCTGCAGTGGCACATTGTTGCAGCCACCACCAGGATCTACATGGCAATGCCCATCAATTGCCGCATCTGGATCATTCCCCAAGCTGTCCAATGGTGGTCAACGGTGCTCAATGAGTGGGATGATGAAGCATGACATGCGAACTTCCGAATGGAATGATCTCTATTTATGAGGATAGTGCACCGCCTCTCCTCATGGCTTGAGCGAAACCGTACCAATATGCAGGCACCCATCCCCATGGTACAGCACTGCGCCATCGTCATATGGTCCCTGGCCACACCGGACTCCTGTAGGTCAGTTGCGCAGCAGTTTGGGATTGGGGATCAGCAGTGTCTCTACCATCATCCTTGACTTGTGTGAGGCTGTGGAGGTGGTGCTCCTTGACCAGGTGATCCAACTCGTGGACCAGTGCCGGGTCATGGCCAGGTTCCAAACAGCTGGCGGATTCCCCAACAGCATTGGTGAGATCAACAGCACACACAGAGATCCTACGGCCCCCCAACGATGAAGCAACAGAGTTCATCAATCGCCATGGGTATCACTCCCTGCAGCTCCAGGCAGTTGTCAATAACAGAGGCTGTTTCACTAACATCTTCACCAGGCACTCCGGACACAACCATGATGCACGAATCCTTGTCATCTCCCCTCTGTTTGCCTACATGTACATGGGGAGTTTGGGGATCCCACCATGACCCGCGTTGAAGGGGTAGCAATGCCCCCGGTCATCATCGGGGACCCCGCTTACCTGCTTCTCCGATGGTTAATGAAGGTCTTCCCAGTGGTCCGAGCTCCCAAGCAGGTGCATTTTAATAACCGTTTATACGCTGCCCGTAAGGCTGTGGAGAGGTCATTCGGGGACCTAAAGCAATGCTGGAGATGCCTGGCCACATGCCTCGACTTCAAAGTGGAGACTGCTGCTCTCATGATTGGGGCCAGTTGCATGCTACATAATGTATGCAAGACACGTGGGGCTGCATTTGACAACCAGGTGCCTCGTCATGCCCCAGGACTGGTGCCCTTCTACAGGCAGGACAACCCAGGAGAGTACCGCTACGCGAAGAGGATACGGGCAGCTCTGAGCCGAGATGAGTCACACCTGGACCACGGTTGGCATAGATTAGGAGCAAAACACTGTGATATTGCCTAATTCCTCTCCTGCTCCAGGACCATGGACAGGGGCATTGTAGGGGTGTGGTGGGGGGAGGGATGGGGGGGGGGGGCAAACAATTTGATTGGTGACTTCTGGTAGTAACCTGTCTTCCATGAGCCCAGGACTGGTGAATGCAGATCAATGAGTTAAAATCAAGCTAAAGTACTTCATCCAAATATCACCAAAATGAGCATAATAATGCAGGTAAAAACTTTATTGTGAGATATAGCTTATTATTGCTTGCCCTTTCCCCTGCCCCCCTTGCATTCCTTTGGGCACTCTCTCTTGCGGCTTGGTGGAGGATAGGTTGCCAATTCATTAACCTCCAAATCTTGTGACGTAAAAGGTGTATCCAGTTGCCTTCCATCTCCAGCTGCTGTTAAGAGCACTGCCCACCGGCTGGTTCCCTGCTGGTTGGTGGAGGGTATGGCTATCTCAGGTTGCAGAGTAGGGATCAGGTTTTGGAGACAGGCCCTCCAGGTTCTGGTTGACAGTGCTGGCTCCCTGGGGTGAGGAACAGATGGGGCACCTGGAGATGGGGCATGAGATGGTGCAGGTCCGGGCAACACTAGCCCAGTGGCGGTGATTGAGGCGCCAGCAGCCCCAGTGTGGATGAGGGATTTTCCAAGGTTCAGCGAATCATCCATCCACTATATGTGTTGCTGATGCATCATCTGGAGTGACTGCTGGACAGTATCGATCTGCTGGAGGTGTTTGTTCCAACCCCTCCACCTCTCCAACCACCAGTCCTTCCTCATTTTAGAAAGGTTACTTTGGTGAACAGCCAGCTGCTGTATTGATCTATCATGCCCCAACTCCATATGCTGGATGGCATCCCAAATCTCTTCCCCCTGCCTCTTCCCCCTTGTCCCTTTGTTCCCTCATTTCCCTTCACATCCCCCCCCTTTCAGGTGTGTCCGATTGACGCATCGCACTCTACATGAGCCCCCACTCCAGTCCCCCCCCCCCACGGCCAATCCCACTGACCGCTTGTGGTTGTACCCTCAGATCAAGTGTCTGTGGTCAACATTGGCTCCACGCCGGCTGCTGTTGTACTGCCTGTCAGCGTCTGGGGCATATCGGAATCCAAGGCCTCCGAGTTGCTATCTGAAGGTGGAGGGGCGGTGCGCTGGGGTTGAGAGGACACGATCCCTGGACAGGGTTCATTGTCCAAAGGATGCTGGGCACCTGGGCGTGACTTTTTGGGCTCTGGAGACATGAGGGGGGGCAAGTCAACCCTGGTGCGACCTTTGGATGCGGCGGAGCCCATGATGTGTGGTTCCACTATTGACCCCCTCATACTCAGGAACCTATCTAGGAGATCGTGATATAGGGTTGTGCATACCCTGTGCCTGAATTTGTTATCAACTATTGCCTTGTAGGCCTGCTTGAGCTCTTTTGCCTTGCTTTGGCATTGTTTCCCTGTTCTGTGGAACCCCGCTTGTGTCATTCTGCGTGATATGGTCTCGAACACCGGAGCATTCTGGTGGCAGATGACCAGCTCTCTCTGGGTCTGCTCGTCCCCCCATAATCTGATGGCAAGCGTCTCTTGGCGGCCCCAGGTGTCTCAGTGTGTATGTGGGCAGTCAGCTGCATCCCGGGTTAGGGCTGGTGGGACGTCCTGGACAGCTACAGCTCTATTTCTCTATTGGGGATGAAGGCATAAATTTGCATTAACCACCTCAACGTTGGTCGAGCCATATCCCCGTACTCCCCTTTGTCATACAGCCATCCCTCGTATTTAGCATCTAACTGTGCCTCACTCGAGCGGCCATGGGCTGCTGCCACAGAACTGGGCCTGTCGGCTGCGCTTGAGACTCCTCTTGCTCCACCTCTTCATCGTTGTTAAGCTGTCATTGTCAAGCCGGCCCTTTAATTCTCCCAGGCGACAGCCTGATGCTGCTTCATTGCCTGGCAACGACGTACGGCGTGTCCTACCCCCTTCTGGGTGGGGCTATGTAGCCACGCCTGGGGACACGGTGAAGTTATGTGACATCGTGCCTGGCCACGTTTTCCCACATCAGTGGTAGCTGCAACCACGGATCTTCTCCTCGCCCTTTCCTGACCTCTAGAAGCATGGTATGGGCTACCCTGGTTCCGGGTGGAAGCGCGTCCACCTACCTGGGGATGGCCAGCACACGTGACATAGGAATTACCATGGGGCGGGGGTATGTGGGGCAGCGTGACATCTGAAAACATCCCAAATCTAGGGAAGAAATACATTGCCTTCATAAATAGGCAGCAGCACTGTTTCGACACGGATAACCAACATTATAGTGGATTTGTGACACGGCAGAATCCCTACAAACTGCTGCCCCTTTAAGAGACACCGAACACCAATGTGATTACAGGTGCTAGTTGAGCTGCAGGCGCTACCAGGAATGGAGAACAGCGCCCAACAGGAAGCAACTGTACTGGGAGTGGCAGAGCCAGCCCAAGAGGAGAAACCAGAGGTGAAGCTCAGCGGGAGGAGGCTGCTGTGAGAACAGGTTGTGCAGGAAAAGCTATACCTCAATAGCTCCAACAGAGAGTGTTGTCTGAGTTGTGATTGGATCTGCCGGGCTTGAAAGGACAGTAGCTAGCCCTGAGACCACGAGAGCTCAGAAGAGCCTGTGCCTACAAAGGCTGTAAAGAGATAAAGACTATGTACAGAATAAAAGAACTAAACAGCCAGGAAAAAAGGACTGTTTGGGGAACGTGGACACTGGCTACGGGAGTAATAAGTGCCTGAAACAAGAGGTCAAGTAAGCTAGAGGTAAGAGGCCTGGCTATATGGGCATTAGGACTCTGGATTGCCAAAGGGTTGATTCCTGGTCAGAGAGAGACTAACTGAATAAAGTCTGTGAAGTGTGAAGACTAGGAGCTGATTCCCACGAAAGAATGTGTTGTTGTGGCCTTAATCCTGCAGGATCTTAACCCCGAGCATCATACCGCTACACTTGTCTTTTCCACTGAATTGAAATTACAAATTCATCTGAAGCCCATTAAGCCCTGCATTAAAAAGAAAGTGCTATGGCTGCTATGGCAACTGGAGCTTCTTCATGTTGCTCATTTGTGCCACTGATTCAAACAAGATATTAATGGTCTGCCTTGTGCTAATTATTTGCAGAGTTTGTTTGGGGAAAGAAGTTTAAATAAGTAGCTTCACTGGTGTGAAACAGATCTGCTAGCAAACTATTTGAGAAACACACCATTCTTTCTCCCCTGTAAAGTTTATACCTGAAATGCAGTTCTATTACAATCATTTTCCTTATGAGGTAAAAACAATCTGGAGCGGATTTTCTTGTTGTAAGCAGCACTATCACTAGTATATTTCACAAGCAGGTGACACATTGGCAGTCTCAACTGTGCATAGTAGCAATTAAAAATCTAAGACGTTAGTCCAAGATTCAAGTCTCAGGCTGGTTTAAGATGTCATGGGGCTACTGTCGGAGGTGGAATTTCCATGATATCTGAAAGGATTGACCAAGTGACGTTTCTGCTGCAGATCACGTTGGAGTTACCACATGGTTAGGGACCAGCGTTCACTGCATTTTCCCCATTGCCATCAATGGCGAAAACAAAATGAACACAGGTCCGTGACCATGGTTAATCCATTCAGATAACTCCAGGATAATCTGTGGTAGAAACATCATTCAGTAGATCTTTTCAGTCATTATGGAAATTGTCACCAAGTGTTAAACTCCAAGGCAACCCCATGGTGTTGGTATGAGGAACCCTGCAAAATCTGAAAGTACCTGTGCACATCTGAACACCCCATTTCTCTCTCAGATGATGCTCCCCCCATCAAATTCTTTAAAACCCACTATTTAAATATCTGCAACCTCTTCCCAACCTGGGACGCCCTAGATCCGAGTTTTATTTCCAGTACTTGTCTCCTCCTGGTCACTTAATCTTAAGCACACTCATTAGCTCAGCTGGCCAAACTAGATTTAAAAAATCAAGCTGTTTAAGCTATATATTCTTGGTCTTTTTCAATGCTGTATCATCCTTCATTGCTTTAGACAAATCTGCACTCAGAAGTTCAGGGAATTACAGCCTGCGGAATACTTACACCTGACACTTTCTGTAGTTTACACAAGGACAATATGAAGTATGGTAATCAGGTTTTCCAACTTTGGGCTAAAGTAGATGGGAAGAGAATTTGTAGATGTAAATAAAATACAGAAACAGTGATATTTTTACTTATAGAATGTAGACCTTCCCCAGTTTTAGATGCAACCCCACTCATGGATTAAAACTTCAAACATTTAAGAAGAGACTTTGGATTTGCACTCATTTACAAATCTTAAAGCTACCTCTGTTTAATAAAAAATGAATTCAATCAGTGAAGTTTGCTTGGAAACACTGCGTGTCAGTGTAGGGGTGGGTTTTGTTTTGCTTTTATTTCTGTGCACGTCAGCATGGGGTTTCTACTGTGTTTACTATTTTTATTGTTATTACTGTTTTATATTGTAATATGTGAGCCTCAGAGCTGTGTGGGGCAGATTAGGCGGGGTAGAAATGTATCTAAATAAATAATCATTATCTCTCTTATCAACGGAGAAGAATAACCTACACCAAAGCCCTATAATACGCAACGTGCCCTCCATGGTTGCAAATAAATGTCAGTTGCACTGAAATTACCATGCTTATACTGTGAAATGTAAATTTATTATTTTATACTGTGATTTTTATGCCTCCCCCTCCTGCCCCGGCAGCTATGGGAGGTTTACAATAAAAGCTAGCAATAGAACAAATATTTCAATAAAACAACAAAATACAAAAATATAAAAATATCAATGAAAACAAGAAGGAAGAGTCCATTAAAACATACTGACTTCCCCACCCACTGCCCATCTCCCTGTCAAAAGCCTGGCAAAATAGTCAGGTCTTACAACAGCACCTGAAGGAGGGGAGATCCGGGGACAAGTGGGTCTCAGCCAGAAGCGAGTTCCACAGCCCTGGTGCTGCCACTGAGAGTGCCCTCTCAAATGTGGCCCCCCGTCACACATGGGGGACCTCTAACAGGACATCCTCGGTGAACCGCAGGGGTCGATCCAAGACCCGAAGAGTGAGGCAGTCCAGCAGACAGGTTGGGCCCAGACCATTTAGGGCTTTATAGGTAAGAACCAACACCTTGAAATGAACCCGGAAGGCTATAGGTAGCCAGTGCAGCGAGAACAATACAGATGTTATATGCACACGCCGTCCCGTCCCCATGAGGTGGGTTGCCGCATTCTGCTCCAGCTGCAGTCTTCAGACTGTCACCAAGGGTCTGGAGGTAATTCATTCCAATCTCTGCACACTTTTCAACCATTTTTTTCCACTCATGTCATATTTACACAACACGCAAACAGCCTTATGGTAAGGGAAGTTTGTGCACCAAACCAAGAAATAGGGGAATTTATTTTTTTATAAAAAAAAGTAAACAGTTCCTAACCAAGTACATAGCTACCCTCACAAATGACCCTAAAGGGATCAGAGCCCCTAAAGATGGGGATGTTTATTAGAGACCATTTTGAAGCGAGTGAATCTGACATTCCCAGAATCTGATTTACATAGAACATTTTTCCGATTTACATGGTACACTGATAATTTCTTTTAGCATTCGGTGCGAACTTTAACCTGTTGGCCAACAATTGCTGCAGGCAGGGATTTTTAATTTTTCATGAACACATTACTTTAATAAAGTACTTGGTATTAGTTATAGCTTCTGAATTAAAATGAGAACAGCCTCATGACATTAAATTTTAAAACTGCCATCTAAGCCATTAATTTTGACCAGCTTCTTTTTGTGAGCGTGTTAGCAAGCATTAGCAATTAAGTGCATATTTCACTGGGCAAGAGAATGAGAGGCTGTCAATAAAACTTGTTTTGCAAGTCACTATATAGAGAACAGTAATATATATTTTATGTACTGATGGAGAACATGTAATGAAAGTCAAATATAAATCCACTGTTTATATAAACAGTTTATCGATACAAATTGCATTACACCTGGATCAGAGATTCTACTTCTTATGAATTTAACATATGGTATGCTCCCCACAATTAAACTCTTCATATCTCTAGTAAAAGGTTAACAATATTGTAGGTTACAAATTGTGTTGTATGAGCACCATCTTTAGTGCTCCCCTTGTAAAAAGATTTTGATAGAAAAAAAATCCCTGAAATCACTATGTTGGTTAGTATTAGCTTGTTCATTTGAAGATGATCTCATAATTCTTCATGCATGCAAGACCACTCACACACATTTACTTCAGTCTGCATCAGCCACATTGCCAAGGTTCACACAATATACAGATAGCTGCTGCTTTGCATAAAGAGGAAGCAGTGACATTTTTAATAATTCAGATGTCCCCACTGACAGCTATAAGTCTGGGCAAAATAATAAAAAAAGTTCTCAAAGAAATTTTGGCAGTATATTGGACCATAAGCCAGTTACCATTACCATCCTGCTTTTATTCTTGTTAAATAATTCTTCTGTGTATTAGCATCAATGTCAATTTGATACTTGGTGGCTCTGTTTTCTATTTCAGTAAGTCTACAATTGGTGTAAGAGCTCAAAAATTCTTAATTATACATTTTAAGTGCCAGTGCCATTCACATTAATTTATACACTCCTATTACTCTTGGCTTTCAAAGATACTGGCGAATACAAACAACTGGTCTTGGCATATGATTGGTGTAACAGCTCTTCCAGTTTAGAGCACTGGTTCCCTTAATATGATGCATTCATTCTTATAGCTTAAGGCTCCTGATCTGCAGCAATATGGCTAAGTCCAAGTAGTTTCACAGTTTACGTGCACATGTGCCTGTACAGACAAGAAGTGAGAGCTATTCTTTGAGAATTTAAACTAGTTCTCACTGAGGTTCTGAAAGGGAATCTGATGACCTGAAAATAGTGCTGTAACTCAGTATTCAAAATTACTTACTAAGGGCGCATTCAGATGTGCGTTTAAATCGTACAGCAGCGGCGGCGGCATCGTGCGATTTAAAGCAACACGCACTTCCGGGTTGGTGTGAATGCACCAATTCAGTGTAACGCGAACTGTTGGAGTGCGGTTTTCAAAGCTGCTCGGAGCAGCTTTTAAAACTGCACTCCAAGAGTTTGCATTACGCTGAAATGTGCGCACTCAGTGCATTCACACCAACCCGGAAGTGTGCATTGCTTTAAATTGCACGATGCTGCCGACGCTGCTGTGCAATTTAAACGCACATCTGAATGCAGCCTTAGTTTTTACCGAGTATTTCAGTATTCAACTCAGTTTTACTAAGTTCAAGTAACTGAGGAACCAGCCAGTACGTGGTCCTCAGGTAAATCCTTGGATAGGCAACATACAGGCCTTTTCCTGACCATATAAGGGAACTCAGTACTTGGAAAATATTTGGTATTAGGTTAAATTTTTCTGAGTATTTTACCGAGTACTGAGTATACGGCTGAGTTACTGAGGACTGGCTGAAGACTCAGAGACTATCCTCTGAAATACTCTCAAATATTTTTTTTACGATTCGGTGCAGCCCTACATGAAATCTTAGTCCAATGCATGAAGAAAGGAAGAAGGTGCATCTATTTCATGAAGACACATATTAGACTTAAATCACGTATTCCACTGCAAATACAAAAATCTAAACTATTAAGGCTCTGGTTTAAACACACACACAAGAAAGACACATTCCACATTAAGGATACCATGGATTCTATTCTTGCATCTGTTTTACATCTGAGTTCACTGGAGTTACTATTCATATCTAGTGTAAAAAGAGAACTGGGCAGTTTCCGTTGGGCCTAGGCAGAATAGGTATCAGATACTGATTATCTTTAGCATCATGTGCTTTAACACATTACAAGGCAAACTGAGTATGTTGAAGAGACCTTGTCAATTGAACTTTGCATATATTAAAATGTTATATACTCTGTAAACAATAGCACACATGCAGAAAATGTACATATTAAAAAAGCATTAAGGAAAAAAGCTGCTGCCCATTTTAGTAGTCTTAAAAACTAAATACTGGCCATTACAAATTAGAAACAAATTGCTGCTAAATTTGCAAAATTTCATATTTCTAATTAGAGTCATTTCTGAATCACAGAAACAAAAGTAGTAGTAGAATCACCACAATTTAAGCAGTATAAAACCCCAAACTGTACTGATTGTTTCCTATTAGTGTTGGCTGCTAGATTATTAATTATTATATCACTGGCAGAACTACTAGGAAGATCTGTTATCTTGGTCTGATCAAACTTAGGGAAGCTTTCTGAAAATTCTTATTTTCAAGAATATATACCTGAATTGTTTAATTTCCTCCCAGATGTCTTATAATAATCTTTCAAAGAACACACCAATAGGGGTCTAAATAAATGCACTTATAAAATCTAAATGAAGAAAAATATGACTATGAAAAATAAACAGTATCATGCATGTCTACAGAATAAACCAACTATCATGTGCATCTACATAATGCCTTAAACAATAGACGGTCCTGATCAATCCATTATAAGAAAAAAGGATGGCTTGGCACCTGACAACAATCCCAATCATACCAGACACCTGCTGAGCTTGATCATTGAACAGCATCCAAATGAATAAAAAACAAATATAAACAAAATAGATATGTAACTTGTAGCCGACAGCTATAGAAACCAATCAGAAATGTTCATCCTAAACTAGATATAAAGCGCTTCTTACCTATGAACAAGTGTAGAAAGATATAATTCGGACAAAAAACAACAAAAAAGGATTCTTAAAAACTTGAAATCATGGAGTCCTAAAAAAAGGAAAAATCATTGAAGTGTTATAACTAAGAAAAAAAGTCTGACACATTGTCCTGCAAAGTTATGAAGTCCAAAACCATAGTATATGGATATACAAAATATAGGTAAGAATTCTCATAAAGCAATCAATTTAAAAGCCTTGCAAAAATGAAAAAACATGCTCCAAAGATATCTCAATAAGCAGGCTGATGTCATGGGACTCAAACAAATTATATTTAACTTTTGAAAAAAATCCAATTTTTACAAATCATGTAGGAGATAAAAAACTTCTTTTTGAAAAAAACCAAACAAAACGTACTCTTTTGTGAACTTATATTTGTTGTTTGTTATTCATCTGAATATTTTTAGCGCCAACCCATCTTTTTAGGAGGATTATGAAGCCCTGAAGAAGTCTTCCCGAAAGGCGTTGGCTCTCAACTATTTTGGAAAATTAAGCTTGGTTTAAGCTTTTGTTTTCTTATGATGGACTGATCAGGACCATCTATTGTTTAATTTATGTGGATACACTTGATCCTGGGTTTATTCTGAGGACATATGCATGATATTCTTGTTTATTATTTTTCATAAATTCATATTTTTCATCATTTAGATTTTATAAGTGTATTTATAAAATACGCCTCGAGCCGTCTGACGGGAGAGTGCGGGATATAAATTTTAAATGAAATGGAATGGAATTTATTTAAGACCCCTATTGGTGTGTGCTTTGGATTTCTGGCCAAGTCTGTATATATTTCTTTTGGTCCTCTTTGTTTATCTTATAATAATATTTCAAAATTCAAACTCTGATGTAGGTATTTCTCCAGCAATTCCCATCAATGTGAATGTTTACTGCTGGGATTAAAAGAATTAGGAGAATGTCATTTTTTCCTAATGTAACAAAATACATATTCAAAATAATATACAATAATGTATATTCTAGGTAAGAATGCCATGTAGATCTCAAAGTCGTAGAATGACAGTAACAGCTTTAAAACTCTGTGGGCAATGACTCTTCCAGTTATAAAGTGAAATAAAAGTAAAACCAAGGAAGAATATGTAGAATATTTTACTTTTGTTAAACCTCAGATGCAAAGCATAAAAAACATTGTTCAGAATTTCATGAGCAGAAATATAAACATGTTTTTTTCCATCACAGAAAAATCCATACGATGTTATAGCATTCACACATTTTGTATATCCACTGGTATGTCACATTCAATGACTATGTCATAAAACAGATAAGTATCAAATGCACACAGATACCAATGTTTACTTGTCTCAGAGATGCTTGTATTCTAGACCAAGCAAACATGTTCTTTGGTTACTGGTTTTATAATCAATCAGTGTTAATGCAGGACAGCTAAAGAGCTGCATTAGCTACTTGTAACTGCAACCCATGGGAACAGGAGTTGGGCTACTTCTGTCAGAAGGAAAAAAAATGATGATCTGTGTGTAATGGGGTAGGAAGGATTTATTCTTCAAAATGTGTATATTTATTTTGAAAATTGTGTTTAAAAAAAGCAAACTTTCCCACAGTTCTTTTTTAATGTCTAATGTATGGCATTTCATATATAACTTGGTATGTGGCCCACATACATAGTTTTAAATTAAAGGATCCACATGGAAGTTAATGAGTATTCATTCAATGTTGCAATTACTCTGTGTTCATAATAAAGTTTCAAAATTTGGTAAACTGGAAAATTATAACAAAAAAAAGTGGCTCTTGATTTTCCCATCCCTTTTTCAAAGACTGACAGAATATACAGTACATATACAGGTTGACATTTTGATCAATCAAAAACAGTCTTCACTTTGCTTAGTTTTGCAAGTCCTATTGACTAAAGTGTAATACCATTCACAACAAAATATTTTCAGTATGTGAAACAATAAAGCAAGAAAACCAGAACTAAGCTCTGAAGCAAAGTGTTTTAGAAAGCCTCATAACATCTATATATACACACACGCACAAATCTGTAACCTGCAGTGAAGATCAACCTATTATCTAATGAGGAACAAAACACATTGTTTAAAAATGTTGCTAATTTAACAAAATGGGGAAGAAACTGCTGCTATCAAAATATACAATTTGAATTGCAGACTAGAAGGCTACCATTATTTAAAAAAATAGTTTTAAGCAAAATCCTTTGCTTGTTATAACGGCAGGTATCAACCTGTCATCATAGCATGAAGCATTGAACAAGATCTTATAAAAGGTTAAACTTTGATGCCCCTTCTTCATTTGTAAAGTTCTTGACAAACGCACACAGGGAGAACCCTCCTCTCCAGACTGGAGCATCTTCCATATGCGCCAGTTCAAGGTCCAGGAAAATAAATGGCAGTCCAAGGATTCAGAAACGCAAATGGGATTTGTGCTTTACCATGTACCTGCAAAATCAAGAAAATAGTATTCGAGCATATTGGGGTAGTTGAAGAAAATGCTTGTACATTTTCACAATGAATGAGTGTGAAATCTTTATTAAACTATTATAACACCTAACCCCCTACAGACCACTGCAAACCCTCAATTTCTTATAGAAGACTAAGCGCTCACCAAAAATGACTGTGGCCTGTGCACGTTCATTGCTGGCTCCACAGGACAGGTTGCTGTGCAATCAAGCCCATGTGTATTATGGCCATCCTGTGCCGCCCACCCCTCCCTCCCACGAAGCTGGCTATTTCATTGGAAGGGACCAAAATCTGCTTTGTTGTAACTGTGGCGTGTTCCACAGAACATATACCATGGTCTTGAGGATCACAGTTTGGGAACCATTGATTAAAATTCTGGGTATTGCTGTCATATGCAATAAGGAGTGGTGCATCAAGGGAACCTTTGCTTCGAGCCATTAGCTCAAATCTAAATGTGTGTGGGGCATTGCTAGCTAGTTGCCTACACTAGTCACCTGTGACCTGGTTAGTAGGCAATTAGCCTGGGTGAAAGCCCAGGTACAGCTGATACGGGCAGGTGACCTGAAGTAGGGCTGGTCAGTCTCCTATCACAGGATGAGAGTCACTGTTGCGCAGCCTTCAGTAATGTTTGAGAGAGTATCTGGGCGATTACCTGCAATCTATAAGAGTAACATCTGGAGGTTCCTTTGAGAACTGCAGCTTAATCTATTGCAATAGGACTCGGGTATCTAAATTCCTTAGGCTTGTTAAAAATCCAAACTTTGCACAAGTATCTTGCTTTTGAACAATCAGTGGTTGAAAATCAAACTAATTTCTACATTGATACAAGACAGTCATCACTTTTATAAATTTTAACAAACAATTAAACATGCAACTGTGTACTCTTTCAACTCCAAGCTTGTGTGAGACCCTTTATAAATCATACATTTCCAGTGTGCATGCTACTAGGACTATTATTCGGCCCTGAACGCCTTTGGATCGGCTAATCAAGTGCAGGTGACCCGAGTGCCCCTGGACCTGTCTCTTATACACATCTAGATGTGTATAAGAGACAGGGAGGAGCCCTGAGCACGCCTGCGCTGTGGCTGGAGACGCTTGGGCGGCAGCCTTAAAAAATCTCGGCTGACTCTGGCGGCGTCGTGCACGCTGCTAGGACTATTATTCGGCCCCGGACGCCTTTGGATCGGCTAATCAAGTGCAGGTGACCCGAGTGCCCCTGGACTATTGTTCCCCAAGAACACCTGTGTGGGAGGAGCCCTGAGCACACCTGCGCTGTGGTTGGAGACGCTCGGGCGGTAGCCTTAAAATATCTCGGCTGACTCCGGCTGTGCCAGAGGTGAGGGCTGGGGCAGCGCGGCCTTAGGAGCCAGTGAGGGCCACCCCCGGTGCAGTTTGTTGGTGGCCGGGAGTGGTGTGCATTTGGGGACTTGTTTATATCCTCCTGCCTGCTCTTTGGGTTACTTGTGAGTTTGCACGGGGTATGCTGACTAGGAAGCATATGGGTGAGGGTAGGGATGTCCCTAGGACCCATTCTAGGGAGAGGGTACTGGAGGATTGCTTGCCTACTACCCGGGATGCCTCAAGAGGGAGGGGGAGGAAGCTACTTTCTGTTTCTATGACTGCCCCCACCCCAGGAGGCTGTACACCTTCTATCGGATCCACCTCTGACCGAGTCCTTGACTACTTCACCTCCTTGGGCTGGGTTGGACCCAAAGGAACCATGGATCCTTTCTTCGAATAGCGAAGGTTTTTCCCAGGAGGGGACAGGGGGCCATTTAGGAAAAGCTTCTAGTAGTGTGCTCCAGGAAATGGCTGTAGAGATATCGACAATTATTACTCTCTTGGAGAGACAGGAATCCCAGTGGGGGATGGTAAAGGAGTCTATCCAAGAGATGAGGAATCTAGGCCTTAAGTTGGACTCTTGGAATGCCATGGGTCTACCCAAAAGTGGAAGAAAGTCTATATCCAGTGACCTATTGCCGAATTCCTCTGCTTCAGAAGGAATAGAGGCCAGCTTAGCACTGGAGACACTCGTGCCTAAAAGGACCTTTTGCAGACCCCATATTAAGGGAGCAAATATGCAGCCTTCAGAGCCTAACGGGCAAAGACACAAGTCCCGAGGGTAGTTCAGGGAGCTCTCTAATTTTTCATCAGGCAACTGCCAAATGGAACTTGTCCACCATGGAAGACCAAAAAGGATATCCAGCGCCACCTCGCCTTTATATTAGACACATTTGTCCCCAGGCACCATATTGGATATTTTCGCCTAATACCAACTCAGGAGAGAACCCAGCGCCTGATTATTCATTTTCGCAACCCAGGCTTTGCTACCTCCCTCTTGGCACATGTCCCCCTTCTTTTCTCTTGGGGGGTGCAGGTGGGGGAGGTCTTTGATATTGGAGCACGGGAATCTCCGCCTCTAGAGAGGAATAGCTCTTGGGTTCCCTCAGTAGAAGGATCTCCTGGGAGAGACCTGTTAGAAAGATCTCCTGGGAGAGATATGAGGAGGTCAGTGCCTCTAGAAGGGACTCCAGGTGGCCTGCCTCCTCCTATCAACGAGAGGCTGCTAAACATGACACTACAACCAAGTATTTTCCAGACAGCCCAGACAGGATCAGTTGAGACTAGGGAGCAGGTAGTAGTTAAGACTGCAAGAGAGCTTGTAGCCCTCTCTGAGGAAATAGGTGGGCTGGTCCTGGAAGCTAGTGAGAGCTTTTGTGTGGACTCTCCATTACTCACCTCATGCTCTCGGGCAGGCAATTCTATACAGCAGGGAAAAGGAGGGAAAGGAAACCCCCAGGAAGATTCACTATAGCCCCCTGGGTTAGATCCCTTCGGGGGACCTGAAGAGGTTTCCCGTAGGGCCCTGGGAAATGGTGGGGACGCCGAGGTCCTGCTAGAAAGTGATCAGGGAGTTCTCCTGGTTCCATTATCCCAGGGATTACCCCTATCCCAGGCTTTGTCGCAACAGAGGCTTCCCCAGGCATGACCGGCCGGCTAGCATGCAAGGCATTTCTCGATTTGTTTGTGGAATGTCTCCATCTGGCATGCTCACAAGGACCAAGATGATTTCCTTACTTTTGTCAGGCAACACCAGGTTCTCCTATTACAAGAGACCTGGACAGCTGATAAAATAGAACTTGAGGGCTACATAATGGTCTTGCTACCAGCGACGGCTGTAGCTACTAGAGGTAGAGTCAGTGGGGGGTCTGGCTTGTTTGGTGAGGGATATCCTTTGCTTAAGAATATCTTCTGAATTTAGAAACCCACCCTATATGCTGGGGATCATGTTGAAGACAGAGGTGACTAATTACCTGCTCCTAGATGTTTATATACCTCCGTCTAATGCTGGCACCTTTAGAAGCCAGATTTGGATGGACCTAGAGCATGCTATAAATGAACTCCTGGAAACACATTCCACCACTCTGTGTTTGGTTATGGGGGACTTCAACGCCCGGCTAGGGCCTGGCGAGGAGGTATTATCCCTGTACTGGGAAATTTTCATTTAGCTCGCATGCAAGCAAGACTCTCTAAGGACCCTAAGCTAAATTCATCAGGCTTAAGGCGTGCCCAGTTGTTGTTGGGCCTAAACTTGTGTGTCCTAAATGGCATAGGGTACCGGGACCCAAGGGGCGAGTTTACGTTCCTTGGAGCCCAAGGTAGTAGTGTGGTAGACTACTTTATGGTCACAGCTGAGGTTTTTGATTTTCTGGTGGACCTTGAGGTGGCTGCAATTGTAATATCGGACTACCTTCCATTGGTTACGACCTTGACAGCCCCAGAGGACACTTGCCGTGGGGAGGAGTTGCCTCCTTGGGCGGCAGGTGATCTTCTGTTTAAATATCAACGGTGGTCAGAAAGAGTAGCAAGTGATTGGAGGACCTGGTTGGAATCTAGTGACCTCAGGGAAGACAGGGACCAGCTAATTCGAGGGATAAGAGAGGAGGAAGAGGTGGAGACCTATAACAAGTTGGAATCTCGCCTCCAGCAACAAAATCTTAGGGCAATAGGAAAGAACTGGCGTCATGGACCAGCTTGTTGCTCGAGTCAAAAGTGGTTTGATGCCAAATGTCGGAGTGCTAGGGGGAAGGCCTATAAGGCCTATAGAGAATATTGAGCGGGTGTTGTTACATCTTCCCCCGTTTGGTACTAACAAGAAAGAAAAGTATATAAGGATTTAATTAGGTCAAAAAATAAATCATATCAGGATAGGAAGTGGCAGGACCTCCCATGACTCGAGAAGTTTCTGGCGAATTATTAATGGGCCTACAATTGCCCCAAGAGCAGTTCGACCTATACCGATTGCACCCCTAGATTGGGTTAATTTCATTGAAGCATCCCAGATAGACCAGGATGGGGGGACGAATTCGGTTACAGGAGAGGTTGGGCAGACCCAACAAATTACTCTAAAATGGCCCCCAGTTACTGAAGCAGAGGTGGTGCAAATAATGGAGACTTTCCGAAACGGTAAAGCTCCTGAGCCGGATTTGATACTTATCGAGGCCATAAAAGGAAATACAGAATGGTGGTTACCACTTTTGGCCAAGCTATTCACCAGAATTAACAATATGGGAATTTTGCCCAATGGTTGGACTCGGGCTGTGGTGATTCCCATCTATAAGAAGGGGCAGAGGTCAGACCCGGCCAACTACAGGATGATTAGCTTGATTAGTGTGATAAGCAAAATATATGCCAAGTTCCTACTGATAAGGCTAACAGAATGGATAGATAGTAACTCGATAATCCACCCAGAGCAGGCAGGGTTTCGCAAGGGCAGTGCAACTCTGGATCACTGCTTGGTCCTCCATCATCTAGTAGAGAAATATAGAGCCACCAACGGGAAGATGTACGCTACCTTTTTAGATATAAAGGTGGCGTTCGACAGAATTAATAGACCTCTTCTTTGGACAAAGCTTCATGCCCTGGGTATTGAACCTAGATTGTTGGCACTTATTAGGAGCTTGTATGTGGACACTTCAGTGGCCATGAAGGTGGACCAGGTGGGTCATCTTACATCTGACGTCCAGGTTAAACAGGGTGTAAAACAGGGATGTGAAATTGCACCCACCCTGCTTAGCCTATTCATCAATGATTTTATTCCAACTACTAGGCAGGAAAAATATTCCTCCCCCACCCCAAAACCAGCGTCCAAGCCCATTGGGGTCCTCTTTTTTGCGGATGACGTAGTCCTTTTATCTCAAACTAGGGTCGGACTCTTGAGGCAGCTCTCAGCTTTTGTTGGCTACTGCCAGGACAACTATTTGATAGTAAACTGTGCCAAATCCAATATTTTAGTATTTTCCTGAAGCAGGAGGGTTCACCAATGGACTTTAGACGGTTTTCGTTTCCAGCAGGCTAAGGGGTACAAATATCTGGGTCTGCATTTTGAGGCCTCAGGACGGTGGGCAGTGCACTTGGAAAGAGCTGAAGTGCAAGCTAAAAGCCAGATAGCGGCAATTTTGAGGTTCTTTGCTGGAACAGGGAGGAGGAATTTAAAAATGGCAGTTGAGGTTTTGGAGGCCAAAGTAAAGTCATCTTTCCTTTATGGTGCCTCGATATGGGCTCCCCTATGGGGGAAAAGTTTGAATTCATTACAGACTAAATTTCTGAGCGGCCTCATCAAACTCCCTAAGGGGACCCCGGCGGCTGCTGCCCGTCTTGAGGCAGGCACACGAGGGTGGATGGCTGCAGCTTGGGAGCAAGCGGCCCTCTTTTGGCTCAAAGCAAGTAGAGCCCCCTGCGACAACCTCTTGCATGATATCTTTTTGAATTCCTTTGTTAGCCCGTGGCGCCGGGCTATGGCTGACTATCTTGCCCATGCTCGTATATCGGAGGCTTACTTGGGACCTAGAGGATATGAAATAGTTAAAACAGAGATAGTTACCCGTTGCCAGGATATAGACAGGCAGGAGGATTTGTCTTAGGTGGCTAAATCCCGCCATTTGGGGGTATCCATCATGGACTCCCCAGCTGGGATGCGGGGCGAACTATGTGGGGTCTAGCGCATCCTTTAGAGAGAAGCACTTATTTCTTGTTGCTAGGGTGAATGCGCTGCCTACTAGGGTTCTGGAGGGATGGGTAGAGCAAATCCCCTATGGGGATAGATTATGCCCTTTTGACGCCATGGCCGTGGAATCTACACAACATGTCTTGTTTGAGTGCCACCTCTATGACTCAATTCGGGGTGATTTGATGCAGTCCCCTCTTGGGAAATACTATGGTGCCTCACAATTGTTTCTTATGCAGATGGACCTACTGGACATAGACCCTGAGATAACGCGCAGTATGATGCAGTTTTTAGCGCGAGCAATGGGGCTGAGGAAGAATTTTCTTGAATCCAAGCCTCTGCTAGGTTGACCTAGTAGTTTTATTTTTTATCTTATATTATTTATTTAAAATTTAAACTTTCCATGATGACGCCAGACATTCTAGATTCTAAACAGCAATGCCGATTACAAATAGGTTATAGGCACTTGCTGTATAGCTAAGGTGGAGTCCTCTTTTGTACCATGAAATGGTTGAATTATTTTGTATTTATCGATTATATTTTGTGTCAATGATCACGCCCTAATAAACTGAAACTGAACTGAATCATACATTTCCTTTGCCAGCTTCATGGGCTACTCTCTCTCTACAAAAGTGTGAGAATAAAGACATCTAGCATGGTATTTACCTGTCCAATGTTTCCCAGAAACGCAGGAATACTGGTCTGTCCAAGTGCCGTTTGTGGTAGCTTAGTTCTAACACTGTCACATCCCATTTCTGTACATTTGGATCTAGACGTACTTCATCATATTTGAGATGGAAAGCTTTTACTACAAGAATAAAAAGTGGCAGATGTGAGACATGACTCCAATTGAGTTTACCTGTAAATAAACATCTGTTTGTTGTGTTTCAAAAGAAAAAGAAAGAAAACCCCATAGATACTTAGGACTAAGCATAATGGAATAGTCTAAGAGAATAATTTGCAAAGTGATGTGTGTGTTCCGTGAGAGCCACAACTCTTCTCTTTTATGTAGGAATACTATGGATATAAAAGGAAGTCTCTAAGCAATAGTAGCTGCTAGACCATCAAATTTTAGTGTGACGTTCAGTCTCCCCTTCAATGCTATTTTTTTTGTTTTACATAAATAATCCTTTGCCCATCAGTGTATATTCACCCTTAGTTATTACTTTCACTACGTCGCATGAGCCTTGGAACATTATGCAGTTCGAACAGCTTAAAGAAAGGAAAGATCATTGCTTTGCTCTACAATAGATTAGAATTACTTACAACACTGAGACATGTCCAGAAACCAGCTCTTAAACTTGTTGACTCTGTCCCCTTAATAAGGGTTTACTTCCCTCACCATCACCTATCTGACTTTATTGTGAAGCCACTTGAGATTCCATTTTAAAAAAATATCTCAAAAATATATGGAGGATAGATTTCCTCCATCACCTAAGGCTACTAGCATTCTGCCATCCTTGTTTTTTCCTCAGAATGAATCCCATGTTGTCTATAGTTACTCATGCCTACTGACAAAACAATACAGTGTATCAGAATTCAGGCTTCTGAATCTACTGGGGTGTGGGACAATTGATACATCACCAGCCACTGTGCTGGGTTAGCAACATAAGCATTACTTTCACTCTGCTGTGGTTGACAACTCTCACTACATAGAGCTCATGCTGTCTAGAAGCGTGCAGATCATATGGATGCTGCTGTCGTGCTTGGCAGATATTCCAAGAGCTATCTTGTGTGTCTCAGAGCAGCTTCTTGCATGAGGAAGCAATCCTTTATAGTAAAATCCTTAAGTCTAAATGTTGATGAAGGCTCCTTTTCTGCAATAGAAATCAGTTTAAAAATACTATCACACTCTCTAACACTAAATAAACTGAGCTGAGGCTGGCATAGTATTAACTGTCTGCATATTCATTTAGTGTGAATATCAAACACTGCATGAAATCAATGGCATGCTGAAGTCAATGACTGAGCTCCCACTGACTTTTATAGTGGAGGACTGCACCCTACATCTTAGAGTGTGATCACATTACAAATTACTCCAGAGAAGGTCTCAGGAGTAGCTTGAGGGCTGAACCCTATACTGGAGAAGTTGTTTTAACTGATTAAGTTACCAACATTTACCTGTTAACTAGTTAAGTCTTAGCTAATGCAGAAGCATTGTGTTATAATCATTGTGGAGTTTAAGTAGTTTCAAAGAAATGAAATAAAACTTGATACCATGTGTATTAAAACAGCTGCATGTACATTTTATTAAGATGACTGTTGTCCACCATGGTCAGTCTCCAATTTAGATTGTATTTTCACTTCTTCAGTATCTAAATTAACTCTGTAACTTCAACAAACAAATATTCTGAGGCACCTCCAGTTCCAAATGGGTTTGTACAACATTATTGTGTTGCTCAATGAAAGCGGAGTTCAATCTCATGCGACAATTGTTAACAGTTGAACCTAATAACCTTAACTGTTAACAGTTAGCCTCTAGCTTCAGCAGTCACATGTTTCTGTAGTAGGCACATGCTTGACATTGTTGTGTCATCAAAATAAATTCAGATGTGATAATTTTTTTCAAGAAATGAAAAATCTGAGCTATACTGAAAGCACCAAGTACCCTTCCCTTTTCACTAAGTAACAAATGACAAAACCAGGAAGATTGTGGTTTCTGGTCAGCTTAAGTCACAGTCTCAGGACCTGAAGATAAAACAATTGGTGACAATGTGACTGAATATTCTTTCACTATCTCCACCATCAAAAATTTGGACTGGCTGGAACACTTCAAGATCTTCCAGAATGTTTGCAAATGAAGCAAAAATGGGTTCATCCTGGGCCCCTTCCATTTTGGTATTGAGAACCTGCTAAGGATGCTGTCAGCCCAAATGTGTCATCTGTGTCAGAACAGAAGTATAACTTGCATTTATCGTATGGCTCATTTTACTTTGTACTAGGTATATTCCCTTTCTTATTGCAATGCCATACAATGTCTTTGTGCTTAGAGATTTTCATTTGCTTACACTACACAATAGAAGGAGTTCAATCTAGTGGTTTCCTTACACACATCCTATTATTTTAACTTGTGTAGCTGACCTTGGACAAAGCTCTTCTTATGTTCATATTTGTATCTACACTTAAAAAAAAGAATATCTTAATGGGATAAGGAGGAATTTCCATATATAGATTCTATAGAACACTATAGATTCTACCATTTTAGCTTTGCTTTTTTTCCATCGGTAAGCTACAGCTTATTTAAGCTAGTGTCCACTTACAGTATGTTTAAGCTAGTGTCCACTTCTTTTACATTAAAATACACAAAAGCTTTGTGAAAACCCGTGTGTGTGTATGTGTGTGTATATATATATATACATACATATATATACACACACACACACACACACACACACACACACACACACACACACACACACACACACACACGGGTTTTCACAAAGCTTTTGTGTATTTTAATGTAAAAGAAGTGGACACTAGCTTAAATAAGCTGTAGCTTACCGATGGAAAAAAATCAAAGCTAAAATGGTAGAATCTATAGTAGTGTTCACTTGGCTCATTGGTTGTTCAGGAGGATTTTACATAAATTATCCTGTTATAGCAAACTGACTCAATAAAAAGTTGCAATTTGAGCAACGCTATGTCCATTCAAACTGCCTGTATCAGTCCAAATGACGAGTCAAGATCCCTGGTCATCAACAGTGGAGAATGTTATACGCCTCAAGGAGAGGCATTAGCTTTACCTGTGTAAGTGCGTAACACAAGACACCAGAAGGAAGCGTTTTCAGACCTCAGCTTATGCTAGGGCTGTCAAGTGTCTCTGGGAAGAAAACCAGCCAGTGTCAATTTGTGTGTTGGTTTATGTAAGCTTATGCAAATTTCAAATAGGCTAGGCTGGCAAAAAAAGCAACAACTTGTCAGCAACTATATTGTAGTAGAGGTGGAGATTGGTTGGGCAGAGCACAATTGCATTAGACCAGCAAGAGTAGTCTTATAGGACAGCACTGCACACCATATGGCCTCAGTGGTGGTGGCAGGGTTGTCAAATCAAAATTTCAAAATTAAGGGACACCAGTGAGCTGAAGGGTATTGACATAAAGGATGCCTGTTTTGTTCCATGGAGCTGCGATGTTCAGAACAGAGCATGTTCTTATGTTGTGGACTCTGAAATAAGAGATGATCCCTTAAGGTAAGGAAAAACCTAGATGGCAACCCTAGCTAGAAACCTTGCATCAGGGGCTAACTGCATCCTGAATGCATTAGAAGTGTTTTACACTCTAGCACCAAGACAACAGGACAGATTCAGCTGCTATCCTGGAGCCTTCGAGTGCTACTGGGCCAATAGGAAAGGAAGCAGAGATGAAAAAAATATATTTAAAATGTATTTAAAAGGGCAAAGGAAAAATAAGCTACATTTAAATCACTGATAAAAACTATGGCAAAAAGTGTCTATACTTAAAACCACCTCCCTGTGGGTACCACCTGTTAGTTGTGTTCATGCAGTGAGGGCTTCCAGGGAGGCATTCTCGGTTGCTGCTCCAATGCTATAAAACTTCCTTTCCCCTTGAGGTTCATTTGAGTCCAAGCCTGGGCATCTTCCGGAGGCAGTGCAAGACCTTTCTATTTGTTAGGGCATTTGGTGGGCAGGAATAGGGGTTGGTGGGTGTTTGGGGGAAGGAGTATGATGGGGAAGGGGGGTGAGGAAAGGTTGGGGTCTAGGTTTTTTTATATGTAAGAACATAAGTAGTGCCATGCTGAGTCAGACCAATGGTCCATCAATCCCAGCATCCTGTCCTCCGACAGTGGCCAATTTCAATCGCATGGGAGAAGAACCAACAGTCACAATGGGCAATCCATTCCCCGTTGCTCCCGACATTGTATTGTTTTTATTTTGCTTTGTAAGCCACCCTGAGCCATTTAGGAAGGGTGGGGTAAAAATTGAACTGCCAGAGCACCTGGCATGCACTATGCAGAAAAAATGATAGTGACTTGAACCAAATCACCACCACCCAAGCCAAGGCCGAGTGACTGACATACACAAGGTCATGTGGTGGGTGAAACCTATGGGTCTCACTGCTAAGATGATGCGCTAAACCTCATCATTTTCCAATGCAGACTAGTAGGAAACATGGAACGGTGAATGTTTTCAGTTACATGATTACTGCTAGATATGATATTGTAGTTTATATAGGACCTTCAGACTAGAGTCCTTTAAGCTGTTGCCCCCACCCCTTCCCTGCCCCTGCAGAATGCCATAACAGAGCACTCTTAAGAGGCAAGGCCTCTTGCCCCTGGAGAGTCCAACCTGGTCCAAGGGGCTTGGGCATGGAAGATTGCCAAGCCCAACCTACTTGGGCCTCTTGTGTTTGATCAAGCTTAGCTTGGAAGTCTCTACTTCAAATCTCTGTTACTTGAGCTATAGAGAAGCAATTCAAAGCCTCTCCAATTCAGCCTCTAGAAAAGGACTTCACACATTAACAGTAGGTTCAACAGCTGTTTGATGAACTTTGGGTGCTATTAGGTTAAGAGTCTTGGGTCTAGACCTTGCTGTAGCCTAACATCAGAGGTAGCTTATTTATGAAATGAGGTAACAGTTCATAATTCCTTACCTTGCAGAATGGACCCTTGGTTGAAAAGGAAAGGGATGACAGGTACAGAAACCACAATCTGTAGAAGTGGGTTTCAAACTTATGACCTCTTTACCCTACCTGAGGAAACTCATTCCTCCAGGTTCCACACATGCTCCTGGCATTTCAACTAGTTGCCTGTGTTGCTATCCAAAACTGGAATTGTGGTGTTCTTCCAACGTTTTCAACTGGACAATGCACAAGGTTTCCTAAAACTGGAAAACCCAGTTCAAAGCCATCCAGTTGGCAGCCCTTACATATGCCATGTATTATTAGTGCTGCTAAATGAGAATAAAATGACAGTGTTTGAGGCTAGATGCTATTCTGTTCACGAATGTAATTCTCAACGGCTTGAGCTACAATATTTGCCATAATATCCTGCAGTAATGAGTTCTACAGACTAATAACATGGCATTAAAGCTTATTTCATTTTACTGGTATTAAGTGCCTTTCTGTTCTTATATTACAGGAGTAGGAGAATAGGACGAGACATCTCCTAATTATTTTCCATCTGTCACATGTTCTCTTACAAATTCCTTGCCTGCTAGACCTAACGTGTTCTCACACAAAATCCTAATCAAATGTAGCCAGTTTCACTGTTATGCTTTGCCATTTGTCTTTCTTAAGCACGATGCACCTACTGGTTTGAAAAGTGTCAACTCCATTTTTTTAAAACACTAATACAGCATCTAAAGTTGGCATTCGTTGTATAAAAATCTCAACTGTTGGTTGCTCAATATATAAATCACCTTATGTACCAATTTGCCAAATCTTTCGAATGAGACCTTGGAATGAATTGATGTGGCTTTTTATATAAAACTATGCCAAGTTGTTTCATTAAAAAAAACAAAAACCCAAACGCCAAGAACATGAAGAATAATTATCGTATACCAAGGCTATGCATTTGCAAAGAAATCTATGAATGTCAAACAGAACCCTTAAGTTAAGGCTAAACATTATTGAACAAAAGTCAACCCACTAACACTGACCTTCAAGTTCAATAAAAGTGCATTAACATGCTATATCAGGCAGACCTTTAAAATGGCATTCAGATAAAATATTCCTGTTGGTTAAAATGGCAAAATACTAAACTTTCCATTCCAAACGTCCACTTGTGGAAATAACTAAAGTGTGGAGAGATAAGAAAATGGGTATTCTTTGATGGAGCGGTTTGTGCTCAACCCAAAAATAAACTAAATTTAGACTGAAAAGAATGCAAGGGATAAGGAGAGTAATATTTTAAGCTCAATCCATGAAATACTTTACAGGATTCTAGCCAGCATAAAGCGATTGTGAGATAAGTCAAACTAGTTTGATGTGATCTGGAGAGAGTCTAATCCAGGATTTGCTAGATATGCATTCAGATATTTTTATTTTATTACAAACAATGTCTTATTTTTCAAAATTTCAATCTACAGTAACCAGCTTTAAATCTAAAGTCTACAAGGCAGACTTATTTTCCTGACACAGTATCCATTTAACAGAAAATGAATGTTCTCTGCTGCCATGCCTGAAATGCAGGATCCAACGGGCTTCCCCCACTGATTCTTCAGCATGTTTCTTGACTCTCCCTCCAACCTGTCTCGTGCTCTTTATTGTAGTATGCGTATGCATTTGCTTGCAGCCTGCAGGCAGGCTCTTCCTACCATTTTCTCCCAAGAGCACTTGGGAGAAAATCTATGAATGAAGGGAAGGTAGAACTGAGTGTGGGGGAGAGGAGAGGAGAGGAGAGGTAAGTAGTAAGTGTGCGTGCGCGCTGGGGAGGAGAGATATTGGTGGAGGTGGAATGCATGGGCATTTCCCTGCTAACTTCTGATATTACTTAGCATCTTTAAATGCTGATGCACATATTGCAGTTGACAGAGTGCAACATGCCTTGATCCACACAAAAAATAGCAGCACTGGATCCAGTCTACTGACTATATGACTGGCTGTTCAATGGGTTTTGTCTAGAATCCTACTATCAATACGACAGCCACTTGCCTCATTGCACTTGGAACTTGGAAGTACTTGTGGCTCTGCTGCTGGAGCTTAGCATGTTTTTCAAACATTTGTTAAAAAATACTGTGCTTACAAAACGTGTATTCTACCCCACCTCCCCACAAAACCCCCAACAAAACCCAGTTACTTCAGTCCATGTCTTTCAATTTTTAACAAAGGTAAAGCAGAGCAGGATGCAAGCATAGAATATTCCAAGGTTTAGCTAACAAGCATTAATGAGGAAAAAGGGAATTCTGTCAATGGCTGGATTGTGACAAGTGGGGAGAGAGGGTTGCTGGGTTGTCAAAGAGATGAAGTTTGGGAAGCCTGCTCCAGCTGGAGGAGCAGCTCTATAGCACTGCCTTCTCTAGGAAGGGTAGCTCCTCAGGCCCAGTAAGGCAGACATTGCTGGACCTCTTGGAAGTGAGGAGAAGCCAAGTCACTAATTATTGTGAGAGAAGCAATTGCTCTGTAGCACCAATGTCTTCTTCCTTGAAGGAAAATAGCAAGCTGAGGCCCAGCAAGACTGTCTCGATTTGCTTTCCAGAATGCAGTGGGAGTTAGATTTTCTGGAGCCCAGGCAGCCTGCAGAGAGAGCACTAGAACTTCCTCACCCAAATAAGAACTCTTGGAAGCTATGACTTGTAAATACAAAATAGAGGCTATAGTAAAAAACTTACTTTTTGCAAAGATATCAACAGGTGATCCATCAGGCAATAGCCATGGCCAACCCTTGAACTGCCAAGCAGGACCTTGTACAAAAACTGCCACCACACGATCCCTACGAACATGAAGGGGGAGAGAGAGAGAGACCTTGAACTTTTAGTCACTGTAAATCACAAAGGGGAAAACGGTTCAATTATTCTCATAACCTAGGCGGCTGTCAACACTGTTAGAAGACAAGCATTGTACATTAGCATAATTTCTCATTATAATGTCTCTGTTATAGCACTTTAATGATTGCTGTACTTGTAACGCATTTGCTTTTATAGCACTTGCATGTCTCCTCAGCAGTAACATCAAATGGCATTTGATGTCAGCCTGCCCTGGACTTGAAGCTAAATCCCAAATTTTATATATTGGTTACAAGCCAAATCCTGTTTACTTCTGGAGATTACACACCCACCCACAAAAACACTCTGCCTTTTAAAACAATCTCCTAAGAAATGTATTGTAAACTAATGAGCTGCAGCAATTGCAAGACATCTATTCTGAATATTTTAAAGTTTTAATACTGAAGTTTATTACAGCAAAACTGGACAGCTGCAACTACCACCACATTTCCAAAGTGTGATTTTTATGTTAATTACATTACTTGTAGACTATAAATATCTTATCTTTGTGGGATAGGAAAAGGGAATTGGTCACCTACCTTTGGTGAATTCTTTTCTCCCCTGCTCTCCGGATACTCCTCTGTTCGGGTAGCTCCTCTATTTGACTGCCAGGAGGCAGAAGTAAAAACTTCCTTAATGCGCATGCGTGGCTCGAGCTATCCCAATCCTCAGTCAGCGCCCAAGCCGAGGACCAGAAAGCTTCCTCAGGATAATAACCCAACCAACAATTAAACAGCCTAGAAAGGAGAATCCAAAAAAGAAAAACTAAGCCTAAGTCTAGGACTGGATAAACCCACCTCGGGGAAGCAAACTTTCCCTGTTGCTCCACACCAAGGGAAAACTAACAAGCTAACTGAAGTTCTACTGATCCATTCCCTCTCCGTGCTGTTTGGTAGGAAGGGCCGGAGGAATATCC
>QEPC01000266.1:383758-399071 GCA_003113815.1 Sphenodon punctatus | reverse complement strand
GGGGGGGGGGGAAGAGACCCACATTATAGATGCTCATTGTGTCTATTAAGCTTAAATTCACAAGTGATTATGAGTCTCTCTCAACTGTCCCCCATGCTCAACCACATTGTTCAACGTATAACTGGAATCCTTTCAAGGTGTTATGACTAAGCACAGGGTTGAGTATTATCAGTATGCTGAGAAACACAACGACATCTCTCTTGTCCTTGGAGCCATGTCACCTCAGCCTCTACTTTGGAAGAATGCCTGAATGTGTGGGAGCTAACTCGTGATCTGGAAAAGACTGAGGTGATGCTGGTGAGGAAGGGCAGCCGATAGGAGGATGTTCTCTCCTCCCTTGGTCCCCTGCAAATTGAGGAGGTAAAGGTGGAGGCAGTCAGTCTGGTAAAGAACTTGAATGTCATTTTCGACCATGCTCTGTTCATAAAAAATCAGGTATTGGATGTGATTCAAAGATGATTTATTTCAGTTTGGAATTTGCATAAGCTACACCTGTATTACACACTGACCTCGTCACACTGACCCATGCGCTGGTGACCATGAGGTTTGATTTCTGTGACACTCTCTTCTATGTGCTTCCAATAGTGCTACTCTGTCGCTTGCAGCTTGTTCAGAATGTGGCAGCGCAGCTGCTTACTGATTTGAGCCATGATCATATCACTCCTGCCCTGCATTCTCTGCACTGGCTGCCTGTAGAGTAGTAGGCTGAATTTAAGATTGTAATGCTGGTTTTCAGGGCCCTGAACCGTATAGGACTTGGCTACATTTGAGACCTGCTCCTGGCACTTTGCCTTAACGGTTATCTGCACTCAAGCCACCTGCTGTTTGGGGATCCAGCAACTGCACCATCCTGGTGAGTGTCCGCCTGAGCCCAACTCTCGCGGCCTTTTGCTGTCAGCGCAAGACATGGCTCTTCTGCAAGGCGTTTGGTGGAGGGGAGGAGTAAAGGAAGCTTGGGGGGGGGGAGAGGAGTGTTTTTTAAACAAATTTTTAATACGTTCTGCCTTATTTTTATTGTAATTCTATACTGCTGTTTCTATAGGATTGTTTTATTCTAGTTTTATTGTTATTGTATTTATAGTTGGATGTGAGCTGCCCCAAGCTGCTGGAGGCAGGATGGTGGCGGGGTATAAAGGAATAAAGTAAAAAAAATAAATTTTATCGTGTGGATTTTTGTAAAGCATTCTGAGTAACATTTGGTGGCGGTGTGAATGCTATAAAAATAAAGTTAGCATCATCATCTTGCTGCTGTGGCACATCCACACAGAGTAATATTCAAGAAAGCGCATTTATAACGTAGCTATTTATGGCCTACCATTGAAATTCTGCTTCCACAGGTAACCAACTACATGTTTTTCATGAAATGACAAGTATTAAAAAAAATCTAAAGTGTTTCACTTTTATTAACAGCAAGGAAAAGTAACCAACTTTCCATTTTAAAACGTGGACTTTATACATAAGTGAGAAGATCAACAGTATTAGGAATAAATTAGAGGCACATGAACAGCTCTATAGTTTAGGCGACTTGCACTTGGTTAAAATCATGAAAATTCTACTTGTTATAAAATCAAGAGGATTTATCCTATCACTGTGAAATTTTGTAGGATTGGTCATTTGGGTGAAAGGTAGAAGCTGTCTGCATTTAAGACAGAATGGCTGAGAAACGGCTGTGTTACAAGAGTTTGAAAGCTGGAAGCAGATGAAACGTGCTTCCTCCGATGAAGTAGGTTGGGGGGAGTGGGGGAGGGAGACACCTACCGGGCAAAACGTGTTGTACATTCTCTCCTCTCTGTAGAGTGTTGTTCGTTTCTCCTGATGTCCCTAATTTCTGGTCACTGACTCTATACTTGCCGAGTCCTGCCTAAGTTTGGTGCATTTTACTATGGCATAGTAGTCTGCTGTCATGTCATATATCCAGTATATATTTATACACAGTATGCAGTTGCTGATCTTGTTGTAATGTGTCCCTGAATCATTCTTGCTCCTTTTTTTCCTGCAATAGACCCCTCCTGCCCACAATTTGAGTGGGTGTATTAATCAAGCACAACAACCAAGGGCAAGATAAGGGAGGTGGCTTCTGTAGCTGCTACCGAGCATGAGGGGAGTGAGGGCTAGTTGGTTAAAGCACAGAAGGTGGTGGGAGCCCAGATACCTGGGTTCTTGCACAGGGGAGTGGGGGCTAGTGTGTTAGAACATGGGGACTGGGAGCCATTTATAAAAAAAAAGTTTTGATAAAAAGTGCTATACTGGGTCAGACCGGCCCCTGTGCTTTTCAACTTATTTATCTATGATGTGGTTTCCTTAATGGCGCAATCACATTCCCCTCCCCCCCTAAATTGTCCTCACATTTTGTTGGTTCTTTGCTGTGTCGATGATCCGGTTTTACTTTCCCAGACTCGGATTGGCTTAAAAAGACAACTCGAGGCATTCTCAACATATTGTAATATGAATTGCCTCAAGATTAATTATAGTAAGTCCAAAATAGTTGTCTTTACAAAAGCCAGGTCCAGAGGACTATTCAAATGGGTCTTGGATGGCAAACAGAATGAGCAGGTGAAACTATTTAAATATCTTGGGTTGTATTTCCATCACTCAGGCTTATGGACTGAACATCATTAAAAGAGCTGTAGCTGCTGTGAAGGGACTGGCCTTTGCAATTTATAAATATTTTGCTAGCCATGGGAGAAGAGAAATTAAATTGGCTTTAGAGGTCTTTAACTGCAAGGTTGGCTTTCAATTTTGATCTGGTGCAGAACTATGGGCCCCATTGATATAGGCTAATCTCGAGGCAGTTCAATCCGCGTTTCTTCTAATCCTGGTAGGGGTTCCCAGAGGTACTCCTGGTGCTGCTATAAGATTGGAGGTTGCCCAAAATGGTTGGACATATATGGCTTGGGCTCGTGTGACCAAGTTCTGGAATAAAATCTCCAGAACCCCTCATAGGGGTTTGATGGCACACTTAAAAGAGGATCCATACAAGAGCCATTGGTTCTATAGGGCTGATGCTCACTTGAAAAAATCTAGGCCTTCCTTGTGATTACTTGCATAGTAAAGGCTACCTCCCGGCTGGGGCTGAAATAGCTCAAAGGTGGGAGGATATTAGATGGCAAGATGAAATCGCCAAAATTAATTCTTCTTTCCACTCCCCTCCCCTCCCGCCCATATGGGTGGGTTTCTCCCACTAATTCCGGATAGAGGTAGCATGGCAGGCTCTCTCCCTCTATCCTGCTCCCCTAGAGGGAAAAGTCTCTTTATGGCCGCAAGATTTAACGCCTTACCAACCAAACTCTTGAAGGGACGTTATGCTGCGTTGCCCTTCTTCCAGCGCTTATGTCCGTTTGACTCCACGGAAGTGGAGACAACAGGCCACGTTCTGCTAAGTTGCCATCTTTAAGACAACATCAGGTCTGAGTTTCTCAGCCCTTTTCTGGCCAAATATCCCGGCAGAACCGATTCCTTTTTTGCTTGTCCTGGCCTTGTCAGACGAGAGAACAGAGGTGACCTTGAGTGTCATCAGGTTTCTGATTTTGGCAATGAACCTCCGTCAGCTGTTTCTCGAGCATAAACTACCAATGGGCTGTGAGCCGTGACATTTACTTATTCAACTATTTTAATTTTAATTTATTTTTCTAGCGTTTTAGTTTAGTAACCTTGTAACTTGCTGTTTATGACTGATGAATTGTTTGATTTCTGCTGATAGTTTAATATTTGTTTTAGTTCACTTACTGATGCTGTTCTCAGGGTCGTGGGGGCTTTTAAGTAGTTCCCCCACCCTCTGAGGCTTTTTATGATGATACTTGTCTTAGTCCCTTGTATTATGAACTTATGCTCTTATTCTTGTTGTTTGTCTTATATTGGTATTGTGGGCAATGACCTTTGTCATGCCAAATGTACAAATAAATTGAATAAATAAATTGAACTGACTGGGTCAGACCAATGGTCCATGGAGACCAGCATTGGCCTCCGACAGTGGCCAATCTTGGTTCCCTGGAAGTACCCAACAAGTCTCAAGGGGGGCGAACTGTTCCCTGTTGTTCATTCCCAACAGTAAGAGGTTATGTTCTCCAAAACATAACTGGTTCCATCACTGGCCCAGTTTCATATGACTCGGGACCGCAGAGAGGCATTTATGTTGGCCGCCCCACAGCTTTGGAACTCCCTTCCCTTGGAGCCTGAGCTCTAGTTTGAATGTCTTCTGGAGGCAGTTAAGCGCTCTTTATTTTGCCAGGCATTCAAATGAGCAGGGATAGATTGGAGATGGGCGCTGGGATGTTTTTAGTTTTGCGGGGTTTTAATTATTTATTTTACATTTGTATTTTATAGGTGTTTTGTGATTTGCCTTGAGCCTTTGGGGATAGGACAGGATATAAATCCAAACAAACAAACCAACCTGCCCCAGTCAATAGCTGCTAATGGACCTATCCTCCAGAAACGTGTCCAATACTTTTCTAAACACAGCTACAGTACTGGCTTTGACCACATCTTCTGGCAACAATTTCAATTTAATTGTGCGTTGAGTAAAAAAAATAACTTATTTGGTTTAAATGTGCTACTTGCTCATTTCATGGTGTCTTCCCCCAGTTCTAGTACTAATTGAGAAGGTCAATAACTGTTCCCTATTTACTTGTTCCACAACACATTATTTTTATCAACTTCTATCATATCCCCTTTTCTCCAAGGGGAAGAATGCCGCAGGCATGCCATAGGCATGGGGAGCGGCCAATAAATACAAAGAAATAAATAAAATAAATAAAAACCCTAACCTACCTCTCTTTATAAGGTAGTTGCTCCATACCCTTTACCTTTTTTGTTGCGCTTCTCTGTACCTCTTCTATTTCTATTATAACTTTTTTGTAATAGGGCGAGCACAACTGCACGCAATACTCAAGGTATGGTCACGCCATAGATTTTACTTTTTATTATTAGTACTTGCCTCTTTAGCAAGTCTCTCTTCAAATTCTCTCTTGGCCTGCCTTATAGTTTTATATTTAAGTTGCCAGTGCTTATGCCCTTTCCTATTTTTCTCATTAAAACTAGCTTTCCATTTTTTAAAGGATGCCTTTTTGGCTCCAATAGCTTCCTTTACTACCATTTAGCCATGTGGGCAGACACTTGGTTCCACCCTCCTGGGCACCCCGCACCCTCGGAGATGTATCATCAGTACGAGATGACGCATCGCCTGGAAGGCAGAATATAGCTACAGGATTCCTTCCCATCATTCAAGTTTGATGTTCTACTTCCTGAAGGCCTTGCTCCTCCAAAGCAGCACAGAGGCTGCCAGAGTGGAGGTGGGATGCTCTACTATGTCCCTGAAGGATTCCTCTATATACAGCTCTGTCTGCCTCAGCTCCTCCAGTTCTGCTACTGTAGCCTCCAAAGACTGCACATGTTCTCTGAAAGCTAGGTGGTCTTTGCACCGGGTACACATGTACGACCTCCCTCCAAAAGAAAGATAATCATACATGTTGTACTATGTGAAAAAAACTGGATATCCCCATCTTGCTGCTGGACTGCTGTCTGCATCTCCTTTAAAAGGGAAGAATGCTTAAACCAAGTTTATGCTTCCCGAGTCACTGAACTTTGGGCCTTTTAGATTAGGGATTCAGTAACAGGGGTTTAATGCTACTCCCTTCTTTTCTACTAATAATTTCTATAGTGCTACTAGGTGCATGCACCCACTTTACAGTAATAGATTTTGGAGGCAGGTCCCTGCCCATTGGGCTTACAATCTAAGATGGACACGGGTAAGGGAAGCACAGGATACTGGGGGTGGGGTGGGGGAGGCAGACACATACATTCCCATTTTACAGATGGGAAAGATGTGACTTACTCAAAGCCACCCAGTGAGTTCATGGTTAGATCAGGATTAGAACTCTGGCTTACCGGGTCCAAGTTCAGTGCCTTATCAACTACATCAAACTGGCTCACTTTTAGGGCTAACAGAGCACAGCCAGAAATCCTGGGTTCTCTGAAAAGGGAGTGGGGGCTAGCACGATAGCAGTTCTAAGGTCAGGGTTGTTAGGTGGTGCCCCACAAGAGCCTTGGGTGCTGCTGCCATAAATTTGGGGGGAGGAAACTTCTTTTTGGGCAGCAAGGTGCTGCTGACGTTCCCTCCTAGTCCTGACCTGAGGGGGGTGGGGGGCATGGCTGGGTTCCCAGCTCACTTCCCATTCTCTCCCCCTCCCTGCGCTGCTGGCACTGCAGCTGATATTTAACAAGCTGCTTGCAGCATGAAACAAGCTTGCGCAGAGAGGGGGAGGGAAGGCTGGCTGAGGTGCCGACAGAGCGCGCACCCCCACACTCACCCCCACTGCTGCCTCGGTGCCTCCTGCTATCTCAGATCAGCTGCTGTGATCCGATTTGCTGCTGCAGCTGTTGCTGCACCTGCTGGGGAGGAAGATCCTTCATCGTTCTTCCTCCTGAGTCCTCCTCCTTCCTGGGCTGTGGGGAGGAGGGCTGAAGCAGACTGTGTCAGTCTCTGCTGTCTTCCAATCCCTTCTTCTCTCTTCTGCTCTCCTCTCCCCCAGGAGCACTGCTGAGATTGTCACACATGTGCAGATTAGGAGCAAGACTTCCCCCAGCTCTGTTGCTTGCTGGGAGGATCCTCACGCTGGCTGCACATGCGCACAGTGCAAGATTGTCTGTGGGTGGGCCGGGTGGCTGCTTTTAGGAGAAGCTCGTGCAGTACACATGGGAGCAGACAGAGCAAGCAAGCCGGAGGCGCGCACAGCCCAGCATTTGATTTTCTTGTAACCAACCAGGGAATGGGGCTGAGAAATGGGGCAGTGTGAGCATGTGGGAGAGGGCGCTAGTCTTATCGCCCCGTTTATTCTTCTATCGCACATGCTCACTTCTGTTCTGGGGGGTGGGCACGGAGAAGGAGCTTGAAAGGATCCTCCAGTGCTCAGCCTCTTGAAAAAAAAATCAATTTGGGGGTGATAGAGCTATTGTCCATGTCAATCTCTGGCCAGAAAAAAGGCACGTGAGCCAGGGTGCAACTGTGTGGTGTGCACTGTTGTTGTGTGACTGAGGGGAGGGAGGGAGCCGGGAGCCAAGCACAAACAGACCTCGCTCATGCACGAGAAAAAGGCAAAGCAGTCCCAGCACTTGGCACTGTGTGGCTGGACTTTGCCTCTGGCTCCTCCAGGCAGGCAGCAAGTTCCCCTTGGCTTTTTCTGGGAGCTCGGCTCAACAGCTGGTAGTTGACTCTGGCAGGGAAGGGAAACTAGCTGGCTGTTATCAATCCTGGTTCTGGCTGAGGCCAAGTAAGGTTACACTTTAATAACCCTGCTTGTTATTTCTTAACTTTTTTTTTTGCTGGAAATCAACAGCTTATAAGTTACTTACTATTAGCTTTAGAAGCAGGGCAAGTGTGCATTAATTCAGGTACTGATTGCATTATCTGTGACCCAGTGTTGACAGCATTTAAAATAGGGCTGAAATGAAGTCTTTGGAAGTATTTGCCATGCTTTTTAAAAAAAAAAAATTGGGTTCCACTGGGGGCACACTGCTTGCTGGATACTGCTGCTTGGTTGGCTTGGCAGTCAGACAGCAGCACCATGAGCCGTCCAGAGGGCTCTCTCTGCCTGTCTCCAGGAGTTAAGTTCCCTACATGCCAGGGTGCCCTGTGTGGGGTGGGTGGGGGGTGAGGAACCAACGTGATGTCTGCTGGGCTGGTGGCATTGCTTTTGGTGTGCAGGTTCGCAGTTGCTTGCAGTGTGTGTGGTTGATTCAAGTTTTCTTTTACCAAGGGTCCTCTGACTGCCTCCAGGCAGGGGCAGCATTCTAGGTTGGTTTTTTAAAAAACAAATACTTGGGTGCTGCTAGGCCAGCTGGGGTGCTTGGTTTGCCCAGCTTGGCAGTCATACAGCAGCACCATGAGCTGCCCCACAGGGATCTCTCTGCCTGGCTCCAGGAGTTTCCCTGTATACCTGCTCTCCCCAAGTTACCAGTGACACACCAATCCATGCCAAGAGGTTGCCAACTGTTGCTTCCAGCTCCGGGGGGTGGGAGAAAGGTTGTGAATATTTTGTCTTCTTGAGCGAATGTCCCAACTCTTGCTAGTCTGTTTTTCTGTGCACTAATTGGTTGGCAATATAATTATGATTTATTGTACGAGTGGGTGCCCTCACTGCTAATGGTGGGCCATGTATCTTGTGGGTACACAGTACTACCGTTTGGATTTTTAAAATTATTATTTCTGCACATTTGCAGTTGCACTTTTGTGGGGCTGTCTCAATCTTGTGCAATTATTTATTTCCCACTCTTGGCAGCCTGCTTTTCTGGGTAGTGCTTTGGCTGTGGGTTCAAGAAATTCACCAAGCTGTGTCAAGGCAGGGCACAAGGGGTATACTTTCCAGTTTTTTTCTGGGATATGGCGTGTAGGGAGGGAGCTTGCCTTGCATTGGTGGGGCTGGGCACACATACAGTGGAGGCTTTTTTGTGTGGGGGATGTCTGGAAACTTCCTTGTGCGCCTGCTCCTGGGAGGGCAAGGAGGTCCATGTGCTCTCCGGTTCACTCACCCACTGCTGGGCCCCCGAGGCCCCTCAGATTGACCTCACATGAGAGCATGGAGGGGGAGCATAGATGCAAATAATGCTGGGTTGGTGGTTGTGTCTGGGAGTGGGTGTTTGGCGCAACTAGTTTCTTTTGGATGCCATTGCCTACAGCTAGGTCCAGGCACAGTCCTGTCTATGGCATACGGAAGACTGAGCTTGTACGCCATACTTACTGGGGGTCATAGTGCATGCATTCTTTGCATACTGGTGGGGTGGGAATAATTGTGTCTCTCAAACTGGTCTTCATAATAAAGAACAACAGTAGTAGTAGTAGTAGTAGTAAGTAACACCTCCAATTCTGTACTATTTCTCTACAGTACCTTGGAGTTGAAGGACACCTGTGAGACACTGTGAACTGTTGTGATGAACTCACTGTGAATCAGATGGTGTCATCCTCACTACAGAAAGCATGGAGAAAGTATCTGGATTATTGGACATTCGTATGTTAGACGATTGCAGCAGTTTGTTAGGGAAGAGAGGCTTGACTTCTCCCCTGACAACCACATGTATAAAATCTACTGGTTTAGAAAAAAAGAAATGAGATGGTATGAAATTCTTCCCAAATTGGAAAAGATTAGGAGGAGAAGATCTGTTCCAGCTCCTTCTGGAATTGTAACCCGTTGTGGTGGGAATGATGTGGGTTACACCATATGTTTTGATCTGATGAGAGACATGTAATCTGACCTCTCACATATCATATGATCCTTTCATTTGGCATAGGGATTTTTCCAGACATTTGCTTTCACTGTATGTGAGTGAACGAGTCTATTTATCAAGAGAGGACAGAATTTGTTTTTTTACAGATATCCGTGGAAGCATTCTGGAAAACATCTAGTCTACTAAGTCTGACTGGAGCCAAATTTTTTATAAGATCTGTTCAGTTACATTGACATTCCAAGAAAGACTTTAAAAATATTTTTTTCCCCACCATGTAGCTTGCCTAGTTTGAGTAATTAAAAAATAATAATCTGAAAAACATTAATTTTGTATGCAGGGAGTGTCTTGTTTCCCTGTTGCTGCTGCTGCCCTTCTCTGACCTCGACACAAGCACCTGGAGTACTCCAGTCCTTGAAGAAATACCGTGGACACTGAAGATTTTCATTCTTCATGAGGCCCATCCTAAATGCAGATTGACCATCAACTTGACGGAAAGTGAGGTGGGGGGAGGGTGTGCAGCACTGCGTGCATGTGCACGCAGTTAACACATTTGTGGTGGTGATGATGTTGTCGTTCAACACATTCTCCAGTCTCTCTAGCAAGAGTGCAGCCTGCATAATTCTGCTTGGGCTGTAGGAAGTTATTGGTTGGAGGGAACTTGAGAAAGTAAAACAAAAGCATGGTGTTGCTATGGGGGTGGGGGCAGCATCAGGTCTGTTGGTGTCGTCAGAAATGACAGTGAAGGAGGGAGAGAGAGAAAGACCAATGGAGACAGGTCATGCCGGGAGAGGGCTTTCTTTTATTTAGCCAAACACCATGGAATTGTATGGTGGGCATTGGCAGGAAGGCAAAAAAGTGGGAGGGGCAGAAGTCCAAATCTGAAATAAAGAGAATGATCTTTTTTCTCTGAGTCTTTGAGTAACTAATTGCTTTCTTCTCTTGCTTTAATTGCTAGATTCGTCATCCATCGCATATCTGCCAGTATGCCGCCAAAGGGTCAGAGGGCCAGGCACTAAGCTACTGCTGTTCCTCCTGTTCTCCTGCCACACTCACATGTCTTGGGACGAAAGAAGCAACCACAGTTGAACAGCTGGTGTTGTCTGGCACGTCCACCACATGCTCCATGTAGGAAGAAGGTGGTTGTCGTTCTTCAAGACGTGCTCACAAAGAAAAGAATAAGCGACTCACAACCCCACTCAGAGGAAAGTATGGATGAATATGAAGCACGTCCAGGGACTTCCAATCCACCCATCACACCAAAGGGAGATGTCTTTGTTGCTGTTGAAGGAGATGCGGAGACAGGCTGCAGTGAGGATGCAAATGAGGTGGAATTTCTTCACAATTTGGACCTTGGACTTGTCACCCAGCACCTCTTTGATAGTAGTGATTCTGATGAGAACGATGATGATGATGATCACAACGAGACTGTCAACGCTTTTTTGGAGGAATCAGGGGAAGAATGGCAACCCAATGAACCTGTCAAGAAGCAGCATCATTCAACTTCTCCAGAGGTAGGCACCCCCAGCACTTCTGTGTCATCTTACAGCAGTTTTTTCCTCTGGTGCTCCCCCCACCCTCCAAAAAAGCTTCTAAATCTACAGCTACTCCATCCTCAAGGTTGACCATGATTGGAGGAATTATGGACACACTTGTGACAAGGGGGCCAAGTTCAACAGTACCCTTTGATGTTCGCAGCCAGCCTAGTCTGCAGCATCCTCGGTTTAGTTATGATGCTGCTAACGACACTGCACGACCCATTGTTCCTGAGACCCAAAGAAGCAGCAATGTAAAAATACCAGCACATGAAGGTCATGGGTCTGGGATCACTGTGAACTGATGGAGGGCAATAAAGGTATCGCTATTTGCAATTACTGCAAAGCCCACTTAAGGCATGGGAAAGACTTTGAAAAGTTGGGCACCACAACTATGAGCTCACACTTGAAGAGTAAACATGGCGCTGCCCTCTTTTAGTTCCAGAAGCATCCTGTCTCCCCTGTGTCTACTACAGCAGCAGCAACCCACTCAGCAGTCACCAACTAAACTGCAGGAGTTAATATTGCAACAATAGGTACATGAAGAAGACAGAGTGCTAGCAGGGGTGGCTTCCTGCGCAGCATCATCGTCGTTCAGGGCATCCAACCCATGGTGTGACTCAAGAGAAAGTGCAGCAGAACAGAAATTCCAGCAGTCGAAAGTAGAAGCCTGATGGAACTTGCAGAGTTGGAACAGTTGTCCTCCTCGGACGATGAAGAAGATAGTGTCGCATCTGCTACACTGGAGAGGGAGGAGGCCCACCGTGCAGCTGTAAGGAAAGAGGCGAAGGAGCTTGTCATGGCTTACACAGAGCACTGTTATCATGGCAATGATCCATTGCAGTACTGAAAAGAACAAAGGACTGCATGGCCTCCACTGTACCAATTAGCAGTAGCACATCTCGGATGCCCTCCCAGTTCCATTCCTTCCAAGAGAGGGTTCAGCTGTGCAGGAAACATTCTGGGAACAAAATGCACCTGACTCTAGAGGCTTTCCTTCCTGTGCATGAATAAATATTTCCTCCCAAAGAGAAATGAGGTGACTTTTTCAGAACCAGGCACTGAGGATATACCCTCCTGGCCTGCAGAAGAGGATCTGGACTCTGTATTGGATGAGGAAGAGCAGACTGTGAGACCCACCAAATAACAGGAAGACCACCATCTGTTTAGCAGCAGCCATTCAGCGATCAGCTCCAGCCTGCACGGTCTCAGTTCCCTACACAGGGAGACCGATGCCAACATGGAGGCTGGACCAAGCAAACAGGAAAAGAAGGCACCACCAACAACTGAACCGACAACAACAATGCACAAGGTGGAGCAGACTGGTGTTGCTCCTGCTGCTGGCTTCAGCGAGTGCGACAAGGACAGCCCTGCAACCTGTTTAACAGCAGTCATTCAGCAATCAGCTCGTCTGCACAGTCTTAGTTCCATACACAGGGAGACCAATGCCAACACGGATCTGGACCACACAAACAGGAAAAGAAGGCACCACCAGGCAACTGAACGGACAACAATATACAAGGCGGAGGTGAACGGCATTGCTGCTGCCCCATGCTACAAGGACAGAGCAGAGAGGAAGACGATCGATGTGGTACTGAAGAACCACCACCACAGTGACCGAACCCACCAGCACCCAAAGGAACCCCACGTGACGGCAACAGAATACATGGTGGAAGGAGGCGTTGTTGGCAACTGTAAGTGCCAGGATGGCGGTCACCCTGCAGAGGAACCCCACAGATAAGTCGCTGTGTCATCCCTCATAGCAGCAGCAAGTCGTCTCTCAACCTCAGACAAGCTGGCAGAGACAGGGAAGGGAATGGGAACGGGCAGACTGCCCATAGGTCCCCTATCAAACTGCTCCTTACCAGGGTCCCCAGCAGGGGCAGGCAGGGCAGCTATCTTTAGGGGAATCCTGGGATGGGGAGAATCCTAGGTGGCTGGTTTGGTTCATTAATAAATTATTCGTGTTGCAGTTGCACTGTAGTAGTTCAAGAATTGCGCTTCCTAAAGTTTAAATAATGTTCTATTACTGTTTTAAGGTTGAGTTTCTTAATTGCTGGTGCACTGCTACTGTTTGAAGGTGCTTAACTATACAGTTAGCATCAGAAAGTGTAGTAAATGCTTTAAGCTGGTTTGTTGCTTCTACTGAAGGTTTTTGGTGGAATTTTTTGCCTGTTGCAGAATGATTGGACGATACAGTGGATTGGACGCACTGGCATTTTCCTCAGGGATGTTTGTCCGATTGCCATTCTTTGGAGTCAGGAAGGAATTTTTTAACAGCAAAATCCTCTTTTTTCTAAGTAATATAGGATTTTCAGGATTTTGCTGTCGTTTTTCGCCTTCCTCTGAGGAATGATGCCAACAGCCTAGTGTACCGTTTTCTAAGAAAACCAAATTAATAAAATTGGAAATTAAATTTAAAATTCACTCATGTATCCTGTAGTGCTTATTTTAAAAGTGTGTCACTCTGGCTCTGGTGACCCATTTCAGAGGAGGGAGGAAGAAAAACAGATCACCCACAGCCCCTGCCTGCCCAGCGTGGCATTGGAAGCTGCATTATCATCAGTTCAGTCTTGGCTGGCTGCTCCCAGCCTGGTGGTGCCCCATGATGAGGTGACTGATAGAGGGGGGAGGAATAAGTGAGCACTTTCAAAAAGATCACCCACTGCCCCTGCCTGGCATGGCAGTAGACAGTAGTATGTAACTGCATGCATTTCTCTGCTGCATGCTGCTTCCGGCGGGTGCCCCATTACAGAGCAGAGAGGAATTTTAAGTAGCATATTTCTCATCAGATCACAGTGCCCCAGCCTGCCCAGAATGGGGCGTTCTCTAGCTGCTACACGTGGCGTATCAAACGCCAGAGTAGCTAATGCACTGCAGATGATGGATCTCCAGCCTGGGCTGGGGGGAGGCCAGGCAACTCAGTTGGGACTGGCTTTGCTTTTCTCTCTGTTAATGATGATGACATGAAGAGTTTTTGGAGACTGTACAGGACAGAGGAAAATATAAACTCCCACAACCACAACAAGGTACCAGTCCATGAGCGGGGTTACTTTTCTTTTTTTTAAATATTATAAATTATCTTACCCAGCTTTAACAAACACCTAACCTACATCCAATTTTGTAGGCACAGCCGTGCCTAGAAAGATAAAGGTAGGACCATCCTCCATTATAAAGGAGAAAATTTGAAGCCCCTGTATTTCGGAAACTGTTTGAACTTCAGTTCTGAAAATGTAACACTGTGCTACAACCCTCAAGACCAGCGTCTATGTAAATTTATAACAAGATTGAGCCAGGAAATCCAAAGTTATAAAAATATATAGGTTAATTGCTTTTGGTCAAACGCAGGCTTCCCGATAATTTGTTCTGACTGTTATCTCCCTACCATGATCGAGTTCAGCCCTGAGACTTCGCAGTCTTGTAGTCAGAGATGGCGATTTAGCACTTTTGAAGTCTCAGGGCATTTGGTGAAGTGAAAAATGAAATAGATCTGATTTAAAAAATCAGTTATGCTGGGGGTGCACATGTGCAGTAAACCCCCGGGTTCTCCCGAAGTTACCCGTGCTACCAGGCTCGGGGGGAGGAGTCTTGGGTAGCATTGTGGAGGAGAAGGTAGAAAGGGGAGGTATTCACCGCCACCTCCCTCCCACTCACTCCGCTGCCGAAGGAGATCGCCACTGCCACCACTAGCCCTGCTCTGCTGGCTGCTTCCCTTCTCCCTCGCTGCCCGTGGCAGTTCTTGCTGTCCCATGGCTGGAGCTGCCCACCTGGCTTCTCCACTGTAGGGGCCCTGAAACCAGTGCTGCCTCTGGGGCACTCTCCCCTCTGTGTTCCTGCCCGGTGGGCTGCCGTGCCACTGCTCGGAGCCCTGGGCTGCTGCCAGCCAGAGAGCGGCTGCAGCTCCCGTGGCGCCGCATGGACAGGCTGTGCTTCCCCACAGGCAAGCACCCGCGCCCCTCCTCCCAACCCACTAACAGAACTCCCCTCAACATACTAACCCGCCTCCCGCATCCCCACCCCTTCTCCTGACTCCTTCCCCACCTTCCTAACCTGGCTCCTGCACCTCCGCCCCTCCTCCTGAACCCCCCACCTTCCTAATCCAGCTCCTACACCCCGTCCCTTCTCCTGACTCCCTCCCCACCTTCCTAACCTGGCTCCTGCACCTCCGCCCCTCCTCCTGAACCCCCCACCTTCCTAATCCAGCTCCTACACCCCGTCCCTTCTCCTGACTCCCTCCCCACCTTCCTAACCTGGCTCCTGCACCTCCGCCCCTCCTCCTGAACCCCCCACCTTCCTAATCCAGCTCCTACACCCCGTCCCTTCTCCTGACTCCCTCCCCACCTTCCTAACCTGGCTCCTGCACCTCCGCCCCTCCTCCTGAACCCCCCACCTTCCTAATCCAGCTCCTACACCCCGTCCCTTCTCCTGACTCCCTCCCCACCTTCCTAACCTGGCTCCTGCACCTCCGCCCCTCCTCCTGAACCCCCCACCTTCCTAATCCAGCTCCTACACCCCGTCCCTTCTCCTGACTCCCTCCCCACCTTCCTAACCTGGCTCCTGCACCT
>QEPC01000266.1:348223-383280 GCA_003113815.1 Sphenodon punctatus | reverse complement strand
CCCACACACACACACCTTCCCATCCCCTAACCTGACCCCCTAACCCAACACCCAACCCTGTATTGGTATTTTCTGATGTGATTATTAATCACACCACAAAAAACAGCTAAATTATTTGAACAAAAAACGGATGGTTTCAAAAAACGTTAAAGGTAGGACCATTTCCAAACCAAAAAGCTTCCCTCTTAACCAACATTCCACACCATGAACATTTGTTACAATTCCTATTAAAAACCTTTTAACACAAAACAAAATTTAAATGCCAAAAAGCATGGAAATTATTTAAAGATTTACTATCTATGTTTCATAATTTAACAAACGTAAGATATGTACTTAATTCCTTACCAGAAATACTTACTCTTATTAATATTTATCACTAAGCTATCACATTTTATCATTATTAGACAATTATTGTAATTCAACACTGAACCATTTTTTCAAACTGCTTTAACTCTGTCGTGCCAGTGTAGGCAACTATATAGAATCGGTTTGATAGAATGCAATTCCCTCCAATTCCCACCCTATGTATGCCCTCCCGTTCCTCCTTAGCTCCTCCACTCCTTCCCACACCACAAACACTGCTAAACTGCAGCCCCTTCTATACTGTATGGGGGAGGGAGGAAGGGCTGAAGAGTGTTGTTGTGCACCCTAATTGGCTAGGCAATCAAGGGGGAAGGAGAATGGGATGGATGTGTTGTTGTGCACACCCTGATCAGCTAGGCAATTAAACGGCTACAGCTGCTGCATATGACAACACTTGCTGAGGCACCAAGGTGGTGACGAAGTTTTCCAATCTTCTGTGCTTCAGTCTCCGAAGTTCGAAACTTCAGCAAGAACACCGAATTGCCTCAGAATACTCGAACCAACTATTCGGAACTTTGAAAATCAGTCCGAATACCCGGAAGTACTATTCGGTTCAGCCTTAGTTTAAAATGGCCAATGAGTTTATTCAAAACAAAGCAACTTTACTGAGTAACCCAAACATGGGTCATTTGTTTCTCTGTCTACTATGATCCTCCACCTTAGTGGCTCTTATTTACGGCCCTGGCTGCTGTCAGTGAGTCCCCTTGCTGTTTTCTATTCTACTCATATTGTCTGCTTTCTAATTGGGGTGGTGGGGGGTGGGGTGGGGAGGTAGATTGGTGGAAGCGTTTCTTTTTTTTCTTGAATTTTTAGTTGCAATGCATTTAAAACGGTTCATTTGCAGTTTGGTGTGGGGGTGGGGAGGCATGTGGTTTTGGTTTTTTTATTTTGTTTTTTTACAAGAAAGTTACATGTTCTGGCTAATGCTGTCTTCATTAGCATATTTATGGTGTGCATACGGATGTGGGTTTTTTTTTCTAAGAAGGCCACAAGCTCTGACTAATGTCTTTATGGTTGTTCTTCTACCCGCTACCTTCTCTGTCTGCAGCAGCTGGCTTTAAATTTACCCATCTGGCCTGAGAACTATACAGCATGGTTTGGGTCCTGGAGGAAACCTCATGCTGCATTTATGGTGTTCATTTTAGAACTTGTTGGGTTTTTCTGCACTCAGTGTGTTTTGGTTGTGGCTTTCTTTGTTGAACAAACTTAAGATGGTTTGCTTTTGCTTGATGTGTGCTAGCTTGTGCATGATGCTGCATGGTTCCCCCCTTGCTCTCCAGGGTATGCAGGGGCCATTTTGTGGCTCCAACTGTAACTGGGCATGGCTGAGCTGCCTCTGGCTCTTCTTTAAAATGGCCATGGACCTGGTCAGTCCCCTTGCTGTTTTCCCACCCATATTGTCGGGGTTTCTCTTTTATCTCTTGAATTTTGTTGCAGTGAATTTTGAAATGATTCCTTTGCAGTTTGGTGTAGGTGCAAATTTTTTACTGCAAGAAGGTCACGTGTTGCCTAACGAGCATGCCACGCTGCAGCAGCTAGCTTTTACCCTGTATCAGAACTATCTAGCATGATTGGGGTCCAAGGGAAAACCCCATGCTGTATTTATGGTGTGCACTGTAGGACTTCACAATAATGTTGGGTTTCCCTGTTTTGTTTCTCTGGCCTATGCTGCCTCTGCCTGTTCACCCTGCCTCCTAGCTGTGGCCTGGGTGAAGTTTCTGGGTGAGTAACTTATACTACATTTTCCACCCACCTGTGTCCTTTTTCACAGAAAATTTACTGGCTGCTGTACCTGTCCTGTGCCTCCCCCCCATTTTTGGAAGTGGCCGTGCGGTGGGTGACGGGTGGAATCTTATTGGTCACTTGGACTATTTAAAGGAAAGGTTTCTGAAATATTAGTCTGGCATAGTTATGGGGTGAGGGAACGTAGTGGTGAAAACACAAGACAATCTCAAAGCCTCTCCAAAGTAAGCTTGTTCATTGATCTGGCTAATATAGCCTTTGTCAATCTAAAAGTATTTTTAAGGGGCTTTACAGCATTTCCAGCTTATGAAAGTCTACAGAGATCTCTTCAGAAGCATGTGTTGGGGCCCAAACATTGCCTACTGCTGGCCAGGGCCTGCCCAAGATTGCCCTGAACCTGCCTACTTCTTGCCCCACTCTACCAGCCTTTGAACCCACCAGCTGCCACTTGGTTAATACGTTAGTGCAGGGGGTGCTGGGAGGTGGTATTTCGTGTATTTTTCTTTTTAAAAAATCAGGGAAATTCTAGAACGAAAAAACCTTTGGTTTAACAGACGATTTAAGGATCTCAGGGTACAACCAAATTAGACAGGACAGGCTTGATTTCCTGCCCACCATGGCGAAGGTGAACGCTGCCACCACACTTTGAGCAGGCTGGGAGAGCTGGACATATTATCTGCCCCCCATACCCATAAACAGCCCCTCCACACCTCAGGGAGAGATGAGGAGCCAGCCACACAGGGCTAGATGCCCAGACTCCTCTTGCACTGCAGGACTGGGCCTGCTGCCACTAGACAGCTGTTGAGGGGCACATGTGCTCCTCCCAACTGCCTAACAGCTGATTGTGGGGAGGGGAAGCCTGAGTGGAGCGCATGGGAAGAGGCCCCCCCTACCCTACAATCAGCTGTTAGGAGGCAGAGGAAAGCGTGCATGCTCTTCCCAGGCCACCTTCCCTCGCAATCAGATGTTAGGTGGGTGGGATGAGTGTGTGCCACTGGGCCCAAACATCAGACCTTGCCTTACAGCAGGGCTGCATGGGACCAGACACCCGGGAGGTGGTCCATTATACCACTCTGCGTAATTTTCGGAGGACACATCATGTTAGCTGGCTGCCCAGCCTGCCCCAGGGTGGGAAGAACATCTGGCAGCTGCCGGCCATACTAGTCACTGCATCATATGTTAACGTTGCCCAAAGCGGAATAGCACTGCTCAAAGTGGGATAACATCTAGTATGGCTTCAGCTTTACAGATTCACTCGGTGCTTCATAGTCTGCACTGGCTTCCTATAACTTTCTGGGCACAATTCAAGGTGCTGGTTTTGACCCTTAAAGCCCTAAAATGTGTGGGCTTAACCTGAGAGATCGCCTGTCCTTCCATGCCCCACTGAGATCGGCCAGAAACACCTTCCCGAGGGTACTATTAGATATTCTTATTTGTATGATGAGGGCTCACTGTGCGTGCGTGCGTGCGTGCACTCGACTGCTGCCCCGATACCATGGAACAGCCTTCTCCAGAAGATTAATTTGAGCCCAAGCCTGAGCATCTTCCGGAAGTGTTGCAAAGGCATTTGGCAGGCAGGGATGGGTGGGTGTGGTTGGACTAGGGTTGTGAGTGGAATCGGGGGGAGGTGGTATTGTGTGGTGGGGCTGTGGAGGTTTTGGGCAGGCCTGTGTTTGATTGTTCTTATTGATTTTTATATATGCTTTCAGCTCCCTGAGGCTTTCAGGAAAGGGTGGGATAAATATTTTAAGCAAACAAACACACACACACACACACACACACACTAGTGGCTTCTAACTTCCAAAAACAAAAAACTCTAATCTTAAATTACATCACTTAAAATAAGATCACATCTTAAAATAATTAAATTACATCACCTCTTAAAATATGATCTAGAAGTACTTACTCATGCTAAGCATTTTAATAGCTTCTAAAAGTTGAGATAAATGTACATGCTTCATGCTGGATTCCTTAAGACATATGCTCTCTAAAAAGTATGTATTGTAAGAAGCGATTATATGGCAGCACAGATTTCCCTCATACAGGGCAATATGAGGGTATATCTTGGACAAGCATGTTCAGTAGGATTACTAGAGATTAAAAAATTTGCAGCATCATTAACATCCTTGTTTTCAGGGAGACAAAAGAATCCCATTTTAGCTAAAGTAGGATATTTTCTGTTTTCCTATTAATAGAAAACTGATAGAAGTAAACATTTTTATAGACTCTAACAGTTCATCCTGGCTATGGATTTTTGCAAGTAAAAGGTGCAGTTTAGAGAAAGGCAGTTGCATTTCTGAGCTATACTGCAGCTTGATCACACTTACCAACAAACTGGGAAAAGTATTTTAACTGTTTTGTTAATCTTTCTACACTGTCATGAATGCCCTCTACCCTTCCTTCCCCCACAAAAAAGAAATCAATGAACAATGAGCTCCATAACCCACCATTAATGTGCATTAATACTCAACAGAAGAATCATTTTAAGATGGCCAATATGTTTTACAGGCATTAAAAGGGAGGAGAAACTGATAAAGCCTATGGACATTTAAAGTAGTAATTGACTGGTAAATTAAAGTATATTGATATGTTGTGTAGAAGTAGCATGCGGCTTGGGCCCTTTTTATTTTAAATTATGCACAGAGAAAGCAAGCATATCCTACTATTGCTACAATCATAAATTGCTTTGCTACCACTATCACCACACAGAAGAAGAGAAATGTTTATATGCTATTAGATTTTTAAAAGTACATTAGATACATGCACTGAGATACATTACCAACATGATGGAGCTGTGTAAAGGCAAGTTATATTGCATTTGGGGCTTTACTAGCTGTAATAGGTACTCATAACCCTGACTCGCCCCGGCCATACCCGCCTTGGGGCAGGGGTTGCAATGGCTGAGCGCCATGGCTGATTGTCTTGGCTGTCCATCATAGTGGGATGCTGGGAGCAGGGCGGAGTCGCTCGCCCACCTGCCCAATTGTTTAGTTCCCTGCCCTACCCGGATCGAATGGGCAGTGGGATGGCTCTCCAGTCAGGGGCACTTTATTTGGTGCACCTCTCTGATCTGGGCCATGTCATCTGAGGTTTCCCACCCTGGAACAGGTATACATCCTGTGCCACCTACATGTCTGTTTTTACCCTTTATCGTCATTCTGAGTCCAAAGAACTACGTTGCCTAAGGAAGTGTGGAGGATGGTTGAGGTTAGAAAAAGATGTTGTCTACTACACACAAAAACATTACCACAGCTATTCATGTGCAGAACTGCCTTCCCATCATGGACTAAAAGAAAAGCAGCGAGCAAAGCAATCAGATACTTCAATTCAGGTTTACATTCTAGAACAGCGGTAGGGAGCTTTTTATTTGTTTCGACTTCTATCCTGCCATTCCCATAAGGCTCAGGGTGGCTTACATAAAATATATAAAATAGAAATACAGTAAAATTCCCTTTACAAACTTCATTAAAAGAAAACCTCACCCCCACCCCCACTTCCAAACCCTGCCTGTCAATGCTTTACTGAAAAGCAACTTTTTAAACTGCCTGTAGAATATGGTCAGGCTCTGATGGACCCCCAGGGGAAGGAAGTTCCACAATACTATGGCAGCAAACAAGAACACTTCCCTGTGGGTCCTTGTCGTATGGACAAGATTGGCTGGTGAGCGCTCCCAGCTGACTACAGAGAGCGCTCCTGGCCGACTACAGGGACAGCAGCAGAGCATAGAAGGAAAGGCGGTCTCTCCAACAGGTGGTGCCCATGCCAATTGTTTGTTCGTATTTATTTATTAAAATATTAATGTATTTATTTATTTCTATTTCTTGGCCACCTTATCCTGCTACAGTAGTTTGGGGCAGCTCACAATATATTAAAACCTATTTTAATATATATTAAGCAAACCTCCGATCGGAGGGAATTTCACAGCCTCGGTGTGGCCACGGAGAATGCCCTCCTCATCGTCATCACCCAAGAAACTCGGGGGAGCCCAAGGAGGGTGATCCCAGTCAACCGCAGGGGCTGATCCAGGACACAGTGCTCCCAGTCAACCGTTGGGGCCGATCCAGGTCAGGGGGAGTGAGGCGATCCCGCAGATCGGCGGTGCCCAGGCCGTATAGGGCTTTAAAGGTCAACACCAACACCTTGAATTGGGCTGGGAAGACTATAGGCAGGCAGTGCAGAGATTTGAGGACTGGTTTAATGTGCTCACGGTGACCCGCCCCTGTAAGGAGACGGGCCACCAAATTCTGCACCAGCTGCAGTTTCTGGACCATCACTAAGGGTAGCCTCACGCGGAGTGTGTTGCACTAGTCCAGTCTTGAGGTGGTGAAAGCATGGATGATGGTGGTTAGGTTGGAGTCAGAGACATACGGCTAAAGTCGACGTATCAGATGTAATTGACAAAACGCACCCTTCACCACAGCCTCCACCTGGACATCAAGGTGGAGTTGTGAATTCAGGAATACTCCCAGACTATGAACCCGAGGGACCAATGGAGGACAGACCCTGTCAATGACAGGTGCCACCACTCCCTCAGCCCCTCCTACCAACATCACCTCCGCCTTGTCGGTATTCACCTTCAGACGGCTCGCCCTCATCCAATCCCCCACAGGCACCAGACACTGGGTAAGCACCAAGACTGCCAGGCCGGGGTCTGTTGAAAAACAGAGGCAAGTTGGGTTTCATCAGCATACTGATGACACCACACACCAAACCCTCTGACAACCTCACTCAAAGGCTGCATGTACATGGTGAACAAGAGAGGTGACAAAATGGAACCTTGCAGGACTTCACACTTGAGGTTCCGGGGAGGTGACGAGCAATCACCCAGCACCACATGCTGAGTTTTCCCGGCCAGGAAGTAACAAAACCATTCATGAACAGTCCTGCCGACCCTGGCTCGGTCCCGCAAGCTGGTCCGCAACATCTTATGGTCAATGGTATCAAATGCAGCTGAGAGATCTAACAGGATCAACAGGGTTGACTGACCCTGGTCCAACTCATGGAAGAGGTCATCAACCAAGGCCTCAAGCGCAGTCTCAATGCCAAAACCCGGATGGAAGTCAAACTGTGAGGGATCAAAAAAACTGACACGATCTAGATGCTTGCGTAGCTGCCGAGCCACCACCCATTCAATAACCTTCCCTAAAAAGGGAAGGTTAGAGACTGGCCGATGGCTGGCCAGGATGGAAGTCAATGTCAAGTGATGGTTTCTTGAGCAGACATCGTACCACCGCTTTCTTGAGGCAGCCCAGCACTCTGCCCTCCCTAAGGGAGGCACTGACCACCCCCATCCAGCAACTGCCCCAGCATCTCCCAGCTGGCGTTAACCAGCCAGAACAGGCATGAGTCCAGTTCACAACAGGTGACTAACAAGTCCCAAGAACATTCCCCACATCAGTGGGTTTTAAAGGTCAAAACCAACACCTTGAATTGTGCCCAGAAGCCTATAGGAGCCAGTGCAGTTTATAGTAGTAGTAAGATTTTATTGTTTAGCATTTGCCATAACAAAAGACGACAACATATATAATACACAGCAACCAACAGTAACAAACAATATCTCATTCTAAAAGAGCCCGTTTTACCCGGAGTACATTAAATAAAAATAATGCAACCTTCCATGATAAGCCTTCATCCTGGCCCAACAATAATGTGTGCCACCTGGCTGGGTTAACAGAATTAACAAAACTAGCGGGGATAGAACCCAGCCCTTTGGCTCGAGCCTCACTCCACCTAGGACAGTGGAGAAGGACATGTTCCAGCGTCTCAATTGGACCATCCTCCCCAGCACAGTCACAATAGCACATAGATGGATGTAACCCCGAGATCCGACCTTCTGTGGTAGCTGTAGGGAAGACATTCATCCGCGCTAAGGTCAAACATCTACGGGCCGAATGAGGAATATGAAACTGAAGGTAAGGGGAGGGGAGCACCTGATACTGATACAAGTCTAAGAAGTCTGTCAATGTAGATTTAGATCGAAATAAAGCCATTTCCTGCTGTGCACTAATATCCCTCAATCGTTGTTTAATAATTACCTTCCCTGCACTTAAACCACAGCCGGCCAACGCAGCTGGGGAAAGCCCTATTTGGTTAAGCTTTTCTTCTACCAGCTTTACCCAGCCATTGCGTACATCTTTAAATGCCCTCTGCGCTAATGGTGCAGTACTGCCATAGTACAATTTCAACCAATAACAAACTCATAGTCCAAATCCGGACCTCAAGTGGCAGCATCCCACATTCCAGTCAGACTAGTGCAGTTTATAGAACACAGGTGTAATGTGCTCACGGCAGCCCAGCCCCAAGAGGCAGGCCACTGCATTCTGCAACAGCTGCAGCTTCTGAACATTCACCAAGGGTAGCCCCATGTAGAGCGCATTACAGCAGCCTAGCTTCAAGGTAATGAAAGCATGGATGGTGGCCAGATCCAAGTCAAAAAGAAAGGGACACAGCCTCATCAGATGGAGTTGGTGAAAAATGCTCCCAGCCACTGCCGCAACCTGACGTTCTGGGTGCAAAATGGGGTCCAGAAACACTCCAAGGCTGCAAACCTGGGAAACCAGAGGGGGCCAGACACCACTCCCCCTCAACAACAGGGGCCCCGATCCCCTCCAAGACACAGGATCGTCCAATCACTTCAGTCTTATCTGGATTCAGCCTTAATCAGCTCACCCTCATTCAGTCCCCCAAAGCAGCCAGGCACTGGGTAAGCAACTAGAGTGGACTGAATGAAAACGAGAGGTACAGCTGGGTGTCATCAGCATACTGATGACACTTCACTCCAAACCTTGAATGATCTCACCCAGCGGACTCATACACACTGACCAAAAGGGGAGACAAGATGGAACCCTGTAAGTCACCAGTGGAGGTCCCAGGGGGATGACGAGCAATCTCCCACCACCACCCACTGGGACCTCCCTCACAGGAATGAACAGAACTACTCAAGAGCAGTCCTGCACACCCTTGCCGACCTGGCAAGTCATGTCAAAAACACTTCATGATCCATCATACCAAAGGCTGCCGAAAGGTCTAGCAAGATTAACTGGGCACAGTTTCCGTTGTCAATCTCCAAGAGCAGTCTCCATGCTATACCCCCCAGACAAAAACCTGACAAATTTGTCCAGCAATCCGACAGCAAATCGATGAGCCTGAAGCTGCTGGGCAACCACCCATTCAATAATCAGTGACAGGCTGATAGCTGGCCGGGGAGTCAGTGTCCAATTATGGTTTCTTACGCAGGGGCCAGACAACTGCAATGTTGAGGGTGTCCAACAACTCTTCCGATGAGAGGCAGCGATTACCTACCCCAAGCAGCAATGGCTTTCACCAGTCAGGACAAGCAAGAAACTAATTCACAACTGGTTGCCTGTACTGCTCCAAGCACATTCTTATTTTTTTAACTTATGTTATAAACCTTTATTCAATTTGGCATAATTGCACATTAATAAAAGAATAGTTTCTTTCTTATTTTTTCTATGTTTGGTTGAAAGTACATTCAAAATTGCCAAACTCCCTACCCCCCTCCTCTAACAGACGTGATGCCTGGGGAACCTGGATTATTCAGTAAGCATCCATATAGTCTCTCTGTTATAACAAATATTCAAACAGGTACGAACGCTGATCCTCTGTCTTGTCCATAGCTTGCATTTCATCCATGCATGAAACCACTTTGCATAGAAGTCCTCGGCTTTATCATTTAGTGTTGCAGACATTTTTTCCATAGAAAAAGAATACCACAGGTTATTCAACCAATGACCAAGTAGGTTCTGTTTAAACCATAAGTTGTAAGATTGTCTTGATTGCAGTCAGCATCAGCGAGACACAGGTGGGTCGGGTCTGTATCGCTTTATCAAATCCGTTTGTGAAAACAAGCACAGCAGGGCTGTTTCTGGTCTGAAGGGGATGGTGGTTTTTGTAATTTTTTGCATGGTGATCCACACCTCAGACCAAAATGGTTTTATTTTGGTGCAGTCCCACCAGGCGTGTTTGTACGATGCAGGTATCCTACAACCCTTCCAGCAGAAACCCTCCTCCTCTCCATTCATCTTACTTAATTTTTGTGGTTCCAGATAATAAAACATTATTAGTTTCACCAGTGGTTCTTTCAATTCCATGGAGGGTGAACAAACTTGCATGGCTTCCACTATTTCTGTTTTTTATTATCCTCAATTGCCTGAGGTAGGATATTCTACCACCTGGTGGGATGAGAAGGGTGTGTTTTATTCCCCTCTAGTTGTAGTTCGTTGTATATTCTAGCTATAAGTCCCTTATTTGAGGTTCTCTCAAAGAGGATATTTTTGATCCCCTTTTTCAGTCTAGTAAGGTGGTGGATTAAGTCCTTTTGATCAAATGTACTTCTGATCCAAATACTGTATCATGTCTATATAAGTCTGTCAAATTGCTTGTATATCCTGTAGGGACATGAATGAATCACCCCAGAATAATTGTGCGGCTCTAGTAATTCTCTTATTATTCTTCAATTGTTTTCTCAACTTTGGGGCTATGCCTTCCCTTGTCATTGCTATATTGTTAATGGGAGATATGGGTGAGGCATTTTAAAGAATTTGAGATTTTTTTCGTGTACTTGTCCAGGCTCTTAGGGCTGTCAAAGCAAAAGGGTGCTGATTCTACTCCTTGTAGGCAGCTTTATCCAAAATAACATTCTCAAATTTGTTCACCAGGAGTACTGTTTTCTCAATGCGACACCAGTGGAGGTACTGCAGGTGGAATACACCATGTATTGATAGCCCTCAAGGCGGCTGCCCTATGATATAGTAAGAGGTTGGGCATGTTCACCCCACCCTTCTCCATAGGTCCTTGTAAAGGTTTGATACTGACCCTAGGGTTCTTTTTATTCCAGATGAATGCTGACATTCTGTTATGACTTTTGAAGAAACTCTCCGGAAGATGAATAGGTGGGGTAATTACTTTATATAAAATCTTAGACAAGAGCATCATTTTATATAGGTTTAGTCTACCCAACCATGAGCTGGTTAGGTTTCCTCAATTTGAAATATCTTCTTTAATTTGCTCAAGGATCTCAGGGAAGTTTTCACTATACAGATCTTTGATTATCTGAATTCCCAAAATTTCTGCTCAGCCTCCACAAAAGGTATGCATTGTTGGATTTGGCTATAGATAGCCCTATCAGGTGTGAATATCATTGCCACTGATTTTTGTAGGTTACTTTTATATCCTGAAATGAGACTAATGTGTGGGGGTGGGTGGGACCACACAATTGGGTTAGACAGATATAGGAGCATATGTCTGCAAATAGGGCCAGCTTATACACATGCTGACCAATCTGCACCCCTCTGATGGCCTTGTGATGCCGAATGGCACAGGCAAGGGGTTCCAGTGTTAATTTAAATAAAAGGGGCGACAGAGGACATCCCTGCCTTGCTCTTCCAGTAAGGGTAAATTGTTGGGACAGTGACCCATTAATTGTTGTAGGCTGAACATAAATGGCCTTAAGCCATTCAATAAAGTTCCCATTCATCTCCATGGCTTTCAGTGTCTCGAAAAGGCAATTCAACTCAATTTGATCAAATGCTTTCTCCGCATTAGCAGAGAGAACCATAGCTGGTATTCCTTTTTGTTTTAGATAGTGAATTATGTAGATTGTTTCCCTGATGTTATCAGCTCCTTGCCTTTGTGGTATAAAACCTACTTGATCTTGGTTATGACACTAGGGATGATTGCTGCTAGTCGGTTGGCCAATGCCTTAGTAAAACATTTTAAAATCTAGATTTCAGATATGGGCCTGTAACTGACACATAACTCTGGATTTTTATCTGGCTTTGGTATCAGTGTTATCTGGGTTTCATAAAAGGATTATGGTAGTTTCTTCTCTTGAAGTATAGAATTGTACACTTCAGTGAGATGTGGGATGAGTTGATCCTTGAATTTAATACAGAATCTGGCTGGAAATCCATTGGGGCCTGGTGTATTGTTTTGGGCCAACCCCTTAATCGTGTCAGCAACCTCTTCGACTGTGAAAGGTTTGCGCATTATTTAATTTTGATATCTATGTTTTCTTAATAAAATCTTTAATTTTTTCAGGGTCGGACAGCTCGGATTGGAAGAGATTCTTGTAAAAGTGAACAAATGCCTCTTGGAACTGCTTGGTGGATGTCCTCTCCACTCACTATCACCTTTGTAATTGTACTCTTTTTTTTCTCCTAATTTTAACCAGCTTAGCCAACGCTCTTCCCGCTTTGTTTCATTGATCAAAATAAAAGAATTTAATTTTTTTTAACTGTCTGGTGGGTTTTTGCATTTATTTCTCCCTTTAACTTGATAATTTCTTGTTTAAATCTGGGGTTTTGATTGGACCTGGCTGTGTTTTCTAGTTTTGTGAGATCCATGTAAAGCTCCCTTTCCCTTTGTTTCCTCATTTTATTTATGTTGGCTTTTATAGCAATCAATTTCCCCCTTCAAATAGCCTTAGCTGCATCCCACAGCATCAGGTCTGATTCAACCGACCCTTTGTTGGTTTCAAAATAAAGCGCTCTCTCTCTTCCTGCATTTGTTTTTTGATCTTGCCATTAGTCAACTTGGTTTTGTCCGACCTCCATGTATTTGTGTTGGCTATTTGTTGTTGGCCCTTCTCCCAAAAAACTTTAACTGTGTAGTGGTCAGACACCACCCAGGGCACTAGCTGCAAGGCCCTCAACACCCTTATCTCGTTTTTTCTAGGAGGACATGATCAATGCGTGAGAAAGATCCATGGACTGCTGAAAAGAAGGTGTACTCTCTTGCATTCTTATTTAATTATCTCCAGCCATCCCAGATTTTCTACTTCTTCATTTATTTTTGTTTGCCATGTTTTTAATTTAAGACTGTAGGGTGTGTCTAATTTTGACAGGGTATTAAAATCTCCTTGTATTAGGAATGTTCCCTCTGGTTCTTTTGTGATTGTTTGTAAGTATTTATGCAGGAATTGCCCTGTATTCTCATTTGGTGCATAAATGGTGGCTAGGGCATATTTATATCCCTGAATCTCTACGTTTATTAGCAAAAACCTTCCCTTTTCATCTTTTACTATTCTCTTCACTTTAGTCTCCAGCTCGGAGGAGATTCCTATGCGAACTCCTGCTTTCTTTTTGCGTGCACATGCTGCTACTATAGTCCCCATGTTTTTGGTTGCAAACCTGTATAAGTCTTGTGCGAGCAGGTGAGTTTCCTGCAAAAAGAATGTCAGCATTTTGCTCTTTTATACATTTTTAAACCCTTTTCCTCTTAATTGGATTGTTAAGACCTTTCACGTTTAAGGTCAGTGTTTTAAACCTAAGGGTCATCTTGCTTAATTAAGTGCAGTTGATGTCCCTGTCTATTAGATATTCTCCATCTATATGGATGTAACCACATTTGCCCAGCATCACGAAAATTAACTTGTGTAACGGAACTCATAACATCAACAAAACCACAAAGCCAACTATAAACCAAGGGGGCATCACCCGCCATCAGCTCCTCCTTTGTGGGGGACCAAGAAGAGACTGAATCCCTCTATTAGGGATTTCTTTACCCTGCGGGCACAAAGCCCCCCCCCCAAGTTCTTTCCCTCCCCCTCTTCTTAAGTTGAGACTTGGCAGAGTTACTCTGCCTCTACACCCACCAGAACACCATTAGTTAATTACAGTCATTAAGACCCACTGTCCCTTACATAGGAAGGAAAGATAATACAGTTGTGTAGACTGGCTTGTATATTCCACATACCTTCGGGTACACAAGCAGTTAATTAGCAGTTCGCTTAAACTTACGTATGAGACAAGATCAAACACTTTTGGTGTTTGAAGCCTTTCTGGAGCTTTCTTTTGCTTCCCTGGAGAGTTAAATGCTGCAGCTCATTTCTTTACTTGGGTGTAGTGGAGAGGAATGTTTCCAGACCTTCTGTTTCTTCGTAGAATTTTCTCCTGTTGTTCACCCAGATTGCCAGTTTAGCTAGGAATCTCATCTGTGGTTTGAGACCCAGCTGAATCATTTTAGGGAAGCTTTTGGCCCGTTTTTTCCTTTTTTTTTTTTTTGACTGTTTCAGCAGCATAGTCAGGGTAAATTCTTATTTTGGAGCCTTTGAAATCCAATTGTTGTTTTTCTCTTGCCAGAGCCAGTATGTCTTATCTCTGTTCCTGGAGAATTTAATTATGATGGTGCATGGTTGCTCAGTGTCTTTTTGGCTTAGGTCTGAGCGCTCTATGCGCTCTATCCATTTCTGGCTTGTGGATATGCTGATGTTCAGGGAAGTTTTCTTGAAGGATTTGTTTAATGAGGCTCTCCATCCCATCCACCTCTAATCCTTTGTTCACTTCCACCACCCTCAAATTAGATCTGCACAATCTATTTTCGAGAGCCTCCATTTTCTCCATCAGGTGGGCCACCGAGTGCTGGAGGTGAGAGACTATGTTTTCTTGGGTCACTGCTTGGTCTTCTACCCGAGACCACCCCCTGCACCCTCTTATTCATATTCTCTAATTTATTGTCTGTTTCTTCAGAGACTTTTGCTGAACAGCTTTTCCCTGTGAAGATTTGCTTTATGTAGATCTGCTTTAATTTCAGTTCTCAAGTCCTGAATTAATTGGGCCACAGATTCCATTTCCCCTCCCCCTTTGCTTTGCAGCAATTCTGGGGCCAAGGGTTCTCTTGCGGCAGCCATTTTCCCAATGGCCGTCTCCCCATGGCCTCCCCCCTCCGGGGGCTGTTTGGTAACGCAGAAGCTGCGCAGGGTACATGCCTCCGGTAGTTTTTTGGGGCCCGATGTCCCCTGCTTACTCATTCTGTCTGGAATCGTAGGCGCTTTTATTTTGGTGTGCTCCAGCGGGGGTTTTCGGCAGTGTGAGGTGGGAGAGAAGGAAAAGCGGTCGCTACTCTTCGCGCATGCGCAGTCCCCCCCCTCCCTCCCCCAGCACATTCATTGCATCTGTGGGTGACACTAACGGAAACCAATCCAAACAAACCAGACAAAGTTGAGCTTCCACAACCTACCTTCAGTGTTAGGCAATAGGTTATTGCTTAGTACTGAACCATGCAGAGAATCCACACAGCAGAAGTGTGGGTTGTGGGAAAAGTTTTATGAGTTGCATGTCTAAAAATTTGAGGCGAGCGGGTGGGAGGTACAATAGCAAGTAGTTGGGAGCAGTGCTGTGACAGAGGTTTAAAATGCAGATGGGAAGGACAAGGGTTCAAATATGGTTTCTCACAGCAGTTAGTATGCAAGATTCTTTTCTTTTCTTTAAGATTGACTGGGGAAAATATTTTGTTAAAAACACAATGTTAGGCTGTAGGACATTTTAAGTTTGCATAAATCTACATAACGTGCATTTATACAAATAATGTCCCATGCTGTCCGGCATTTCAAAGTCAAGGGGTGGAGAATATGACTGCCTACAGCATCAAGGCTTGATGGACTGATAATGATGGAAGACATTGATTTTGAACAGCAAAACTACAACATCCTTTAGAAGATAGCACATTTCGGGGGATGGGGTTTGATATTGTGTTTTTTTAATTGTCATTATTATTGTTTATTTTAATGTTTTAAAATGTTTTTAAAATGTTGTGAACCACCCCGAGATACCTGAGGCAGGAGGGGGCAGCATAAATAAACAAATAAAACATTTAAAGTCAACACACTTGCGTGGTTCAGAGGTACTAACAGCTCTTGCAAAACGATATTCATCCTAGTCTTTTACCCTTTGGTCTGTAAAATTAAAATACAGTTGTCATGAGGTAATAGGTAAAGCTTTTGGAATAACTACCACTCTTGCTATATCTTTACATCTGAAGACAATTTTTATAAGGTATATTTTAAGTCAGCAACTTACTTCAGATCCTGTAGAAGGTCTTTTGCATTAAGCATAGTTATTAAAGAGGTGGTAGCTGCTGGAATAATGATTATGGGTGTTCGAGATCCTGGAGAGGGATAATAAAAAAAAGTAGCAAATATAATTAACAAAATGCAATTAAAATTACTACTGCTTGCCTTGCAGCCCAAAATTGTGAAAGAATATACAACTAACTCAGGGCATGAAATTTCAGATCCAAGTCTAGTAGCTAAAAAAAAAAAACTTGGTTGCCAATGGTAAACGAAACTGCAAATTTGCATAATTAGCCACCACCTATTTATGCAAATATGTACATTGCATATTTGTGCATAAATGTTTCTCATCTGCGCACATACCTTTTAATAGCTACTCACACTTAAAAACTACTCACACTTAATCATGGATCATCCCCTGCAGGGATGGGGACAGCAGGGACAAGGGGGTGGGGGAAACGGGATGGGGGACATGCTCGCAGGCCAGAGAGGGGCTGGTGGCTACGGGTGTCAGCCAGGCGCTGGGGGCAGCCTTACCTGCTGGGTTGCTGCTGAGCCTGCCTCCTCCACAGCTCCACTGACCGACCGGCCGCTCCTCTCCTCTCTCGAGCCACCTGAGTGGCTCCAGCCAGCCGGGGCGCCGCGGCACCGTGAGCAGACAAAGCCAGGCAGCCTTGGGGGGGGGCTGCAAGTACTGGGTCGGGCCCCACAGTGCCGCCTCCTCTCAGACCAGAGAGGAGGAGGCACGGTGGGGCCGGGCCAGTACTTGCAGCTGCGGCCAGGGCCCAGGCTGCCCCCCCATGCAGCAAGCTGCGCAGGAGCCATCCATGGCAGAGACCCAGAAGTATGGCTATTGCCTAGCCATACTTATTTCCGGGTCTCTGCCATGTGGAGTGGGGGAGTGGGTCCAGCGTGATATGAGGTGGGGCATGAGGAGGTGCAGCTTGCAGGGGCACACAGGCAGAGCAACGGCTACCCAGCCGCCTGTCCCGCTGAGTTTTTTATTTTATTTTTTATTTGCTGCAACTTTAAAAACAAAAACAAAAAAAAACCTCAGCGGGACAGGCGGCCGGGCAGCTGCATTAAGGGCAGGTCGCCAGCCCTCATTTTCTGGTCGTCAATGGTGACTTGGCGACCAGAAATTTCACGCCCTGACTAACTGGGATTCACCATTCAAGCTAAGACGTATGCTTATAAGAAAGTTTAAGTTTATAAGAGAGTTATCTGACTGTGACTTACCTTTTTTCTGGTTTGGAGGTGGTCTTGCTTGGGAAACTGTAACACAAAACATTACAAAATGACTCATTTATCAAACAAGTGTTCTCTGCGGGGAGATCAAGTCTCATTACTCAATGTGGTGAAGATTTACTGATGGGAACAGGCCCTTTATACATAAAGGAAGTACTCAGATGAAAGAGGAACACAATTTGGTTCCTAGGGTCTCAGTGATGAAAATAAGCATCTTTGAAGATAGTAATAAAATAAACTTGAAATAAGTGTGTTTAAAACCTCAATTTGCCTAACTAAAATTGACCCATTCACCCTCAAAATAAGAGTAATATGTATCCCATATGATATGAACAGGATAATAAACAGACTTTCAGTGACAGAAGTGCATGAGAATTTAAAAACAAGAAACTATGCACAAACTATGTTTTGATTTTTGTATTAATGACAATGATTGCAGATATCAGTGTACACCTAGTTCATTAGTGCTAAATATCAGCAACAGAAATTCCTCTAGCATGTTTGGTCATCAATAATTTATTATATGAATTTCCTTAGCTGGCAGACAGATTACAACATGGCTGACAAGCAAAGCAGCATTCAAAGCACCAAAGCAGGCCAGAATAACCAAGATTGACCATTCAAGGAAGGTAGCCAATGCACTACAGTTAAGTTTGCTTCTCTTTTAGTGAACATGTGCTTTGTCACATGGTTTATATTTCCAATACAGCCAATTATTCTAGGCTAGCCCCGATAGGCTTCCAAGCTCTGTGCCTCAGCACATGGGAGATAACACGTGAACTTGATTTTAAGGAAAGAAAGGAAACCTCTGTTCCGTTCTCAAGGAAAACAGCTCCATCTCTTGAACGGATGTCTACCCTAGTATGATTACTGATCATGGCTGTTGTGCTCAGCGCTGGATAGGAAAGGGGAAGTAGGGGATGGAGGGCAGCACTTACTGCCTGACCAGAAGTGAGTTTATTCCTACTCACTTTCTCCCCCTTCCATCCAGCTTAGAAGGGAATTTCAGCTGCCTGTGTGTAGCACAGTTAGAGGCCACAGCAAACAGGCTCTGTAGGCCAGATTTGGCCCTCAGGTTACCACAGAACATTCTGGGATCATTTTGCATTGAGAGTTTTAAAATCATTTTTAAAATTGCAAACTAAAAGTAAGTGCTGCGGTTAAGATTATCATCTTCTGGGTGTAACATAAAACAGAAAAAATAAAGGGTGGGAAAATTGATGTATACTACATCTTCCAGTCACATACGGTACTACACATGACAAATTTCCTTAATTGCCTTCCAATATTGTAGCACACACTTGTTCATGTTTATTTATGATAGACTGTTACAGAAACTGGTTGTGGTGGTATCATAAATATTCACCAGATGTTTTCCTATTGTCACTCTATAGGAACCGTATTAATTATCTCCACCTGACATTTCAGGACAGAAACAATTGGTGACACCATTTTTAACTATGGAGTCTTTAATGGCCTAGTGACTACATTTTAATTTTAAAAATATATACAGTTGAAAAATAAATCCCCAAAGTGATGCAGTTTACATCTCAAAGATATCATCTATATTGAAAAATAATGTGTTAACGTGCTGCATTTTAAATAAAGAGGTGTGTGTAAGCATGTTCAAAACTTGTGTTTACACACCTTTGAATATTCATTCAACTTATTTATACACAATGAGCAACCAACACTGATAAAATAAAAATGATAAAATTAAGATAAAAAATATACCTGGGGAATATAAGGTAGTTGAAATGTTACAAAAAAAGAGTTTAATTTGATGAATAAGATGAGTAAAAGGACATCAGCCCTAATGTACCAAAAGGCATATTCCAAACAGCTGTTCTGCCGTTAGAAGTCCTGCGCATTTTAAAGGCAAAAAAAAATCAAGATGGTTCCTGATGGACATATCATTAATTCCTTTTGGAGTAAAACCCAAGAGGCATATTTCCACATGCCATTTAATACAACTACGTTTAATTCCTTGGCACCTTAAAATATGGAAGGTCACCCCAGGGGCTACACTGTTAAAACCTTTGTACAGCTATTAAAAAACTGTTGTACAGATATTAAAAATATAGGCTTGTCAGTTAACATGTGAGAAAGCATATCTAGCAGTGTGGCCCTGTGCTTGACAGCGGTTTATTCACTTGGATTTCTGGTCTTGGCCATTTCTACCCTTTTCATACCCTTGTAAGTTCCAAACACATTCTTATTCTCAACAGCCATAGAGAGATTAAATGACAGTGTTACATTTCAAACACATAGACACAAAACTGAGAAGTAACAAAAATTGAAAGGAATGTCAACAGCAGGTCACTGTCTAAATACATTTGGATATTCAATAACAATTAGTCTCCTTTGGGGGCGCGGGGGGATAATTTTACAGGTGAAGATCATAACTGTTACACTTAGGAAAAATAACCACCCAAACAACTAACAAGACACATACCCACATCATATACCCACCAGGAATAAAGTAGTTATATATTCTGTTTTAGCAAAATCACTCTTCACAGCAAGGGAAGGTCATAGAATTCAGGCTTACCACAAAACGAAAGGTATCAAAAATTTAAACTTAACAATGCTATTACAAGAGCCCTCCTTAACACTTCCCCAAACACTTCGCCTTTACTGAACATCTAAAGCATCCATCTGATCAAGCTCTCTACATATATTTCCCTCCCATTTTAAATTATGCCTATTGGCTCCATCCATTTCAAACAGTACTTTAGACTCTTTGTACTGCATCTAGCAAAATGGAGTGTTCATCTTAGCTGAATGAATCTAAGAGTTCCCACACTACACATAATCGCCCCTATTGTCTTCATATTGGGATATCCCCATACTATATTTAGTTGCTCGATGAATATCAAGTAACATGGGGCCAGTAGAGTTGAGCAAAGAGCCCAAGTACAAATGAACAGAAACAAAAGGATGTCATTTCTCCCCATTCTAGTTGCTGGTCCAAAATTAGTACTTGGGAAAGTTTTTGGATCTGAAAACAATTGCAGTGGCTGCCAACATGTTTCTAGTTTTAGCAGGTGCGAAGGGGATATGGAGTGAAGTCCCTGGTAGCAATCCCAAGCAGGATCCACGTGGGTCCCGTGCGGAACAATGTGTTCTCTATGGATATGCATGTAGTTTGTGTGCATATGTGCACGCGTGGGTTGCGTGCAGCGCATATGGGGCATAGGATTGACCCCATCGTGTTTGCCATTTCTGCCTCCAAGACAAATTTCAACCTTTTAGCTACCAATATGACATATACTTTCTAATCTAGAAATTTGTTCTGGACGTATTACATCACTGAAATTTTAGAATTGTAAGAAAACATATGGCTTGTAGGGTTTTTGTTTGTTTGTTTTAAGGCTCATTAGAAACCAATGCTAAATTAACATCAGATATACAATGGGGGCAAAAGAAGAAACCTCTCTCATATTTTAGGTCCAGTCTCTCTTGCGCTGCTAGAGATAGGAGAGAATGCTGTATTCCAGAGCTTTGCAACAGTGCAGGGTGAGCGCACACAGCTAGAACCTCCAGTGAGCCCATCAAGGTAACACTGCTATATTGGCACTAAGTTACAATGACTACAGCAAGTCCATGACCTTGGACTACTGCAATTTTCAAACATTTTCAATCTGAAATTTTCAATGTGCACTAAAATTATAATGGGCACAAGAGAGCACCCCCCAGGCACCTAGCAGGAGTGGGTGGGTTTGTGCCCACCTACCCTGAACAGGGTGAGGAGTAGGGGACGGGCAAAGGCTCCTTTGCCCCTCCCCTGGTGCTTCGGAGGCACGGCACCATGGTCCAATGGTGAGGGAGGAGATGCAGCTGGAGGATGGAAACCTGAACAGGTACTTATACAGGGTCAGACAGGTACTCTCCCTCTTCCCCAACTTCAGGCCAAGGACAGGAACATCGTTGCTCCCTTCTGCCACTACGATCCCTGCGCTGGTTACCTGAAACTCTGATCTTGTGGTGAGTTGTGGAGGGGAACCAGGGGGTGCAGGAGCGAGCACTATGAGGTGGCCGCTCAGTTGGCACCCCCGCTGCCCCTGTCCCCCCGCCATCCACGTAGTCACGGGGTGGGGGGGAGCAAGGGAGTGCTCAGTTTATCACCGAGTTGGGGGGGGGCATCAAGGAAGTGCCGCACCCAGCACGGGCTGGGAATAGCAAGGAAGCGTTGCAAAGCCCTCAGTGCATCACGGAGTCCTGGGGGGGGGGGGGAGCAAGGATGTGCGGCGCTCAGCATGTGGAGGGGCTATGGAGTTGGGGAGAGGCCGGATCACTGGGGGGGGTGATGAGCCCCAGAGGATTGAGGTACCATCAGAGTGCCGCTGCGATGACCCGATGAGCTGGGATCCTTGGAGCCCCAGCGGGGGTTGGTGAGCAACAGGAGCGCCGTCGCACTGGTCACGCGGTGGTGCTGTGCACTTAAAAGAAGTCCGCACAATGCACGGAGACCCGGGGGGGCAAGCCCGGGGGGTTAGAGCACCGCCACACTTCTCCAGGCAGCATTCGCGCACGATGGGTTCCTTAGAGGGAGCCTCAGTCAATGGGGGTGGCTCCTGTGCGGCGCTATAAAGAGCGAGCCGGGGGGGGGGGATGAATCTGAAGTGCTGCTGCGTGGCGCTAGGCAGCGGCACCGCCGGATCAGCAGTAAAGAACCTCAGGGGAGAGACGAGCTCTGGGGAAATAAAGGACCCTGGGGCGCATGGTGTGGAGCTCCGATGGGGGGGAGGGGGAGGAGCCCCTGGAAGGTGGAGCACACATCAGACCCCTGCTGCACACACCATGGGGCCACATGCCTAGGGAGTTCCACAGGGACCCGGAGGGAGTTGAACCCAAAGGAGACTTTCTGTCCTAGGGGGGACAGGAGCCTTGGTGGGGTCGGATGGCACAGGATGAAGGCCGACGCGCTGGGCCATGTGCCTTATAATAATAAAAAAAGGGCAGGAGCTGTATGTGTTTGAATCAACAAATACAGCTCCTGGGGGGATGAATCACATGTTCCACTTCACTCTACATGTCCTTCTCACAAACCCTCCAGTAAGGACGCGGCACAAAGCACCACATACATGCCCCTCAACAGCCTTCCAACTAAAAGTAGCGCAAAGCACTACAACAAGCACTCCCCTCTCACAACCCACCACCACGTGTGTGACGGGATTGGGGTTACCCGCTCCGCTCGTGAGACACGATCAGGATTAATGGGACCTTTTCTTTGTTTTTCCCTAACCACAGGTTGACATGGCGCGTACGAGAGTGAACCAAGGTGGCAGGGGTTCTCGGCCCTCCCCCCCCCCCAGCCTGGGGCCAACCCAGGCCGACGGCCGTTTCCACCCCTTCCCCAAGGGGTGACTGGGAACAGGTGGATAGCGCTCCTAGGTACACCCTGCAGGTGACTACGATGCTGACTGCGGCACTGGAGTCTGCCATGGTCAGAGTTCAGGTGAGGCGGCAGGAACTCCCCCACTGCCCAAACGGGTGCGGAGACGAGGTGGCCAGACTCCTGTTCCCACCAGTACAGGGGCTGGGATTGAGCTGCCAGAAGCGGATGTCAGGAGTATGGCTGCAGCAACACAGGCGACCTAGATGGACTCACCAGGGACAAGCGGGATGCAGGCGATGCAAAGGGAGCAAGGTGAGAGGTCCACGGGTCCTGCAGTCACCTGTACTGCGGGCTCCATGGACCCGGGGGGTGTTGGACTGGGCAACACCGCGGGCGTTGCTGCTGGGGCAAGCCCAGGCGCCGAGGGACGCCGGGTGGTGGTCCTGGGAAAAATCGGCAGCACTGGCAGTAGATGCCAACACTGCGACCCCGGTGTGCGACACAACGGCTGTTGACACGGGCACCCAAGGCACTTACGGCCAGTCGGGTTTTATTCCAGCCTTACATGCATATGCCATCCCCATCTCCTTGCCTGGTGATCACCTGTCTCTCACTACCAAGGAGAAAATATGGAAGGAGGAATTTATTGACATCTTTATGTTGTTGCACTGTAAGGAGTCGAGCGAGGAGGGCAGTGAGTCAGACAAAGGGGGTAAGGAAAAAAGGAAAAGGCCCCCGGTACCCAGAACCTGGGGAAAATGGTCCGCCTGTTTTTACATATACATGGGGGTTGTGGCATATAGGTTCCTGAGTAGGGCATGGCAGCTGATTCAATATGCTGCCATTATACAAAAGGCTTACTTCGATTTTGGGGAGACAGCCTTGGTCGAGTATGATGAAATGTTTCAGCGGAGGGCTGCTTCTAATCCCCACACTCGGTGGGATATTGTTGATTATAACCTACACTCGCAGACCGTTATTATTATTATTATTAAGCACTTGCATAGCACCAGCTGTGTACATGGCACTTTACAGAACAATGAGATGGAAGCGGTCCCTGCCTCTGGCTTACAATCTAAAAAACTCGGGGGGGGGGGACAAGAGGAGGGGACATAGGGAGAGACAAGAGATAAAACATTCAAGCAGATGTGAGGTCTCAGGTGCACGTGCTTGGCCTGGTTGCAGTTAGGAAAGAGTCAGGGGAAGGGCAGACAGTAAACGTTGAGAAGTTCTAGCAAGCGTCGGGAAAGGCAGCGACGAAGAGGTGGGTTTTGAGGAGGGATTTGAAGGAGCGGAGGGAGGGGGCAAGGCGGATGTGGGCAGGGAGGAAGTTCCAGGCATGGGGGGCAGCGAGGGAGAAGGGATGAAGGCGGTTAGGGGAGCAGGGGAGACGAGGGAGAGCAAGGGAGGGGGCAGAGGAGGAACAGAGTGCGCGTGCAGGAGTGTGTAAGGAGATAAGGGCTGAGAGGTAAGGGGGAGCTAGGCTGTGAAGGGCTTTGTAAGTAAATACCAGGAGTTTGTGAAGGATGCGTTGGGGGAGGGGGAGCCAGTGAAGTGAGGAGAGGCTGAACGTGTTCGAAATGACAGGTTGAGTGGATGAACCTAGCAGCAGAGTTTGGGATGGAGATAAAGGGGGGGGGGGCAGATGAGAGTGGGGGAGGCCAGCAAGGAGGAGGTTGTAGTAGTCAAGGCGGGAGATGACCATAGCATGAACAAGGGTTTTGGCTGAGGAGACCGAGAGAAAGGGGCGAATCCGAACAATGTTAGAGGGCAAAGCGACAGGACTTGGCAACAGAGTCAATGTAAGGTTTAAAGGAGAGGTGAGTATCGAAGACGAAGCCCAAGCTACGGGCTTAGGGAACAGGACGGATGGTGACACCATCAGTAAGGATGGATAGAGAAGAGGGGGAGGAAGGGAAAGGAGGAAAGATAAGGAGTTCAGTCTTAGCCATGTTGAGCTTGAGCTGGCGTTGGGACATCCAGGCGGAGATATCAGAGAGACAGGTGATGAAGCGAGCTTGGACAGAAGGAGAAAGAGAGCATACAAACGGGGAGCGGGGTTGTTCTGCCAGGCCCATCAAAACAAGTTGCGGGGAAGCCGGTATGCTGGGCTTTAAACGGCAAGGGGTGTTTTTGTGCCCGTTGCAAATACGCCCACGCCTGTGCAACCTGTGGATTACCTCCTCTCAGGGCGGGCGGGCTCTCAGGAGTGCGTTCAGCTTATGTCTGTGTTCACTACAGTAGCCGCAGAACTGGGTGTCCCATTGGCTGGGGAAAAGACGGAGGGGCCTACAACCCGGCTCTCATTCCTTGGTATACTGACTGACAGTTTCATGCACATCAAGCCTTCCTCCTGACAAGCTGGCCTCCCTGCGGGTGCTGCTAACGTGCATAGCGGGTGCCAGGAAAGTGACATTACGAGCTATGCAGACCTTGCTTGGCCATTTGAATTTTGCCCCAGGGAGAGCTTTCTGCACTCTGCTAGGCCAAGCCACCACAGGTATATCCTCCCACCACCACCGCATCAGGATCTCCAAAGGCCTTTGGGAGGACCTGGGGGTCTGGCTTACGTTCCTCGAGAGTTACAAAGGGATTTCTCTATGGAGGGAAGTCTAGCTGCTGGAGGCAGACCTTCAGGTGGTCTCCGATGCTGTGTGTGTGTGTCGGGTTTCAGGGGTCTTGTTCCAGGGTAGATGGTGTGCCCATCGCTGGCCGCCCGAATGGGCGGCTATGGATCTGGTCAGGGACATAACTTTTCTGGAGCTCTTCCCATTACTAGTGGCCTTGGAGCTCTGGGGGCATCACTTCCGGGACTCCCATGTATGTTTCTGGTCGGACAATCAGGCAGTGGTACAGGTAGTCAACTGACAATCTAGTACATCCACCAGAGTTATGATCTTGGTACGCTGGTTTGTACTGAAGTGCCTTTCCTTGAACGTGTATTTCTCGGCGAAGCATGTGCCTGGGGTTCATAAAGATATCGCTGATTCTCTCTCTTGTTTTCAGATGGAGAGGTTTTGTTCGCTGGTGCCTCGTGCCAACATCTACCCAGAAGTTATGCCGGAGGCCTTGTGGAAGTTTGGGAACGCAGATTAAAAAAGGGGGTTAGAGCTGCGGTATTGAGCTCCACCTGGCAACCATACATCAGCTCTTTCCGGGACTTACATAATTTTCTGTCCTCACATGGCTTTCAGGAGATGTGGCCCATCCCTCCCCATCACGTAGAGTGGTTTGCAGCACACTTCAGTTGTCGGGGGTTGGCCCCACGTACCATAAAGTGTCGTCTGGCAGCTACAACCTTTTTCTGCAAGCTGCAGGGGGTGGCCAACCTGCATGAGGGATACAGGCCCCGCAGGGCAGTCGAGGGCTGGGCCAGTGAACGGGAGCTAACAAGGGATACCTGTCAACTGATTCCTGTTGACGTTTTGGCCTGTCTGGTTGCCTTGCTAAATCGGCTCTGCACATCTCCCTATGAGGTGCTGCTTTTCTGGGCAGCTTTTTCCACTGCGTTTTTTGCAGCTTTACGGATCAGTGAGCTGGTACCTTTGTCCCAGCGTGATCAGACTGGCATGGCTCTGGAGTTAGGGGACGTATCCCGTCGACCAGACGCAACAGTGATCACGATCCGTCATTCCAAAACTGATTAGGAGGGCCGTGGCCAGTGTTTAGAGCTCCACCAATCCCCAGTTAACCCCGTGTGTCCAGTCTCAGCAATGGTGGCATACTTGGGCGTTTGCCCAGGACTGCTGGGTCCCCTCTTCATGCATTTGGATGGGTCATTTTTGACCCAATTCCAAGTTCAGGCTGTTTAAAAAAGGGATTAATGATGCTGGGTCTCCAACCATCCAGCTACAGGTCCCACTCCTTCAGAATTGGGGCTGCATCCATGGCAGCAATAGGGGGGTTGCCGGCTTCTCGAATCAAGGCAATTGGCAGATGGAGATCACGCGCTTATCGCAGTTACAAGGAGCTGCCAACTCAGAGATGTCAGCCCTTCACAGTAATATCTGTCCTGTCAATAACAATATTATGTTTTACCATCTGCAGCCTCGGGGCAACTCCTCACCATCTGGATATGTGGGTACAGCATTGTGCAGTGGGCCGAACGCCATGCTGCCAATTCTGACTTTGGGACACAGCTGGGTTGTGGCCTGCAGGCAAGATTTTACTGGTTTGGACACAGAGGAATGCGCTGGGAACACCTGCTCCGTTCATTGTTTCGCAGGGCTGTGCAATTCAGTCCTCCTGACATCCTGGTCATTCATCTGGGCGAAAATGACCTCGGCCTGCACGGCGCATGGGAACTGACAGGCAAGATGAAGACCGACATCTCTGAGTTGGCAGCTCCTTGGCCGCGGACCTCCATAAGATGGTCGGACTTGCTCAAATGGCACACTTGGCAGTTCGCCACCAAGCCAAGAAAGATTGAGCAGGCTAAACACAAGATCAATAGAGCCATGTGGGGGCTCGTGGAATGCATGGGAGGCAGAGTGGTGCACCACAAGCGGATCGTGTGCAGAGACACAGGCCTCTTCTTGAAAGATGGAGTCCACTTGTCGGAGCAGGGGAACGCTATTTGGTTGGGTGATTTGAGGGTAGCGTGTCATATACATTTGGGTATACCTGCGTGGGGGGAAAGGGTGTCGTGAAGTTTACTCTCCCTTTTTTGTGGCGGTTAGTGGGGTAGGAACCATGATGTGGTAAAGCTTCCTAAGAGCTAAGGGGATAAGATTGCACCCCATCACCACTTGGGGAGCGGGGGGTCTTAAGGGTGGGGGGCCCAGCCCAGGCTTGGTATGGCTGGAATGGGGCTCCAACCCCACCCTGACTCAAGGGGAAGGTGAATTCGAAGGCCGAATCACCCAGGTAACGGGGCAAGAACTAGCTTGGCCCCCTTTCCTGCTTTGTATAGCATGGTTCCTCCTGCTACATACACATATATGGTTGTTTTCCTGTTTACATTATGGTTACAATGTAATAAAGTTGCGGCCAATGCCTCCTTAACCCCAAAAAGCATGTCCTGACTGTTGTTATGGGTAGTGTAGTCACAATAACTTTACACTTCCAATACACATCCCTATAATGTTAGCCAGTGCTGCTAAACATAATGATGAAACAAAATAGCAGTGATTACCTGGTCTTGGCACAGGCTGTGCTGCGGGGGTTTGAGTCTTTCGTGCAGAAGCACCCTCCTTTAGAGAGAGAAAGGCAATAGTTAATACTTAACATCAATTATTTTTCATTTAAAAATCAATTAAAATTTAGAAGCGCTAAAATTAAGACATTGTTTATCCCCGATCTTACCTTTTTAAAAAAACCTTTGTTTACAATACACTGACAATTTCACAAGCACTGCTTTGACTCAGAGGAAAAAAAGATGGCAGGTAATAAAAAAAAGCTTCCTTTACAGGCTAAAGTTTTATCGACTAATTCTAGCAGATAAGAAGAAACTCCTGGCTGAGTGGATTAATGGTCTCACCTTTCACACATGCTCACTGGGACTCAAGTTTTAAATGTCTGCGTGAAGATGGATAGGATATCCACATCACAGAAGTAAAAGTGGGACAATTGTCACTGCTGCTCTTGACTGGAATGCCATTGCTAGAACTTTAAAGCACGTTTCTGTTCTGAAAAGTTAGCATGTAAAAAAAAAGTCTCTTGTTCAATGGATCTGGAACCAGAATGTGTTAGGCTTAGTTTAACATATAAACAAGTGTGTAGTACATGGATTCTCAACCTGGTGTTCATGAGTACCAGAGTGCTCGGGCAATGTGTAAAAGTGCTCCCCAAGCCAGCCATCAGTAGTGCTCGGGAGCACTCTGAAACAGTCATTCATCCATTAACATCAGTGTGAGGTGGGATTCATTGATTAATTATCTCAATTTCCATTTAACTAAATTGAATTGCTAAGAGGAGAGTGCTTATTTCACCCAAAATAACAAATCTGACACACCAGCACATTTCAGCACTAGTTTGCTTTACCTATTAAAAACAAATAATAAAGTTTTGGTATTTCATCTTTGTACAAGAAATTAACCACTCAAGTGAGAGCGAATTTGAAAAATCAACCAGTATTACTGAAGAACATTATGCCATGAGACCCCAACAGGAGAATAATGCTTACTGTCGCACATGGGAAAACTAATGGTAAACCAACCAAGCAAGTTGGAACTAGCATCAAGTCTAGATTTTAGTATAAACCAAGTTTCTAAACGCTCTAAAATGTTGCAGAAGGTAACAAATTAACATCCGTAGAGATAAAACAAGAATTTTTGTTGATATAAAGGTGACTTTCAGATTTAATCTAGACTCCATGAGATAGTTACCCATCCCATATGACAGGTTTAGATTCTTATAGAAGGCAACGTTTCATTTAAAAGGTTCTAGCCCATATAATCTTGAAGAATAAAGTAAACAAGCAACAACCAACAGAGCGCCAGCCTTTTGAGTCTGGGTTGCAGCCTGAAGCAACTCAAAAAAAGTGAACTGTCCCCATTTATCTCAATTGCTTACAAATATAATAATCGTAGGGAATAGGCTTTTGAAGATATAGGGGCAGTGCATTTTATTATTCATTATTTTGACAGCTGCTTCAACAGTACACACAAAACAGGTATCCGCACATACAAGTAACTAGGGTTGGTACACTGGAGGAAATTCCGGTTCAGTTTTCGTTCTGTTTTGTTTTATTGGTTTAATTTTGCAGATTTAATTACAAATTTGTATTTATGACTCTGAAAATGTTTACATTTAAATGTATTTAAAAACATTAAAACCTTTAAAATAATTTTAAAAATAAAATAAAGTAACTATGCATGTGTAAAATGGGCCCCAGGCCATTCTGTGCACATGCACACTTTCCCAAAAAGACACAGGCAGCGTTTTGAAAGAAGGGCAGCAAGCGTGGAGTTTCCCCATCCCACATTCCCTGGGTCCCTGGAATGGACTTACTGGCCTTGAAGGACTTGACTGAAGCACCACCGCTATTGTGGGGGCTCCGCCAGGCTCTCTTGCTGCAGTGATCTCCCTGCTTTGTATTGCGCTTGTGTAAAATAGTCGCTGGGGCCATTTTGTGCATGAGCAAAATGGCCACCACCCTTAACCAACACGGCAGCAGCCACAATTCCATCACCACCATTTGGTTAGGGTGGCGGCAATTTTACACATGCACGGCACAGAGTAGGGAGGACATGGTAGTGAGGGAACCATCCCAAGATCCCACAGTGGCAGCAGTACTTCAAATCAAGTCCTCCAAGGCCAGTAAGCATCACTCCAGGGCGCAAGGGGGTGAGGGGAAATACGAAACCATAACTTGGATCCATAACTAGGAGGGTGAATTTCTATTTTGGTTCCCATTAATCCGTAACAGCCCATTCTGATTAATCTGAAACTGAAATTCCTATCCCTACAAAAACCGAAAAGGACTAAAACAAGGAGCCTTATTCTATTTTTGTTCATTCATTCGGATTCTTCTACAGTGGATACTAGTGTAATACAATGAGTTAAACTCAGGGTAACTTAAAAAACTCAGAGTCTGGATCCCACACGAAGGCCATATCTGCCATTGTTCGTTCTAGAAACATCCATTATCATCACCGGGAAAACTGAGCTGAGTTAAGGGCAACAAATAGCCCTATTCCTGCAGAACTGTTCCATGGATCTCAATTAAGAAAGCATTTGGCCTTATTTCAAGAGTAAATTTTAAGCTGCTGGTCAATTTAAAAAAAAAAAGGCACTTTTTCTTTGTCGTCTTAAATACACAGTTTAATTTTATAAATTGGCTGTACAGCTAAATGAATAATCACAATAAATTTAGGAGGAAGGTTTAAATTCATACAGGACTAAGGTTTAAATTCTTCCATAAATAACACTTATAGGTCTACATCGGTCCCTTAGTACTTTAACTCTGATTCAAGTTTATTAAATGTTGTGGTTTTATCAAATAGATATCACTATTTCAAAGATCAAAAATAAGAATACATCCATTCATATATAATACAGGACACCCTTACTATAGCAGGCCTTTGGGAACTTAAACCTTTTGTTCATTATAACAAGGGTGGCCAGATATGCACATTTTTACAGGCCTGCATTTAATTTGATTTTACTGGATGACAAAGCTGCTGGGACCCATGTCAGTAATAAGGCTCACCCCTTGTAGGAATTTTTACACGATCAAACAATCCTTACATAACCCTTGTAAAATAGAGGCAGATACAGGGGAGCACAGGCAAAGATGTCAAAGGTGAAAGAGGGAGCTTTTTCATGTTAGAATCATGGAGCTCCGTACACTTGCTCAATTCTGTGTTTCTTACGCTAGAAATAAATTCTCTCTCACAGGTCTGGGGGACAAATGCATCCCAGAATTAGTTTTTATTTGGCCCCTTTCCAGTTCCTGGATCTGGTCGCTGGATCCAGTCCCTACCCCGCCAGTACTGAAAGCGTGAGTTCAGGGTAAGGGAGCAGAAATGAAGACCTCCTCACAAGGATAGGGGGCAGGACCATGACCCGGATCCTCTTCTTCCTGAGTGCAACCCTTTAAGTACCGCTGCCCCCGAACTTCTATGTAGGTCTTGGAGCTGGCACTAATAAAAAAGATTCCCCCATTCCTGGTTTAAAGCATAAGTTAGACAGAAAGACAACCAAGTAAAAAGCAGACAAACATTTCCAGAAACCTGATTATTTGTGTGCAAATTGCCTCTTTTGATTTTCAGTAATTAATTGGCTCCTACAAAATCTATACATTCACAAAGACATGTATAATGGGAGGTAGGATGATCTTGAGCACAATTCAGGGAACTGTGGAAGCAAGCAATTTAAAACCAATGGCTGGTCTTGTGAACTGATTCCTCCATTCCATGCCCCCTCATATAGACCTGCCCTACATTTGTTCAGTTTACATATTCCTACTGGCTACGTTACATGCCTGAGAAAGGGCCCTGTGTGGTCCAAAAGCTTTCTTATTTACGTCAGCAACAGTTGGTCCAATAAATGTTATCATATGAAACAATTTGTCGCTCTGTCACTTGCACCAGCATCTTGAATTGTACCTGGAAGACAGTAGGCAACCAGTGCAGTTCCTGGAGCACTTGTGTTATGTGCTCCTGGTGACTCATCCTCATAAGGAGCCGGGCCGCCGCAGTTTGCATCAGCTGCAGCTTCCAAACAGTCTTTAAGGGCAGCCCCACATACAGCACACTGCAGTAGTCTAACCTCAAGGTAATGAAGGCATGGATGATGGCCCAATTTAGTAGGAGCAAAACTGCAGATCTGCAAACACACTATGCACTTAGAATGCCCAAGCCACAATATTGAATAAATGCTGGCAAGTAATAGCGATCAGTATGTAAGCATATCTGGAAGCAAGGATTTTAGAAACAGAAATTAGGAGAGCAGATCCTTGAGCAGACTCATATCAGAAATTGTAAGAACAAATATAATTACTTGGGGTTTCAAAAATATTTAAAGCACAATAACTTTATGAGAGGCCACAACTTCTGAACCATCTTATCTAACCTTTTCCCCAGCAGCAAGCATCCCTCCTCCTCTCAGCAAAAACAAACAAACAAAAAACAACAAACAGGTATACAGTTGCATCAGGTTGCACTAAAAGTGAAGATTTAATTCAGCTACGTTAAACTAGGGATTGTGGCAATACGCACAAGGCACAAGAAATTTCTTAGGTATAACAAGGTTACAAATTTTATTATATACAGCAAACATCTGAGGATCCTAGACACAACCGTCTTTGATAACCATCTTGTGGGTTATGAGGAAAAACAGCCATCTGCACACACTCAACCAACGGCCAAAACCCAAGGCTCTGGTCTCACTGCTACTGAGGTCAGGGAATAGATACCACTGTATGGCTGTCAAGTCCTAGCCAGGGATAGAGAGGGCCCATCATACAGGGACTAGCTAGGGCCTTAGCTCTTACTGGTCCTGCATTTCCCCTCAATACTGAGGAAGGATGGGTGGGCTGCTCAGTTTCCTTGGCAATTGGCAGACGTCACTAATGCAAGGGTATAGAACACCTTATAAAAGGATATTGAATGGTTGTCTTTCTACCCTGGAAGGAGAGCCCTAATTTGTAGGCTCATGCCACAGTGAGCAGTTCGTTTAAAGTCTGGAAACTCAATGGCATCAGGGTGAAACGATGGGGAGAGTGCCCAGTTTGTGCCAGAGTGCCACTCCCATGCTGTCCTCCCACCATGAACCTCCCCCCACTGAATTAATTTTTTTTGAGTGAGTGGCAAGGACAACAATTTACGCATAGGACTCTTACGTTTACTTCTATTTAACTTAGCACCCATATAAAAATCAAAAATAGACTTGTTCACAATGAACTTCCTTAACTTTAACTAGGCTGGTGTGTTTAAACAAAACCATAGAAAAAGTCAACAACAGAAAATTGCTTCCCTCCTATGTGAGGCTTTAAATCTAACAATTTCCGATACTAATCTTCAGGTATATCAGGAACATCAGGTATATCAGGAATATCTGGTATATCAGGAAACTAATACACGCACATGTATATTATGTTCATACGGGGCTTTCTTAACTTTAAGAAGGTAGCGCTTAAACAAAACCACAAAAAAGGTTACAATAATTAACCAAGTCTCTTCTCTCTTATGTGAGACTTTTAATCTAACAATCTCCAATACTAACTTTCAGGCATATGAGGAAGCCATGTAAGTTACTAAAACATGTATAATATTTGGGGGGGAATAAAAATGCTTTCATCACGATCAAGAAACTATTTTAAGCTCCGAAATAAAGTTAAGTCTCACTCTACAGAAGTAAAATTTATCCACAATGGCCTCGGTTCATTTTTTTTGTTTCTATAATGAGAGAGGCTACTCATTTCTTTGATTCATGCATGGAAGAAACATCTTGACATCTCTCAGCCATCATTCCCAATACATATTTCTTCCTGCTCTGATTGTTAACCTGAAAAAGGTTTCAAGTAGATTAGCTGGCAATGAGCAAGCCTTTTGATATCAAATCAAATAATTGGAGAGATATCAAGCTTTGATTTATTCTTGCAAAATGGCAGATTGCACTCTCACTGCTACACAAAGCCTGAAAGTTTAGACTAAGCAAAATTCATTGTATGCATGAATTGATTGTGTTTATAAATAAAAAATTTATTGGGGTTCACTGCCATCTGCTGGCCTAATCAGTACTTTTAAAACTCCCGCCATTCTTTTGAAAAAAACCAGAGGTTCCAAAAGGAATCTCATGAAATTCTCAAAAATCTGAGCAAGATCCCATGAGATCTCACTGGGTGCTGCAAGAATCTCATGGGGTCTTGCAAGAACGTGTGTGATTCTCGCTTAAGCCGTAATATCCATCCAGCTAAAAATTATGAGCACCTTTTAGTATATTAATGATTTCATAGCCACATATATGCCAGAGGTGGGCAAATGGCACTTCAGGCACCTCTACTGCAGCTCTTGCCAGAAGTAGCTCCCTGGGGCGGGGGAAGTGTTCATACAGCTTCCTCAAGAGGCTTCAGCAGCAGTAGAATTGGCAGCTCAGCTTCTCTTGCTCTTGAGGAAGCTGCATGAACTAGGCATGTGTACTCTTGTTTATATGGCACCAGCAATGTACCTGGCACTGTACAATTAATAGTTATGGACAGGTCCCTACCCCCAAGGGGCTTACAATCTAAGAGACACGGGTGGGGCGAACATCGGGAGAGACAAGAGTACATTCATGAGGTTGAGAAGCTGCAGGCACACGTGCTTCATTTAATTACAGGGTACTAGTCTTGCCTTAGCCAGGAACTCACTGGGTGACCTTGAGCCAGTCACATCATTCTCTCAGCCTAATCTACCTCACAGGGTTGTCGTGAGGATTAAAAAGTTGTTAGTTATATGTAAACGTTGTGTTAGTTATATGTAAAGCACTCCAAGTGTCATGGCAGGGTGTGTGTGTGTTAAATAATAATAATAATAATAATTAATTATTATTATTATTAGGCACTTGTTTTAGAAATATTTAATATACAAGAAAATCAGAACATTTTATAGCAAAAAACTATGGAGAAATTTTATTATAACTTACAATGACAAACTTTCATAAAAGTAATTACAATACGCACAAAACTAGAGCTTCCTTTACTCTTTTATGTGTAATGTATTCACAGGAGGGGGCGGGATGAGGATGCCAAACTCATTTCAGTTTGCTTATAAGTGGCAGACTATCATAGAATTGATGTTAATAAAAATAGCATATGAGTAATTAGATATCTACTACAGACATTGTTTGATAGAACATCAGACATTCAGCAAGCAAATATTTCAGACAGGTGCCAAAAGGTCATATTCAAATACTTCCACACGTCTCTAAACATCTGGTAAATGAAATCTGGCTTTCAACCCGTAGTTGCAGGGACCATCTCCTTCTGCTAGATTTCAGACTGTCAAGATCAGAAAACCCACTTCACTCTGGAGTGCTGAGCTTTAGAAAGCATTGCTTATCCCCACACTGTCCTGAAGTGAGAGATCACAGATCCAAGGGAAAGGGAGCACACTCCCCCCCCCCCCC
>QEPC01000266.1:286879-333265 GCA_003113815.1 Sphenodon punctatus | reverse complement strand
GATGACTTGGCATCTAAATGGCAGATTAAATTTAATGTGGCCAAGTGCAAAGTGATGCGCACATGGAAAAATAACCCAAACTACAAGTATACAATGCTGGGTTCTAAATTAGGAGTTACCACTCAGGAAAAGGTTCCGGGAGTCCTTGTGGACAGCACATTGAAATCCTCACCTCAGTGTAGTGGCCGTCAAAAAAACAAACAATGTTAGGAATCTTTTGGAAAGGGATAGAGAATAAAACTGAAAATATCATAATGCCTGTATATAAGTCTATGGTACGACTGCACCTGGAATATTGTGGTTGCCCCATCTCAAACACCACATAGTAGAACTAGAAAAGGTAACTAGAAGGGTAACAAAAATGATCAAGTATGGAACAACTCTTGTATGAAGTGAGGCTTGATAGGTTGGGGCTCTTTTTATTTATATTTATTTATTTAATAGATTTCTACCCCGCCCCTCCTGCCATGCAGCCCGGGGCGGCTTCCAAAAACAGCTTCAAGAAGGGACAACAGAGAGGTTACGATAGAAGTTTATATAATCATGAGTGGTGTGGAACACATAATTAGGGAGCAGTTATTTAACGTCTCTAACAGTACTAGAACAAAGGAATACTCAATGAAATTAACTGCCATAAGATTTAAAACAAACAAGAATGTATTTTTTTCAGTCCGAGAATAATTAATTTAGGGCATTTTCTGCCAGAGGAAGTGATCAAGGTAGGTAGCATAGCAAGTTTTTAAAAAGGGATTGGATAAGTTCTTGGAAGACAGACCCATTAATGATTATTAGCCAAGTAGGTTTTGGGGATGTAACCTAAGATTGTTGGGGGAACAGTAAGGGGTTACTGGAACAGGGAATGGATTGGCCACAGTCAAGAGATAGGATGCTGGGGTTGATGGACCATTGGTCTGACCCAGTATGGCTTATGTTCTTATATTTACCTTCAATGAAGGAAATCGGTGTACAACTGAAGGAAAAATAAGCCTAGCTGCCCTAATAAACCTGCAGATGTGGGGATGGGCAGAAACCCTTCGTTCAGTTATCCTGACCCAGCTAGAAGAAACTTCTGTTAAATGGCCTTCTCTCTGCACTGGGAACAGAAGACTTTGCACATGATGTTATTTATTCTTAGCAGATTTTCTTCTGGATAACAATGCGTATTATTAAGGTTTCCAAATAGCCCTGTTGACTTAATACACTTCGCTTAACTTCCCCCACTATTGGTTTAAACAATTCTTGGTTGTTGAAGGTTATCAGATCATGAGACAGGAAGTGGAGATATAAAAGGAACACAAGCAGAACAGCAATCTGTAGATTCGTGAGGTCTGAGGACCATGGTCTCTCAGCCATGAAGGAGCTATTCATATCATGATGTTCTTTCATTTTTATTTTTGCCAACTGACCTTGCAATTAAAATACAGTGATGGAAACACATAGGAACTAGTGATTCTCTTGCAAGGCAAACAGATTCATCTGGTTAGCCAACCTGCTGTTGTGTTCTCACTACCCACGATGTAGAAAGCTTTTATGGAATGGATTCAGGATTCCACCCACTGTAACAGATTTAAGTCTCCCTGATGTTTTTTAAGTAAGCCCTTGCTGTGCAGTTGTCCATTTGTATCAATACATGCTGCTGATATATCTGATCTAAGAGTACTTAGATCCGATCTGAGAAGGCATGCTCTGTGGATAGCTCTTAGCTCAAACCCCTTGATGCCATGCCATCCTTTCTGTGCAGACCAAATTCCCTGAGGCAAGCTGCAGCCTGTAGCTGAAATGGGCTCCCCATCCTGTCAGGTTGGCATCATTATTACTGTTCTGTACAAATCTACCATAGGGTGACTTCCCTTGAAACAGTCTGTGGTTAGCCACCACTTCTGAGACTACTTGGCAATTGCTATTAATGGATCGCAGTTCAATTTTGTTTTACAATCCTCTCCTAAGAGCCTTTAGATACTTCTAATCTTGATGTTGTAACAATGTGTGAATTAGATGGTAGTCTCAATACATACCCACATGTGTGTTGTGGTGTGCAAATGGGAATATGAAAATCTGTCCTTTTCCGTTCTAGAGACGCCAGCCTGTCACACTGGTCAGTTGGTAGAGGTCATCTGCAGAGTCTCCATTCTGAATTTCCTTGTTCAGGCGATTTAACAGTTTTAGGACAAGTGCCACCCTTTTCCACCCAACACTCCATCCTACACTTCACTTGTATCTGAGTTGGCTTCCTGTTTCTCTGGTTCTGGCTGGGCCACCTTTGAGCTGTCATTTTAGGTTGCTCCTGTCACCCAGTCATTTCAGTGTGGGCTGGTGCACTTAATGAGCCATTTAAGGGCTCTGGAGACGATGATGGTGCTATTGGCACAGCACCACCATTTCTAGAGTATTTCAGGCCCTTCTGACAGGATTCAGGAATAAAACGAACATGCAACAACAAAAATGTATGTGATTGTGGTGACATGATTGATTTGAACATGCGATGGCTTAGCATGTGCTTGTGTCTCTGGTAACACCTCATGATGTATAGTATGTATAATAATTAATTATACAATATACAAACGTCTATGTATTGTATGTGTACATTTTTTAAAAGCCACGCTGATGGAAAAAAATCTATGTGGGGGGAGAGACTGGTCATTTCTCCCCCACAAGCTATTACTTAGAGAAGAAAACTTGATACAGATTTCCACAACTTTGGAATGACAGTGGATACCTGATCTTCTCACAGACGTCTGACCATTACATGGCTGCTTAGAAACAAAAGGATTTCTAAAAACCTTATATAGGACCTAAACAGATCGCTGGGTTCCCTTGCTGTCTTACATGCCAACCAGAATACTAGCATGAATGCAGGCCTCAGTCTTGGCCAAGTAACTGTGAGTGAGCCCCTTAGGATGAATGGAGCAAGAAACATGCTAGTATAGTGTTTGGTGAGCAATGCAGCTTCCAGTAAACCATGAATGAGAAGTTAACAATAGCCAGCTCAGCACAGCAGGAAAGGTGTGCTCGCAGACATGTGCAGAAGTGCAGCAAACCAGATGGTGATATGCTTCCCGGCACCTATGGCCATTCAGCCTTAGAGATACGGAGCTAGGGAACTGAAACTGAGAAACAAAGGACTTATTCCATCTGGACCCCATTGTCCAAAAGAGCAGCGTCAGCATGAACTCATGAAACTCCACCTCAACCAATGGTGAAAAACCACATCAACAATGAATCTTAGGACGCCAGTCCCCTAATTCCACCAATGGCAAGAAGCCACACCAGCAAGATCCATGAACCCTAGCCCCTGGCAAGAACCATAAAAAGGACAGTGAACTAGAGAACCATCTCGTCTTGCCTCATCACCATCTTGACCCAAAAGGGAAAGACCAGACCAGACCAGAGGGATCCTTCCATCTCCTTGAACCAGTCTGCGTGCTCCGGTGGACCTGGCCAACCTCGGGACGTGTAAGATACAAATTGTAGAGGAACTCTTTTCTGTTTAGTGTGGTGAACTGCCAACAGTAGGAAATTGGGTGTGTTGTGTGCTATTAAATTGTTAGAAGATCGATTCTATTGCCAAATCCTGTCGCTTCACTCTGCACAACATTGAGAAGATCTGTCCTTTCCTCACTGTTTCCTCTGCTAAAACCCTGGTCCATACCCTGGTCATCTCTCGCCTTGATTATTGCAACCTCCTTCGCACTGGCTTTCCTCACTCTCACCTTTCTCCTGTCATTTCTGTTCATAACTCTGCTGCCAAGGTCATCCACCTTGGCCGCCACTTTGACCACGTATAGCCCCTCCTCTCTTCTTTCTGCTGGCTCCCTCCTCCTGAATGCATTCTCCCCAAACCCCTGGTTTTTACCCTCAAGGCTCTTCATTGCCTTGCTCCCTCCTATCTCTCAGCACTCATTTCCCACTATACTCCTGTCCGGGACTTATCTGCCCCCACCCTCACCTGCTCGCGGCTCCCCTGCTCCTCTAAATGCATCCGGCCCCTTTTCCTTGGCAGCCCCCTTGCCTGGAACTCCCTCCCTGAACACATTCGCTTGGCTTCCTCCCTTGAAATCTTCAAATTCGTCCTCAAAACCCACCTCCAATCAAGCTTTCCCTGGCTCCTCGTTCCCCTCACCCCCTTGCTGACTTATCCTGAATCATCGTATCTTGTGTAACATTAAATGAGTAACTATACCTTTGTAACTAAGCCAAACACATGCACCTGAGACTTCACGAGTTCATGTATGTATGCTTGTATCTTCCTCCATTTCCCCCCCCCCCCACTTGTCTCTCTTAAATTGTAACCCCACGGGGGCAGGGACCATGTCTCTTTCTTACAATTGTAAAGTGTCAAGTACATTGCTGGCACTATATAAATGCATTATTAATAATAATAATAATAATAATAGGAAAATGGTGATATCGATCCCACTGTTACACTAGTACATAAAGCCGGATCTATTGCTGTATCTAATAGTGCATTTCTTGTTTTATTGTATGTGCAAGAAGAAAACCGCATGCTTTTAAAAACAAAAAAACAAAAAACTAGAGGGACAGTAAACATCCTGCAGAGCATGAGTTTGGGGACAAGCAGTAAATAGGAGGAACTTCTAATTTTAGAGCTCAAAAGGAAAGAAATTTCTGTAATTGAAAAAGCCTCTTTGCTGCTAAGGATAACATTGGTATTTTTCTATCAAATGCATTTATCTTTGCTGATTGAAGCAAAACCTATTTCAGCAGAATATGGCTATTAGATGACATTTATATTAAAGGTTTTCATCTGTTAAATTTTCTAAAGATAACTACTGTCTCATGTCACTCCACAACGACTGAATGAAGTGTGCAGAACTGACTCCACTATTGCTAATCCCATATTTTCAAAGATCACTGCATTTTTGAAAATTGTCATAAGTAGTGCCACACTGGATCAGAACAATGGTCCATCGAGCCCAGCGCCTGTCTTTGCCAGTGGCCAATCTCTTTCGTTTGGAAGTAGTACCTGATAGGTCATAATAGGACAAACTGTTCCCTGTTGTTCACTCCCAACTCCGGACAGGAAAGTTACATTCCCCAAAACCTACCTGGCTAACAGGTGCTAATGGATCTATCCTCTCCAGCAACTTGTTCAATCCTTTTTTTAAAGCCAGCTATTCTACTGGCCTTGACAACATCTGACCTCGAATTCCACAAATTATTTGTATGTTGAGTGAAAAAATACTTTGTTTTAGATCTGCTACTTGTTAGTTTCATGTGGCGTCCCCTAGTTCTAGTACTATTTGAGAGGGTAAATTACTGTTCCCTATTTACTCATTCAACACCACTCATGATTTCATAAACTTCTATCACATCCCCTCTCAGTCATCTCTTCTCCAAGCTCAAGAGTCTTAACCTATTTGGTCTCTCTTCATAGGGGAACTGTTCTATACCCTTTATCATTTTTGTTGCCCTTCTCTGTACCTTTTCTATTTCTACTATATATTTTTTAGATGGAGTAACCAGAACTGCACACAATACTCAAGGTACAGTTGCACCATAGATTTATATGAGATTTCATTTTATTCTCTATCCCTTTATGAATAATTCCTAAGATTCTGTTTGCTTTTTTGACTGCCACCACATGCTGAGCTGAGGATTTCAACATATTGTTCACAATGACTCCAAGGTCCTTTTCCTGAGCGATAACTCCAAATTTAGAACCCAGTATTGTGTACATATAGTTTGGATTACTTTTCCCCAATCTGCTTCACTTTCACTTGGTCCACATTAAATTTAATCTGCCATTTAGATGCCTAGTTGCCCAGTCTCGCAAGATCCTCCTGCAATTCTTCACAGTCCACTCATGTTAACTACCTTGAACAACTTTGTGTCATCTGCAAATCTAATCACCTTACTCTTTACTCCCTTTTCCAGATTATCAATTAATACATTAAACACTGGTCCCAGTACAGATCCCTGAGGCACTCCACTATTTACCTCTCTCCATGAGGTAAATGATTATCATTTTTAAAAATTGGTTTTTTAAAAATTGTTTTTATATTGTATTTTGTATTGTTATATTATGTTTTTATTGTCTTTTGTATGCTGCCCAGCTGCCATTTGGCAGGAGGGGGCGGCTTATAAATTTTGAATAAACTAAATCCATTGTGAAAACTGACCATTTAGTCCTACTCTGTTTCCTATCTTTTAACCAGTTACCAATCCACATTAGGACATTGCCTTCTATCCCATGACTTGTTAATTACTTCAAGAGGCTCTCATGAGGAACCTCATCAAACACTTTCTGAAAATCCAGATACACTATGTCGGCCAGCTCACTCCATCCACATTCTTATTTATACCTACAAAAAATTCCAATAGATTAATGAGACACGACTTCCCTTTGCTAAAACCATGTTGACTCTTCCCCATTTTGTCATATTTATCAATATGCCCAGTAATTCTGTTCTAAACAACCGTTTCCACCAGTTTGCTTGGCACCAACGCCAGACTCACAAGTCTGTAGTTTCTAGGATTGCCTCTGGAGTAATTTGTATATATTGGTGTTATATTTGCTACCCTCCAGTGCTTGGGTACAGTGGCAGATTTTAGCAATAGGTTAAAATTACCACTAGGAGGTCTGCATTTTCATATTTGAGTTCCTTCAGAACTGACTATCTGGTCCCAGTGAATACTATTTAGCTTGTTAATTTGCTCTAGAACCTCTTCTATCATGTTGATTTGTGACAGCTCTTCCGATTCATCACCAACAAAAAACAGTTCTGGCATGGGTCTCTCTCCAACATCCTCTGCAGTGAAGACTGATACTAACAATTTATTCAGCTTCTCTACAATGGCCCTATCCTCCCTGAGCGCCCTTTACACGCTTGTCATTCAATGCCCCAACTGACTCTCTAGCAGGCTTCTTGCTTCTGATGTACATTAAAAAGTTTTTATTATTAGTTCTTCCTCTTTAGCAAGTCTTGCATCAAATTGTCTCTTGGTCTGCCTTATGTAAAGTTTTACATCTAATTTGCTAGTGCTTATGCTTTTCCCTTTTGACTTCATTAGGACTAGCTTTCCATCTTCCTGCTGCTTCACCTTCAATGTGTAAGCATGGGGTAAAAACAGATGTGACAGTGGCCCGTAGGTCACTGACACGTCTGTTTTTGCACTGCCAGATGCTGATTTGGAATTACCCAGGGCCGTGTCAGCGGCTAGCTAAGGTTTTGAGCTTGGGAAACCCCTGAAGTCACAGCCCAGGCTAAGGCCTGCCCTAACCAGCCAAAGAGGGCTACCATGTCTGTTGTGGCACCTCATGATCCGGCCTGGGGCCAGCCATGGCTGGCCACTATGTCTGGCTCTGACTGGCTTCCATTTCTGCCCATCATGGTACGGGTGGGGCCTTGGGAGCAACACAGGGGCGGAGCTGGCCACCCACACATCTGCTATGGCTCTCTACCTTCCCACGCTGCGTGGCAGTTGGTCCGCTGACACGGTCCAGACTGTGTCCACCACGGATTTCTACTCCGGGTTGTAGCCTGTGGCATGTTTTTACACATGGAAAGTCATGTTTTCAGACTGCCATCATGAGAACTAGGAACAAGCTTTTAAAAAAATGATTTTAAAATGAATACTAAGGTTCACCACCGGGGATGGGCTTGATCGAAGAAAAACAGCAATTGTCAGACTCAGACTTCCGCAGGGTTCCATTCTCTCTCCACTGTTATTTAATGTGTATATGCAGCCCCTGGGGGAGATCGTGAGAGGGTTCGGGGTGTGTTGTCACCAATATGCTGACGACACACAGCTGTACCTCTCTTTTTCAACAGACCCAGGTCCTGCCGTCTCGATACTTTCCCAGTGTTTGGAGGCCATGGCGGATTGGATGAGGCAGAGCAGACTGAAGCTGAACCCAGATAAGACGGAGGGTGAAGGAGGTGTCGGCTCCTCCTATTGGGGGGGTCTGCCCTCCGGTTGCCCAGCAGGTACAGAGTCTGGGGGTGATTTTGGATGCGGATCTCCGCCTAGATCGGCAGGTGGAGGCGGTGGCTAAAGCCGTCTTCCGCCAGCTGTATCTGGTGCAGAGGTTGCGCCCACACATCTCCAGACCCNCCATACATCTCCAGACCCGACCTGGCCACTCTCATCCATGCCTTCATTACCTCGAGGCTTGACTACTGCAACACGCTCTACGTGGGGCTTCCCTTGATATTGGTTCGGAGGCTGCAGCTGGTGCAGAACGCGGTGGCCTGACTCCTTATGGGGACAGGTCGCTGTGAGCACATTACACCAGTGCTCCGTTCTCTGCACTGGCTGCCTATAGCATACCGAGGCAAGTTCAAGGTGCTAGTATTGGTATACAAAGCCCTATACGGTCTCGGCCCCTCTTATCTCGGGGACCGTCTCGCCTTACATGACCCTCCGATCCACTGGGGGCGCCTATCTGGAGATCCCCTGTGTAAGGCGGGGGGCCACCATGGAGAGGGCGTTCTCGGTGGTTGGGCCACGGTTGTGAAACTCCCTTCTGAAGGAAGCCCGCCTGGCCCCGGGTCTGTTCGCCTTTCGGCGGGCATGCAAGACTCGGCTGTTCACCCAGGCCTTTGAAGGGGAGGGGGGGAGGGAGGGGTAAATTGGGGAGATTGGTGGGGTGGGGAATTTGGGGAATTGGAGGGTTGGGTTAGGGTTGGCTTTTTAAAAATTTTTTTACAAGTGATGTTGGTTTTAATGTATTTTATTGTTTTATCGTGTTGTTAGCCGCCCCGAGATGCCATGGGCATGAGGGGGCGGCATAAAAATGTCAACAAATAAATAAATAAATAAATAAATAAATAAATGTGGAACTTGCTCTCTCTGGATATCCACCTTAAATCCTCCACCCATATCTTTAAAAAATCACATGAAAAAATCTCATAGGTTGTTCCCCCTCTTTCTTACCTTCCCACTAGAAATTATTTTAAATTGATTTTATATTGTTTTATATTTTTATGAAAGTGAAGCACTCCGAATTTCATTTAAAGGCAGGGTAGCGTTATAGAAATAAAATTATTATAAAAATCACAACAGCTGGGAACACTTGTGTCTGTTTAATGGTTATTATCTTTACAGATGGATTTTGTAATCATGAAATCCCTGTATTAAGCTTGGATGTGACTATGGGAAGCCTCTGATCTAGACTAGAAATGACATGGGGATGTAAACAATGATGGCCTTCCTGATGTTACTTTCTACTTTTTGTGTAGCAGTCTGTCAGGAATATCATAAACTTCCTCCCTCACAACCATGTATTTCAAGAAGCACTGGAGTTATGCCTCTACTCTGGGAAGTTTGAACTTTGATGACCCCCAGCAAATAATAGGAACATTGCCTACAATTTTACTAACAGAATTGTAGTTGATATTACCATTAAAAGCAAAGAACACACCTAATTTTCGAGATGTTCTTTTCCCTCCACAACACTTGGTAAGCTACTAAGCATGCACTATACTATGCACTGAAGACTTTCATTTTCAAAATAATGTGCTAGAAACTCAGTTAACTAATTAACACTAGGATCCTAGTGCATTTACTTTGAATGCTGGATGCACAGCACCCAAGAATCAGTTTCACCCCTACAAATACATATTACACTTAGCTTTAATATTAAACAACATTAGAAGCAGTGATGTGGGTTTTCTGGAAAACTCTGAATTGGAAAATTTTCCAGAACATTTTCCCATGCAATTTAAAAAATTTGTATTAACATTAATTTGCTTAAATTTTGCATTAAAAAAATTTTAAATCAAAAATTTTCCTGTGCAAAATTTTCTGCCCCACATCACTAATTAGAAGCAGGCACTATTGAGGAAAGAGACAGAAAAAACAGCATGTGTGTAACTGCCTGTGATTCATGGAAAACGTATATTTGGTAGACCAGTTAGGACATCAAATAAACGGCTGGCTAAAAAGGCATGGGAACAGTACCGTCTTTTTGCTCCTGTATAAATGTTAGTCCTAGAAGCACAAGGCACATGGAAATGTGTGTCAGAATGCAGACAAACTTTACTAAGCTACATTTTAGAAAGAGTTATCATTTGCAAGAAAAGAGATGTTCCCCTGCAAGTTTGGACAGGCTTTTACACAGTGTGTGTGTGAAGGGACCTCGGTTAGTATTAGCCAAAGGCCATAGAATAGTAGTTACTAGTTCCCAAAACCTTACCTATGGGACCCTATCTTGAGACAACACTACTGGTGACCCCAGACAGCAAAGACATACAAAGTGTATCAACAATCAGGATTGTGACTCCATCTACTGATGACATGGCCCTCATTTGAGGGTCATCATGACCCACAGTTTGAGAACCTCTACAACAGAGTATCAGTGTTCCACCTTACCAGGTTTCCTCTGTCCTTACTTCATAAGCAATGCAAGCATGTGCAACATATGCAATTCTAGGTTAGGAAATGCAAGCTTAATTCCATTTCTTTAAAAAAAACTGTTCAAAAATGTTCGTTAGTGCGGCGGTAGTGCCGCAGGTTGGACACCTGCTCCCTGCTGGGCTGAATCAAAGCTTCACAAAGCCACAGATCCTTTTAGAATGCAAAAGCAGCAGTTCTGACAGGCAGGAAGCACTGCCACTAGAACTGACATGCCAATATAGCTGGGGAGAACTTGCAAAAGTGCTGCTCACTGCAGAAGAAACTGTTGTCCATCTGCCACAGGAACCCGACAGCTGCTGCCTATTTAACATCAATGGAAGTTAATACAATGCTCAAGAAGATATTGCCTATGGCTGAAATCTCATGATTTAACTGTAAATCTTGTGAATATTTAAAGTGTTTTTAAAAATTCAAATTCTAGAATCTCAGCTGTCATTTTAAAAGGGTTTTAGCCCTCAGGGATGAGAAGAAAAGCTTGAAGATGTTGGCCCAAAGCTTGAAGGACGATTAAAAAGGGCTTTTTCTTCAAATCATGATTTCAAGCTAATCATATGATTCCACTTTTGTGGCCCAATTTATGATTGTTAAAGGATTTACAGCAGCAGTATTGAAAAACTAAAATGCAAAGAGCACAGAAAATGGGGGAAGATGGAGAAAAGAAAAAAAACTGGCTCATGAAAAGGAAGTTATGGAAGACAAGACAGTTGTTCTAGATATTGCATTTTCATGTAACGAAAACTGAAAAATGCAAATACCACCATTTTAAAAATATCTCTGCTTGCAGCTTTTAAAAATATCTCTGAATATATGTCGCTTTGCTACCAAGCTCAGGTATTTTCAATGCAGACTGGGACAAAATTAGACAAACTACTGCAGCAGCTATTTTTCTTAATGTGACTGCAGTTCTATATAAACTGAAGCTGCATACATGTGCAGTTATGAACTATTCCCAAGACATGCTTTGATTAGTTAAGGCCTTATCGTTAAGGATGCTGAACCTTCGCCACCCCCCCCCCCAAATTTTTGAGAAATTAATCAAAAATACAAATAAAGATAAAAACCCAGCCACCCTACAACCTAAATAAGCAGCCTATGTCCTGAACTTACAAGCCATGGGCCCTGTCTACCTTAGTATGTCTTTAGTGGGTTTCATAAGTTTAGGTATCAGTTGTATTTTTCTGTACCAGTGATCGCATAGGAAGCATTCAACTGCAAACAAGGCTTGAAGACATATCGAAGTTTTGAATTAACTGTCCCTGTTAATCTTTGCCAATCTATGATCAATACCAGAGTTTCAATTTTCATTTACATTTTTGCATTTCTAGTCACCATTTAGGAAATACGAAGATGACGACGCCCCCCCCCCATGGTACGTTAAACATGGAAAGGAAAAATCTGACCGTGCAACATGTACAGTACACAGAATAACTTCTAAACAATGGGGGAGATCTTTGAAGGAAAATAAGGAAGGCAACAGTGACACTTGTGGTCATTCTCAGATTGCCACTTTCCAGATAGCTCAGAAATTCCTTGTGATTGCTAGGCAAAGAATGTGATGCATCTTGTTTGCAATTTATTTGGCTCTCTTATGACTATAACACATCAAACCCTAAGCTACATCCCAAACTGAAAGACTAGAAAACTTTGCCATTTGAAATGTAGGCAGTACATTATAGCAATCAATGGATGATCATATGACTATACTTCTATTTAACACAAAGGATTCTTTAACATGTCAATAGGATTTAACTAAGGCCAACGTAACATACTAAGCTTGAACAGTAGTAACAGTAATGCGCTATTACTATATTACAGTTTGTAACCACTGTAATTTAAAATATGATAGAAACACTCAGGTTTACAGGTAAATTTACCACAAATACAGGTTGCTCTGTAGAACAGCTCTAGCTCTGTGCCACACTGTAGCACCAGCAAACTTGAGACGCTGGCTTCAGTAACTGTGCATTCCCTTTGAGGGAAACTACGAGACAGGCTGGCACACCCTGCCATGTCCACTGGTTTCAAAAGGTATGGGAATATATAGTAATAAGATGGCAACAACAACAACAACAAAAAAACCGAACAAACCAAGACAAATGTATGAAGTACTCTGTTCTCTGCAACAGTGTGAACTGCAATGCATTTAACCTAAAGATCTTTAAACATGTGAGCAGCATACTGTAAGCTAAACCCTCAAGCAAGTACTCACACACATAAGAACAGCTATGCAAATGCAACAAGATACTATGGACATGTGCTCTAAAGTACATGAACTTCCCAGGATGCAAAATTTAACACCTCATGAACCAAAACCTAATTCTCATTTAACCCAAGCAAAACATAAGCCGATTATTGGAGAAACATCATTTTCATCATTTACCGTTGGCGATTATGGTTATTGTTTTCAGACATTTAAGATCAAGGGTAGATTATTACAATATTGCCTTATGTTAGTTCTAGCAAAAAGTGCATTCTAACATTTTGGGAAGTCAAGTCATCCATCTCCATCATTAAGATTAGAAACTTAAAACACTCAACTGAAATATAAACAGTCTGATTCTCCTTAGCTTTGACCAGAATACATTTGCAGAAAGTATGGTCAGGTATATATAGCTGCTGTGAAGAACGGTTTGCCCATTCAAAAGGGAAATCAATATTTGTTTGGTTATTTAGACTTTGAGCACACCATCTTCCACCATTAAAAAGTAGTTCAGCTACTGACTTCAATGGATGGAAAATGGAGCCCTTAAGTCTTATTCTGTTGATCCAACAATGAAATTTACACACAGAAGAGGTAGGTCAGGGATTTCATATGTTGACCTAATCAGTTATAAAGAATGTCTCTCACAAGAGGGTTCTGTACCAAAAGAAATATTCAAATTTAACCTTCAAGAATGGACACGTCTTTTGGTTTTAAAATCAACGTTTACAGAAAAATACCAAGGACACTAAGTTAATAATATACCCGATGTACTAAGTTTAAGTATACAAACTAGTCATGGGTGTGGCAAGAGGAATTTTCTTTTATTGCAGCACTTTTATTGCTATGCCAATAATCAAGGACTTACACAATCATTTTTTCTAGCATTTAAGTCTAAATAAATGAAATTAAGAGTGCAAGAACTATTTAATTTCAGAGTCCTTTCTCCACTAACTATCAGCTTTATGGAGATCATTTTCTCTAAGCATGCAGTTTAGTGGCATGCTTCCAAGTTTAGAAACAGCCTTCTGGTAGGATTTCACAAGTATTGTCTAAACCCATTTAAGCCAACATAGGTAAAAAAGAAAACACAAGTTAATACCACACTATACTTTCAAAATGCAAATTCTCACCCAAGCAAATCTACCCAATTTAGCATATTCTGTGGCAATCTATTTCACATTTATTACTGTCAATAAAACAACAACAACAACATATTTGGACAGGGGATTTTAATTGGTTTTTGTGTATTTTTAAATGCATTTTATGGGTTGTAACCTGCTCTGAGCTCTTGAGACTGGGCAGGACAAAAAATTAAATTTAAAAATAAAAATAAATATGCCTGGCACTCATCATTAGAGAGGGTTCCCTGCCTCCATGGGTCTTACAATCTAGGAAACAAAAAAGAGGGGAACATATGGAGAGAAATGGGTACGTTCACAAAGTTAAGTCGTCATGGGGCACATGCTTAACTTAGTTACAGGGAGAAGGGGACCCTGAATACTGAATATTATTCAATATAATTTCAAAACCATTTGAAAAATAAACTCAAATGCATACACACACAATCTTGAAAAGGAAAGACACAGAGAGAGGGAGAGTTAAATAAATCTTATTACAATGGGAGCACCAGAAGGTTATATGTAAGATGCATAAATAACAAAATAAGAATATTTAAAGGATATATACATCTTGCACATAACCTAATAAATATTATTTTTTATATATTACCCAAAGTGTTCAACTGTAATGACACCAATACTCATTCTTCTGCTCTCTTATGCAAAATTAATTTAGAACCAAGGAGATTAACGTCTTTCCCAAACACACTAAACTCAGAGATGTTACACTAATCGTAACTGGGAACTGAAATACCTACGTTTAAAAAAATTTTAAAAAGCTAGTCTGGTTCATATGGTGAATTTGTAAAAAGTGCTTTTGATCAGAAGAGGTTCCTTCATGTAATGCTGATAGTATGGTACTGGTGAAAATTGGTGGAAGTGTAGCTCACGATGACAGTTCTAGGAAGGCTGAAATGTTACTTTATATAATTTCTATCAGACCATATGTCTACATAAGGTAATTAATGGTGACATGTATGCCAATAAAAAAGTTCTCAAAGCCTAAAATGAAGAACTAGTCCAGCTGAATGACTGTACAGAACCAGGTACATTGTTTGCACTAAATAAACAAATAAATAGTAACAACTTCAACTTCAGAAAAGGAAAGTCCGCAAGTCATAAAGATGGATAAAAAACGCAAAAAATCATATTCCAAAATAATTCTACTGTCACTCTTTGTAGATTATGCTTACAGAGTGTATTCATTATATAAATGTGTTGTGAAAATTAACTGAAATATGACTGCACTATTAAAAAAGAAAAATCAAATTGCACTAATTAAAAGTAAAACCAGCAATATACTGTAGAGAATGCAAGAAAATTATGACATGTTTAGCCATCATTCAGTTGCCCTAGTCCTGCAATGCTGAACTTGGTGACCTCTACCCACGCAGGAAACCATCGGCAAGGAGGCAGAATCACTCACTGGTGTCTTCACATTAGCCATTGACTAGCCTGGTATCACAAAGTTCCACATGGGTAGCCATGGGTGCAGGAAGCACAGATGGGGGTAATCTATTTTTATTTGAACACTGCAATACTGAGAAAAAAAATGCACATCTCATTTTGTGTAGGGTACACAAGGCATGCTCGTTGAGTGACAAAAGGGTTAATTTCAGCTAAGACATTTAACTTGTAATTCTTACGCACTGCAGAAATGTGCTCAGAATACAACAGAATACCAAATGTTAAAAAGCATTCACAGAATAGCAAGTTAACACACTAAAGGCAAGGAAAAACAATTTGAAAAATAAACTCAATCACTGGGTGATTTTACACAAGATACCCTCCACCCACACACCTACTATACATGTTATAGAGCACCCAGAGGGCAACACTGCAGCCCTGCAATGTATATAGTGGGTGGACAGTGTCTTGTGTGAAAACAGCCATTCATTTAATCATCATCCAATTTTCATTTTATTCACCCATCACTACTCTTATACTCAATATGTATCATTGATCAAATAGAAACAAAACCTCCAAGCTTTCCCGTCTGCCTCAGGATTTAGTCAAAATGAATGCAAACAATCACGTGGGATTCAGCCAAGCAATGACGTTAAATTCTGCTCTGTCAGAAGACAGCATCTGTCAAAGCCCACATTTAAACTGCTGCCTGCCTGTGCAGCAGCTGAGGAACTATGGATTGGATTTTGTAGACCAAAACCCTCAGTTAAAACTGCTCAAAGCCCTTTCGGTTACTGCCTAGCAACAAGGAAGGAAGAGAAGCAAATCCCATTATTGAATGCAACTGAACCACTACATTCTAGCACTCACTGCTTTACACTGCTGTTCAGCAATACGACTAGAAATATGGATACTGAGAAGAGAATACAGCACTGCATTGTCCGACAAGGGAAACACCAGCTGGAAGAGCTTCAATGAATCAATTGTCAGCAAGGGGCAACCCTGGTCAGAACGGAAACGAGACTACTGTTTCTTTTGTTTGAAAGATGAGCAGAAAAAATCACAACGAAGACACTTATGAACAAAGAAGGTAACAGCAACGAGAAGACAGATGGACAGATTGGATACTTTGAAAAGCAATCGCAGAAAGCAGACTGCTGGGAGATGTGCGCATGTTCGATAGCATCTTTTTCGCTGAAGTGATGGCGTGCCAAAACTATTTTCAGTGGGCATAATCCTCTCACCATAAATGGCCTGACTAAGGAAGGTATGTCAAAACCTTGTGTGCGATATTCATTCAACTGTCTTTTCAATTGTCAGCCTCCAGATAATGATCATGCCCCCACCTCCACTACACAAACGTCCTATTGCCATAAATAGTGAGAAAAAATTCCATCAGGGGTTTTTGCACAATAGAACAATGTCTTTACACTTTTCAGTTATTAGATATGTTCCTAGTAATCTATTGGGAAGGCTGAGGAGTGGAGGAAAGAGGAATGATGTAGTTAAATTTCTCAGTTGAATACAATAGCCAGGCTATTGTATTCAACTGAGAAATTTAACTTTAAAACCAATAAGTCAGTTACTAATCCTCAAACTAGGTCAGATTTAATCTTTATCTGTAGTAATCTTAAAGCACTGGTAAAATGGCTATGATGTGACACGCTGAGAGAGCACTGAACCATCAAAACAGACCATGCAATCAAATTACATTAGTTAAATACTACCTTAAATCCTTTTTGCATTTGCTTTTTTCCTGTAGTGCTCTTAAACACAAGCAAAATTCATCAGATTAAATATCATCAGCCATGCCTAATTTAGAATCCAAAAAAACATGCAAGAGAATGGACATGGATTTAAGCTACTAGCACCAGCAGCATAATTAACAATCACATATTATGATTAATATCTATCTCTGATGAGATCGCAAATAATACACTGTTACACTGAAGATGGTGTGTGCATATATTTACATCATGTCACCATAACAAGTTGCCTGTTTAATGTGTAACATATCAATGGTTTTAACCATGACAAAATGATTCACGGTCATTAACACCAAGTGTTTGACCCAGGTAATCTTATTTAGAATACTTTATTGATAAAATAAATAGACAGGAAATCTTGGTTTACTATCTGCAATAAAAATTTAAGACCTGAATCTATAGCAATCTAATAGACCTTCAGAGTGAAAGTGCTTAGCTGCAGAATCTAACAATAAGCCATAATAAATCATTAAAGAGTGTTAAATATAAATGTGCTTACCCTGCCCTCAGGCAAAGCTTACATGCAATAAAACTAGTGTAACTGTGGAAAAAGCCTCCAAGTCTGATTTAATAAAAGATAAGATGGTGCAAGTGACACAGACTACAGTGGCCTTTTTACAACAAAATATTTCAACTTATGCACAATGCTTACAGCCTATTTTTTATATTCCAGAAAGAGAGTATATGTTTAACTTCTAAGCTCAGTGGATACTCTAAAAAGCAACAGAGTTGTGAATTTTAGTTAGCTGACTTCCCTTTTTTAAGCAAGGGAACACACACATTACGTGGGTGCTTTTAATTTTGTGCAAATCATTAATGTAGTTATAATGTCAAGGGACATATTAGGCCCTGCATGATGCGACTGTGCCCAGCTGTTATTTATCACCAGTATACCAACTCACAAGCTGTCTTCTGAACTTTTCCTAATTACAAGTTTATTCACAGAACTAATAAAAGTATGACTATCTCAGATGTACAAATCCAGAGTGCTTAATTCTGTAGAGTCATAATTATATCGCACCACTGTAACCAGAAATGGCTGAATCTCAAGTAGAGCAAAGACCAAAACCCATAATTCCCAGAGGCTTTCTAAAGTCTATAACTTTTTATTTTTATAATGAAGATCAGCCAGTGCACATTCAAGGGCTAAGAAACAGAACTTATTAAACCACATGTGGTTAATATGGCAAACTGCATACCATAATACACATTTCAAAGGACAAGGTTGACTGCATGAAATCTCTTGACAAGTTTTTCCCCACTCATCAGTAAGAGAACTGCGTTCATTCATACCCTTTGTTTTTTAAATCAGGTTAAGTACTTGTTTATTCTCCACTTCACAAAAGTGAAACAAAAATGTTCCCTCATACCACCAATTATCAAACAATTTAAACATTCAACAACTCATTATGTAACTATTTAGATGAGATTAAAAATGACAACATTCCTATGACTTCAAAAATACAATTCTTAATCTCCTTCATATATTCCATAATATTCTGGTCCATTGTGGAGCCTAGAAGTGATATAAATTATAATGTCCTTTTTGTAAATGTTTGCACTATCCTAGAGAATAGATCCTTCCCTTCCCCAATAGCATATTGTATATAGTAGATGTTGTAAAATTCCATTAGCATGGCTCAGACCAAATATCAACTAATTTAAGTTTTACTTGGAAGTTATGCCTAAAGATGTAAATTCACTGTGATCTTTTGATTACCCTGAGAAGTTGTGGAAGTGGAATGATTCACCATGGTTAGTAAAGTTAACCTGGAGTGCAGTTCCTATGTTTTATTCAGTTTCTCACAAGTAATCCCACGCATTACCTTTTTGGAAGGTACCAGAAGAATATATATGGAATAAGTGTTTTGCCAAATATTAAATGAAAGCAAGAATAAGAAATTAGCATTAAATATTTCATTGCAACATTTAGCTTCTATAGCAACATTAGAAGTATTATATTTGCCGTTATGTGGAAATTAAAAAAATTCACTATTTGGCTTCACATAAAACCCACTGAGGGCTGTGATTTTACAAAAACGGTGTACATAAAACAGGCAAATCAGCACTGAATTAAAACTCTGAGATATATTTTCTTCCAGATATACATACATTTGAGAGTGTAAACAATGTAAACTGGAATGTCAAGCTATTTCACAAACTCCATAATTATTAGAGTTACAGCATAGCCATCTGAATGAAGAGCAGATATAATATATAATTATATTCAATGTAAAATAGTTTTATGCAGCCAAATGAAGCACTAGAAATGAAGTTTTGTAAGAAGGAGACTGCTGCTTCTACCCTAGTAATTTAGACATTATATGTGAAACTCTTCTATCAATAAGTGTCATTATACAGGAGTTTAATATATCATTAAGCAAATATTGTGTAGTTTCAAGGAGAGTGTTATGGTATTGTATGGCCTTTTCAAATACATGTAGGGTGTTAAAACCATGGTTGAAATTCCTACTTACTTGCTCCTCCTAGTGGAGGTAAATAATATAGACAAAAATGTAGCTTTCATTCAGTAAGGTAATACTTCCAGCAATGCATCTAAGCCTTCTGAATGAGATTCCCTCTACATTAATGTATATTTTTAAATTGAAATTTAGTCCACCAAAGTACAGTTTTTAAAAACCTCACTAATACTTTGTGTTTGGAATCAGCTTTAATTCTTTCCCATGCATATTTAATGCAAATTTCAAATGTTATGTGCAAATTCTCTCCCCCCCCCTCTCCCCCACACACGTATGTACGTGTATGGTGTATAATTTAAAGGTTTTGGTCACTCTTCATTTGATTATATAATTATCTCTTTCTGTATCAGCCCCTTTTCAAATTACATCTTTATGTTTTAGATCTTGTAATTACCCAAGTAACATGTTGCTAACTTTTATTTTAATAAAGAATTATCCAAATATTGGCTTTGGAAGATAGCAAGTAATTAAATAAATTCTATATTTACATAAAAGTAGTCTTTCCATGAGACTTCTGCAAATATGGCTTCTTTTTCCCTGCTCAAAACCCTAGGGTCTAGAAATAAATTAGAGCAAATTGAAAATCACAAACAAATTTGTACTGGGCAATGAAAGGCTCATTTATGAAACGATGTGATCAGCCTTTAATATGCAGCATCATGAAGCTGCCATATTGACTCTGCTCTTGAATACAAAAAAAATATTATAGGGAAGAGTGGAATTGGTGTATGATAAAGTTGGGTTTAGCAAGATAGCTAACTTTTTAAATTCAACTATAGTTAAGGACTTCTAAGCTAGAATTGCCTAAATTGCAATATCTATAGAGAGAAGCCAACTTGTTACTTTGGAAAGTCTGAACGCACCCAGAATAATCCACCGCTTAGTAAGCAATTAAATAAATTCTGTATTTACACAGTTATTGCTGGTTATAGGGCTAAAGGGTTATTGCTGTGCAATTTATTTTATATTGGTCTGCACACAAATGACATTTCCACTGAACTACCATGAGTATAGACAAATAAACATGGTTAATTTTAAAATTAGTCATCAAGATTCAGGTAAGAAAATTCTTTCATCTCTCTTTTTGGAGTAGAAGGTTAAAGGTTGAGTGTAATGTGAATGAGAGCGTTTATCGTCTGTTACTGTCTAAGGACTCTGCAGTGAGGTTACTGGACCCTGAAAATTAATTTTGACAGGTGCATCTTCTCATTGACTTTTTGAACACAGTAGGGGCCAATGGAAACATGCCAAGCAGTGTACTGTGACTAACAGAACTCTGCTATAATCAACCTTGCACCGTCTGTCCCACTACCGATACATGACCATTTTACAAAAAGAGTCTCCGACTGTGAGCCATACTACCCACTGCATGTCAAATCAATTTTAATTAATGCCAATAAACCCTCCATCTGGTATCAAGGCCTTTTCACTTGGCCTTTCCCAAGAACTGTAAAACAGTTTCACATTCACTATACATGATTTAAGTCAGCTTCACACTTTCTTGCCTCGAGTTGAATAAGCTAGCTTTTACTGCACAGTGGGAAGAGAAATCATTAGTATCTAGGATACACTAGACACATAAAACTAACTTTTGCTATTAAACTTTACCTTTTTTCTTAAAGAAAAGATCAAGGTTTATCATAATTAAGGATCGGTACAGAATGTAGCTTTAGTTTCAATCATAATTATAATGGGGTTAGTTCTTCTTTCTTAACTCATTAGCATGTAGACCTGCATCTTATTTATACAACCTTTCAATCAAAACAATAAGATTATTTAAAAGTCTGCTAACTATATTTTCTGTCACTTTTGCAGACCAAGCCATTTGCAAAGAATTACTCCAGTTGAATAGAAGATGAATACCAAAAAATAGCAGTGGATTCAAAAAGGAAAGAAAGAGAGGCATTTTTCTCAACCACCACATATCCCATTACTGGATATTTACAACATGTTTCAATGGAGAAGACGACACTGCTGCTTTGCAAAGATGACCTGGAATACCAAAAGGTCTCTATTTCACACACATCTTATTGGTCTGCTCTCTCTCGTGTTTCTTTTTGCTATGTTTTTGTTTTTTAATCATCACGACTGGCTCCCTGGCAGGGCTGGATTCAAGGAAAATCCCGTGGCTTACACTATACGAGGATTTAGGTCTACAAAAACTGAAACAAACCTCAGCTCTCTGAGGAACATTTGGAAGGATGCAGTCCCCCAGACTCTTAGGCCACAAACAGTCACGAATTCCAATAATACAGAATTGTCACCACAGGGAGTAACTGGTTTAGAGAACACACTTAGTGCCAATGGAAGTATTTACAATGAAAAAGGTACTGGTCATCCAACTTCATATCATTTTAAGTATATCATAAATGAGCCTGAAAAATGCCAGGAGAAAAGCCCTTTTCTAATACTACTCATAGCTGCAGAACCAGGCCAAGTGGAAGCTCGACAAGCTATTCGGCAAACTTGGGGGAACGAAAGCCTGGCACCGGGTATCCAAATTGTTCGTATTTTTTTGCTGGGTTTAAGCATTAAACTAAATGGATACCTTCAGCGTGCCATCCTGGAGGAAAGCAGACAATACCATGATATTATTCAGCAAGAATATTTAGACACTTATTATAACTTAACCATTAAAACACTTATGGGGATGAACTGGGTTGCCACCTACTGTCAAACTGTCCCTTATGTAATGAAAACTGACAGTGATATGTTTGTCAACACTGAATATTTAATACATAAGCTTCTGAAGCCAGAACTGCCGCCACGGCACAAGTATTTTACAGGTTATCTAATGCGAGGGTACGCACCTAACCGGAACAAGGATAGCAAGTGGTATATGCCACCTGACCTGTACCCAAGTGAGCGTTACCCTGTATTCTGCTCTGGAACAGGTTATGTTTTTTCTGGAGATTTGGCAGAAATGATCTTTAAAGTATCTCTAAGCATCAGACGCTTACACTTAGAGGATGTATACGTGGGGATCTGTCTTGCCAAGTTGCGAATTGACCCTATGCCCCCACCCAATGAGTTAGTCTTCAATCACTGGCGAGTTTCTTATTCTAGCTGTAAATATAGCCACCTAATTACCTCCCATCAGTTCCAGCCTAGTGAACTGATCAAATACTGGAACCACTTACAACAAAATAAGCACAATGCCTGTGCCAATGCAGCAAAAGAAAAAGCTGGCAGGTACCGTCATCGCAAACTGCACTAAAAGAACACTACTTTCTCTATAAAGTATTTCCATGTGCAATCTGTAAATATTGCTGAAAGCATGTACAGTGAACGGATGAGCTTAAAAGGGACCGTCTTTTTTTAAGCCCCATCACGTAATGGAGTTTGAAAATTATTTTTTTAATTTAAAAAAAAAAAGTATAATTATTGAAAATAATATGAAACTATAACCAAAAGGTTTTCCAAACAAATTTGGGGGGGGGGGGGAATTAAAAGAGATGGTATCAAAGGATTTTTTGTGTGTGTTTATGTGCAATAATAAGCATGCACACTTTGGTGGTACAATTGCTAATTTTATGTGCCAATAAAATATAATTGAGCATATTTTCAAAAAATGTACTTATTACTCCCATTGTAAAAAATTCTCTTTGAAGACCAGAATGACTTCCTTACATATTATTATCTAGAACTGTAAACAAACTATACATGACAATTCTAAGGTAATTTTATATTTGTACAAAAACAATTTTCCCCCTCTTAACACTGAACCAGAGCAACTTGAGTGTTTACACCAGTGGTTCCAAATTTTAGCTTGTTTGACCCCATTTTGAGATTTAAAAATAATCTTGTGACCCCAAACAAAGACATATCAAATGTATACGAATTGGCATCATGACCATATATGATGCAACCCCTACTTGAGGTCCCAACCTACAGTTTGGAAACCTCTGTATTGCAGCGTTGCGGCACACACAAGTTGTTTTAGTGGTAATGTTTACTTGTTGCCCAAGTTTAATTCTAAGTGTTCAATAATCATGAGCTTACTCTCTTGAAATTTAGATGTAATTGTGAGAAACGTCAACTGTGCATTTCTTATTCTAGAAGGTGTTATTTCAGTGAATTTAAAGCACTGATCATTATTTAGTCAAACAAGATTTGTATTTGGCAAGAACTATTTTTATTTAAGCAACAAATGAACAGTTTAGAAGGTTCCTGTTTTGCTGTTGTCAGCATACCATGTGAACTTTGAAGTTTCAGGCTAAAGTTTTACTTAATACGTCGATGAAAACTTCTTCAACTCTAAATAATATTGTAGAAGTAGCACCAAGAATATCCATCTTGTTCATGAAGCCAATTAAATCTTTTACTGCACTTGCCTAAATGAAAGAACTGTCAAATGTCCCTCCAAAAATCCATGGGGGGTGGGAATGAAAAACCAGACTCAAAACACATTTTGGTTTTGTAGAGAAAAATCTGCAAGAGTTTATTATAATCAGGATTCTTTAATAGGCTTATTTTAGACAAAAGTATGAAACATTAGTTTGCACAATGGCAGTGATAATTTTGCAAGGCTGATATTTGTTGGTAGAAAGATGGCCTGGAACAAACATTAACATTTTAGTGCAAATTTTATAGAAATCGCTTTTATGCATCAGTAAAAAGTTCCATACTGGAAGTCCCAGAATGCAGCAGAAACCTCAACCCAAGGCTTCACTGTAAGTGGAATATCCCTGTTCCCATCTAAACAAATGGATCAGCAAGAAGCAGGACTCCCAAGGGTGGCTCCTGACCAGGCTGAATTCTAAGTCGACTGGAAGCCTAACGACTGACCCTGAAGTCTGGGTGATGCCTGGCTTTCTGGTCAAGTAGGGCAGCCCTTGCCAAGGCACAGAACAAGAGAACCTTCTTTCTTAACAAACGTTTGCAAACAAATGCCATATCATTCAAGGCCACTATTTATGTCACCACAAAGCCAGCACTGCAACCCTGAACATTTCATTTGGTAGAAAACAGTTTTAAAACTGTCATTAGTTAAATCACTTGGAAGTCTGCGGCAATATAAATATTTGAAACATTAATGCGATTTTATCCATGTTTATCATTCATTATAATAAAGTTATTTAGGATCCCTACATACACTACTTCCATACGCAAGAAAGGCTACCAGGAAACTTGTACGGCCAGCTTCAGCATAATCTAAAGTTCTTATCACTCTAGTTTCAATTTGGGTATAGCAGTTTGTGATACTCTTTTTGGTTTACTTACACACTTGATAAAGGAAGGAATATGTTCCCTCACTGACTCATGTAGTCTTTTAGTAGTAGATAGGGCTGGCTATAACGTAGTAAAACACCAGGAACTAGTAGGGGCAACTTCAGTTTTGCTTATTCCTCTCAGGTAATACTGAGATTACCTGAAGATCAGCAATTTACCCATAACCAACCTTTCAGGTTGGCCTACTACTGCCATTTCCCACACATTCAATCGGGCTATTTGTACTGACATAAAATGATAATATGCATCCAAATCAAAAGAAACACAACACCCTCCTTCATAACTTGCAAGAAAAACTGTTTCACCAGCTTATAGCCAGTCAGAGTGGGCGTGTGCTATATGGTAAGCTTATTAACAGAAAAACAAAGCTGAAGAAATGAACTTTGCATTCAGGTTATGAAAATGGTGTCATAGTTGGTCATTCCATTCATTAGAGAGACGAGCGTTTACTAAAATTTACAGAGTTGGGGGCTGTATTTAACACCAACCATCTTTGCTTTCCTCCAAGTGCAGTTCCAACAGTGTAGTTTGCTTACTGTTTGATATTTCTGTGAGTCAGTATCCTGAAAGCTGGTCAGTTTAAGCTTAATATAGACAAGACAGCAGGAGCACTGCTGTTTATGAAAAAGACACATGAAGAAATGGCCATGGGCTAAATTGTTTCCTCCTGTGGGAATATGAGACCTTCCTTGGTATTGGTGATTTCCAATAACAGGTCCATATTGGACCTAGTGCTGCTACTTGGTCCTAAGTAAACAGCAGTGGTTTGAAATGTCCTTTTCCATCAACCATTGGCCAAAAATACATCCTTTAGCCTTTAAGGAGGAATTTACTTACTCATTCCTTTGCCAGTTTCATCCTGGATTACTAATATATTGTACTTTTGTTACGTAAAAGCTTCAGTTTGTGTAGATTAAGCAGGACAAATGGCCCATAAAACTAGCCCTCTGAACTGGATTCCTGCTTGCTTCTGGACACAGTTCCAGGGGTTGAGAGAGAGTCTCTAGGACGCCATGCACGTGAGCCACCCTGAGCTGTTCTCAGAAGGGGTGGGAAATAAATTAGCATAATAAATAAATAAATAAATAAACAAACAAACCCTCAAGTTTGGCAACTGGGCACTGCAGGAAGGCTCCTCTTTGAAAGCCGTCTGCCAGACTGTCAGCATTTTAAGGCAAGTTGAAAAACAGTATCAGTTTAATCTGACATTTAATTGGCAAAGGATTTATTAGTGATCACAGAAGCTGTGGGTGAATGCAAAGCCATACTAAGTAGACATCATAATTTTAAACAGGGCATGAAATTTACAGGTGCCTGTGAGCCACTGGCACCCTGAAAACTGAGACTGGTGGCTGGTTCAGAGGTGTAGTGGGACAAACACAGTTTAACATCAGGATAAAGTCTGGCAAATGGATTTTCTTGGGGTGGGGGAGTGGGGGCTCGAGTCCGATCTGAAATTTCATGCCCTGATTTTAAAATGTGATCAATGACTGTTCTCTTTGCCTAATTGAGAACAAATTTTTACAGTGAAGGGTGGCCTGTATGCTGAAAGATTACAGTAAAATAGTGTTTTATTCTATTTTAAAATGTGTTTAGTGTTCAATTTCTACTTGTGTTTAGAAATGATTTTACACTTCTCTTCTGCTTACCTCACTAAAGTAAGTATGGAAGCATTACTTCACCTGTGCAATGACAAATCTTTCCACTTCTTCCTTGTGTTTTGTTTTAAATTTCTCCTTTAAAAATTTTCTATCTTCATTAGATTAAAAGGAAGTTTTAAATTTTACACTGTCGCCTTTCCAAATTAAACAGGACAGAAAATTTATTTCTCATAGTAGTTGAGCATGTGCAGCTAAAACATGCAATATAACTTTTTCAAGGTGGTATATTAGCTGAAATGTATCCAATTCATCTTGGTTAGGACTATAAACTATACACAATTTTCTACCTACTGTACTTTCTTATTACAAGACAGTAATAACATTGTCAGAAACATCAATGGAAAAGAAAAATAGCTAACATTTAGATGGAAAAAAGGAAGGGGTGATCAAACAAATTTCATTATCTTCTAAAATGTACAACAATTAACCACCTTTATTTTAAGTGGAAAGGGCTGCATTTTCTGACAATAGTGTTGCTCCCTATGTATCTTTAGTCAAAATTAGGGCACTATATATTTTCCCCACAAACAACTGTATCAGTGTATGATCTGGTAAAGTGTGGTTTCATGGCTACAGCACAAGATAAAGAACCCAAAGTCCTGAATTGTATTCGTAAATATAAGAGACTATGGGATACTAAACAAGATTTAATTTCCTTTTTATTCAGTTTGGGTTTTTATCCCAATTAAAGGGATAAATGTATTGGCCCAGTCTCATTGGGGTAATATAAGGAAAAATGCACTGATATTTGCAAGATGCTTTGAGATCCCTAAATAAAAAGATTAAGAAGTTCTATACCAAACCCTCATGATATGCAGAGAAACCGCTTGACTTACACGTCTTGTGATAAGTTGGCAGGGCAAGCAATTGGTGGGGAAAAAATCTATTTGTAAACTAAATATAGGTTGAAGGTAAAGGCTGACACCTCACAGTATTATATTCTACAGTCAGGCTTTCAAGTACATTCACACTATACCATAAATCTCGATTTCTTACCATTCTACGCATTTTAATGGGGAAAAAAAACATACCCTTTTCCCAAGGGTACTTTAGTTCTTCCCCATATGTGCTGTACCCCAGCAAAACCCCAGACCAGGCTTCATCATGTACTGGTCTAAGAAACCAAAAAATTAGTTATAAGCACGCCCTATTTTATGACCACCTGTTATTTTAAAACTGACAGGATGAAAGGAGGGAGTACTGTAATCTCCTACTCCTTTTTCATAATTACTTTTACCACTAAAAGCTGGTTATTAGTTAACCCTATAAGCCTCAATTACGTTTTAAATGATCCCCACAATTTTGCAAGAGACTGCTTTTCTTAGTCCTCCATCTGGGTACATCGCTATAAAGGACCTGAAACAGCACGTTTGGAATTCAATTGGGCAAATGCTAGATGACGGTAACTTATGCAACGGTGTTGACCCCTAAGATTCACCAGCTGAAGCCTGATTCAATCTAGACAAATTCATCTATGGAATAAGTAGTAAATGCTCTCTTCCAATTCCATGAAAAATGTACTGCACTTGATATGCAATACTGTGACGTAGCCCTAAGTCTGTCTCCAAAAATATATACATTACTTCTACATCTGGGTCTATGTGACCCAAATTAGTTTAACAACATAAAAAGAGTCATACTGGGTCAGACAAATGGTCCATCCAGCCTATCATTCTATCTCTGGCAGTGGCCACCTTTGGTACTTTCAGAACAGGTCAGAATGGAGTGATCCATTCCCTGCAATTAGCTGCCAGCCCCCAACAGTGGGAGACTACATCCCCCAACAAACCTGACTATGGATGTATCTTCTAAGAACTTATTCAATCCTTTAAAAAACCCAGTTATGCTATTGGCCTTCACAACATCATTTAACGAGTTCCACAACTTAATTGTATGTTGAGCAAAAAAGTACTTCCTTTTATTTGCTTTAAACCAGTTAACTTCAGTGTCTCCTACTTCTAGTATTTTGAAAGGATAAGGGCTTCCCATTTACTTATTCTCCACCAGACATGATTTTGTAATCATCTATTATATCCACCCTCCTTCATTTCTCCTCCAATCTGAAAAGCTCTAACCTATTCAGACTTTCCTTGTATGGAAGCTGTTCCATACCTTTGATCATTTTTATTGCCTCTCTCTGCAGCTTTTCCAATTTGTCTATATCTTTTTTGAGATGGGGCGACCAGAAGTGCACACAATATTTAAGATGTGGTCGCACCATAGATTTTTGTAACAGAAATATATTTTCTCTTTTATTCTCAATCCCTTCCCCACTAATTCCTAACATTGTTTGCCTGTTTAAATACTGATGCACATTGAGCTAATGTTTTCAATGAACTGTTGTACACACTGTCTCAACCACAACAGAAACACATACATGGAATGCATTGAAGATTATTATTTGACTTTAACTCCAAATTCATTAAACTGCTAAAACATCCTTAGATAAAGCAGTACTCCATTCATTATCTGCATCCTAAATTACTTGGTGTCTAAATAACTCCACATAGAATCTGCAAAGATGGGTATTTGCCCTGAGAAACCTTTACCAGAGACTCTTTTAAAGTCAGAGCAATCATCCCAGACTCTCAATTAGCCAGAATGCTAGATGTCTTTGTTGGCCACAAACAGGATGTGTTTAGGCAGTGACTGTATGCAAATCAATCTTTATTGGGCACTGAAAACACAAATTACAACACTGAACTAGGATGGCCAGATATACAAATTGTAATGGACAGTTATGAGAAATACAGGTTACAGCATTGGCTTCAATGCAACCCTAGAACCTGTATTTCTCATAAGTGTTCTCTAAAATTTGAATATCTGGCCACCCTAAACTGAACACATGCTTCTGCTGATAAACAGTGAGCCTGTGTATTCCCAGAACATTAGTTTGACATGGGTTATTTTTAAACGAGCAGGGCAATTGTAGGGAGGAACAGTCATCCATGGCTGCTGAGTGGCACTGCCGCGGCACCCGGCCACTCCACCTTCAGACAGGCAGTCGGATCCGTGCCTCCTGGGTAGCTATATAGGGTAACATCTCATTTTAAAAGACTGTTATTTTCCAATAAATTTACAGTGGAGTCTTAAGTAGAATTTCTTCAGCCATGTAAAAAAGCCCGACAGCAGAAATTCTGCTTAAGCAGACCTTAAGGAAATGGAGCTGGAGATGGGGAAAAAGATTCTTGGATTAAATTAATATCAGATTTCTCCATCTCCATTCCCTGTGACCTGAGAAGCAGAGAGTCAGAGCAGGCAGCAGGTAGACTGCTGTCTGTGCTTGTAAGTGTGACCCTGTCAGTTCTGACTCTGGGAGTCTTGGGTGGGCTGGAGGAAGGAAAACCTGGTGCTCACCCCCTTACAGCCCACATGAAACCCCACCGGGAGAACTGACCAGATCCCCCCCGCTCTGCCTGGCTGTTAGCGTGAGCCTGCAAGTCTAGAGGGATACACCAGTTTTCTCTGGACTTGCAGGCCCACACTAACAGCCAGGCCGAGTCGTGAGTGGCTCTAAGGGGGTGAGAACCAGGTTATCCTTTCTCCAGCCCACCAAAGACTCCCAGAGTCAGAGCTGATAGGATCACACATCAGAGAACTGATGTATCCTCATGTCCATCTATAATCTGCTCAACATGAACACAGACCTTGACAAGGTATATACTACAGTATTTTAACCATATATTGCCAACACATCATTAATACACTGAAAGGACCTGATATTTTTAGTTGGGTGTGGGTATACTCTATATACTCTTAAAACAAAAATTAACAAAAATTGAGTTACCAGGATTCAGAATTCTATTTGTCCAGATCAAAAAGCAATACATCCCACAGAGGAAAAATTAATTCCACTTATACATAAATTCAAGTTATGCAAGTTCCACTTAAGTGGTTTCTACTGTAGCATTCTGGATAATTCTGAAGAAAAAATGTATCTAGGCTACCAGTGATCCCAACACTGTTGCAATACTTTTTTAAAAACAAGCAAACGTGAAAACCACTAACAGTACAGATGACAAATCAGTGTTGACATTCATACCACTCTGCTGTATCAATATAACAACAAGAAGATATTGGAAAAGCTGCTCAATCACATAAGATGCCAAACTGATCCCACTACTGTTTTGACTACTTTTTTCACTGCACAAGGACAACAGATATCCCTCTGCGCTTGTGGGATAGCTTTGTAGCACCCCTCTACCATAGCTGGGTGTCATCAGCGTACTGACACTATGTGTCAGAGAATCTGTATGTGTACGGGGGGGGGGTTGTGTGTGCGCACACGCACACTGACAGAACTGAATGCGTATGCGTGCTGGGGGACTGAATGTGTGTACACACGTGTGTGCTGGGGGACTTAATGTGTGCGCATGCTAGGGGGACTTCATGTGAATGTGTGCGCTTGGGTGTGGACTGAATGTGTGCACGTGAAAGGGAGATGAGAATGTGTGTGCAGGTGTGCAAGGAGAGGCTGAATGTGTGTTTGCGCATGAATTTGGTAGGGGCATGGGGGGCTGAATGTGTGTGTGTGAGAGTGCATACTAGGGGGGACTAAATGTGTGAGTTGTGCATGTATGTCCAAGGGGGAAGGGGACTGAACGTGTGTGCTTACACGTCCTAGGAGGGAGGGGGGACTGAATGTGTGCATGCTAGAGGGTTGGGGGGTCAGAATGTGTGTGCATGTGTGAGCTAGGGGAGAGGGGGTCCTGAACGTGTGTGTTTGCACATGTGCTGGGGGGGGGGGGACTGAATGTGCGTGTGTGAGCATTTGTGTTGTGAAGAGATGGGGTTTATTTATTTGTTTACATTTGGTAACCCGCACACGTCATGCATCTGGCATCTTGTGGCAGCTAACAATAAAGCATATAAACAAAAATATCCATAAACATAATATAAACAGTATATAAAAATATGAACATAAAAATGTAAAAAAAAAAAACATTAAAAGCCAAAGCCAAAAACCCTCCAATCCCACTAAACCCTGCCACCCACTACCCATCTCCCTCATCAAAAGACTGGCAGAATAGCCAGGTTTTATACTGTCAACGGAAGGAGAAAAGATCTGGGGACAGACGAACCTCGACCAGGAGGGAGTTCCACAGCCTCAGTGTGGCCACCGAGCACGCCCTCTCCAAGGTCGCCACCTGGGGGATTTCTAGGAGGGCGTCCCCAGCAGACGGCAGGGTCCGATCCAGGAACTGGGGAGTGTGGAGGTCCTGCAGGTAGGTTAGGCCCAGACGTGTAGGGCTTTATATGACAATAAAAACACCTTGAATCGGGCCTGGAAGACTATAGGCAGCCAGTGCAATGAACAAAGCACTGGTGTTATATGCTCCCAGCAACTCGTCCCTGTAAGGAGACAGGCCGCCGCATTCTGTACCAGCTGCAGTCTCCGAACTGTCACCATGGGAAGACCCACATAAAGAGCATTGCAGTAGTCCTACCTTGAGGTGAAGAAGGCATGGATAATAGTGGCGAGGTCAGAGTCCGAGACATATGGCTGAAGCCGACGTATCAGTTGTAACTGACAAAAGGTGCTACTCACCACCACTGACACCTGGGTGTGGCAAAATGCCCCATTTTCATACCAGAGTCCCCTAGACAAACACTCGGGTACACCCTATCAACACCCCACCCCACCTCAGGGCCTGGACAAACACACGGTCACAGGACGAGTCTTCTGGGCATGCTCCGCAAGCCAAGGACAGGGATCAGTATCTCAAGGTGAACGCCATGATGTCTCCCCTAGGTGACATCAGAGGTCAGAGGGCTCAGGCAGTTCACCTGGATTGGAGAAACCCCCTACCTGGGGGCGATTCCCAAAGGGGAGGAGGGGTCGAGCTTAAAAAACCAGGACACACCGCTTACGGGCTCTCTGACTTTCTCTTTCAAAACTGCAACATGCTGCTGGCAGGGAGCCAGCTAAGACATGTGCCTCACTTGTTTCTACCTGCACAGGTGATGAAAAGGAGTCTGAGAGTATCAGCTACTGCCTTTCTACCCTCAGTCCTAGGAGGCGGCTTCCCAAACCAGGGGACATCCAATTCCCAAGATCTGAGACTCTATTTTAAGTTTGTTTCCCTCTTTATCCAAAGCCTTTTACCTTAGCCTTGTTGCCAATAAAGTATCTCTTTTGTTTTGTAAAACGGGCTTATCTGTGCCTGAGTAAAAAGACCAGCGGCTGGAAAGAAAAAGTCTCTGGTAGCTTTAAAGGTTAGATGGATTCATACCCACAAAGGGGAGTCCTGGCAAGACACATAGGTTCCAGCAGCCCTGCCTACGGAGAGCGACTCTAGGGGGAGCCGTGGGCGAAGAGTCAGAGCTGGGCTGGGGTTCACATATCCGGAAAGGTGCGAATCCCTTTAGTTTCCTTGTTCCCGGTGGTGGCAGCGATCTTTAGATGTAACCCAGTAAGGCGGGTGGCTTTGCTGTATAGTGCCCCATACTACGTTTCATCACACTGGGCATCCAGGCGAAGTGGGGAATGTGTCTGTCTGTCTCTCTGTGGGTGTGTGCCTGCCTGCTTGGGGGTACCCAAGTGTGAGAGGGGGATTTGGGGGGAATGTTTATGTGTGCATCTGTCTGCTTGGGGGTGCCTGAGTTCAAAGGGGGGGGGGTCGCAGTGCTCTGCATTACCGTGCAGTAGCAGAATACCACCAAAAAACCACAACAAAATTAAAAGAACATCCCAACCACACAATACAATGCAAACAAAATGAACACAAATTTGTCGCATGAACAAAAAACAAAGGAAATTTACCATTCAGAAACCTCCGGGTTTACGAAATAGTTGAGGCTCACAATAAAAAAAAAAGTTAAAGAACAAAAAAAAAATAATACTTGAACCGCACACAACCATCAATTAAACAAAGAAGAAGAAATCAACCAAAATCCAAAAAGCAAAGAAATTGATGATTAAGGCTCTTGCCTTCAGTTGTGCACAAACAACAAAACATTTAGACCCTAAGAACAAAACATCACCATATGGAAAAACCCAGCATCGTTAAGCTTACATGGCATGCAAGTTAAGGCGAGGGCCGTTGGTTAATAAATAAGTCGCTAAAATATGCAGCGAATATATTTGGGCTAAATGTTTTGTTCTTTGTGTAAAACTAAAGCCGAGAGCCTTAATCTTCAATTTCTTTACTTTTGGGGTTGCAGTTGAAGGCAAAAGCCTTACTAATCAATTTCTTTGCTTTTTGGATTATAGTTGATTTCTTCTTATTTGTTTAATTGGTGGTTGTTTGAGGTGCAAGGTTTTTTTTTCTTGAAAGTTTTTACACAGTGTAGGCAGCCAGGCACCAACCTTCCGCTTACCATTACTGATTATCCCTTCACTCAGGTCTTCCAGCTACCATAATTGTTTATCCCATCAGCCAGGCCCAGGCTTCTCCAGACTGCCCAGACTGGGTTCAACACCCTGGTCAAGGCTCCTGCTGTAGCTTTTTTTTTTTCTCAGCAGAGCTCCTCTGTAGTCCAGTCAGGCACTGACTTCTCTCTCTCTGGCCTGGATTTCCTTTCCTTTATACTCCCAGAGTGGGCAGGGCTAGCCCTCCAGTCCCTGGCTCTTAAAAGGGCTACAGCCATTTCCCACTTTGCCCTGTATTCAGCTCAGGATTGTACCAAATCCTGCAGGGCTGGCTCTGCCAAGCCCCTATCCAGCTGTTCAGCTGACATTCACAGCCCACCCTGTCCAATCCTCAGGCCTGTGCTCTGTTATTCTTGTAAAGGGGCAGCAACCCCAACAGGCTGTGCCCTGCCACACCTAGTAATTTAGCAGCCAAAATAAATACTCTACCAACATTGGCCCTTTTCACACAGACACACTAACATTGACAAAATGGGTGTTACATTTTATTATACATGTTGCAGGGCTGCATGTGTGCTCTGGGTGCCCTGCAACATAAATTTTATTATACAACACCCATTTTATCAGTGTTAAGAGTTTCTGTGTGAAAAGGGCCAATGTTGGTAGAGCTGAGGAAAAAATGTAAAAGAAAGTCAGTAGGAAAGAGAGTTCAGGACTTATCAAATTAAGAGTACCTCAACACCAAGCTATATAAAAATAAAACTATCAGACATTCCAAATAAGGCAGTTAGCCACATCACTCACATCCAAAAATTAGTCACCACACTGTTTATGAAGTTTATACAGCTACTTGTTCTGAAAATAAATATAAAGCAGGGGAAAAAATCTATTTCCAATACATTTTTAACACATACACCATGAATGGAGGTAATGTTCGGAAAAGTGACATGAGAGCACAATAGTAGGTCAATAACTCCTCTGGCGATCTTGTACATGGAAAGCCATCAATGAATATTCAAAACAAAAGGAATAAAAACTACCCCTACTACACCTTAGATTTAAATACACTTTCATTTAAAATGGAAATGTTAATTGCCATCTTAATTTACTACCCAACAGCTCAAACAGAGCTAACCTGCTTACAGAACGATACCTTCTTTTCACAGCAAACTGACTACAAAAGAATTTGGCTGAACATGGATATAGATGAAAACTACCATGCTGCCTTCTTACTATTGCCATGGCAACCGTTACAAGAGCTCTCTCCTAAGTATTTAAAATCTGACAGTTTCACGATAACACTAACTGAATGATGGTAATGCCATATTTTGCTTTATGAGCTAACTGTTCTTTAACTCAAATCACAGATCAACCATTTCTTTCATACATCAAAGGATCTTATGCATACCTAAAAAAAAGTTGTACCATGAAAACAATAATCTCGAATGCCTTTTTTAATTTTTAAATGCTCTTCAGTGTACTAGTCTAGTCTACAGTGTACAATCTAGTCTAAAAGGTTCCATTTAAAACCATGTGAAGACCGACATATAAGGGTGAGAGGTTAAGACTGCTAAAACCTTCCTTGAATTCTCTGTAACAGGTTCACCATAATTTGGAATGCCTATTAAAAGTAGTACAAGGAGTTGATTTAGTTAGTTAATTACGCGTAGCCGAGGCCATAGCATGTATAAAAAGAAATTTTTTGCATACAATGAAAATACAACAAATACAGGGCACATCCTTGAGATGCTCTTAAAGAGCCAAGGCTCGAGTAGTCATCGTACAGTGAAAATTAAAAAAAACCCTGCATAACAAGTTATTAGGGTAAGCAGCACGGGAAACTGGCTAGTCTTGGGCTATTCCCTTCAAAGCCAGGAAATTTTCCCTGGTCTGAATTATACAAGCCAGGAAAATAGCCATGGCTTTGATGGTGGGTTTGTCTGGGCTATCCAACAAGAATGAAAGGATCTGTGGTTCAGAACGACCCGGGAGTTTGTCTAAATGTTCCTTCAGGTGGAGGTGTCTCAAATCGTCGTTAAGGTGGCAATTGAGCACCATGTGGCCAACTGTCTCCACTGCCTGCCTGTCGATGGGGCAAAGCCTTGCGGCGAGGGGAATACCTGCTATCCGCCCCTCCATGACCTGGAAGGGTAGCGCATTGCAGCGGGCAGCTAAAATTAAATTTCTCCCTCGAGCTGGAATCTGTGCCTGCAAGTAGTTGGCCATCTGGCCCAGGTCAGGGATGTAGAAAGAATACAATACCATGTGCGGGGAATCAGCAATTTTACTCATTTCGGTTTGTCTATAAATATCCCGAGACCTGGTTATAATCTCCTTCGCTATAGCAAGCTGGGACTTATGGACAAGATACTCTAGTGAGAGCCCCATGTGAGTCAGAGCTTTCTGGATACTAGCCTGCCATGGGTTGTGATAGCCATTCTTCCCTATGGCACGCAGCAACCCCAGGGAGTGAGGGTCCAGCAGTCTACTCCACAAACCAAAGGCACGCTCCATTGCGGTTTGCTGCCAGCTAAGCTGTCCGCACTCAGCTCTCACCGCTGCGTATGGTGTGCCTCCGGGGACAGGAGTTGATTTTGAATGAGGTTGGGGAATGGGTAAAAGGACAGTTATTTATAATATCTTTCATTACCTATATTACTCTCCTCCTATTGTTTTCTCCAGCCTTATAGCTGCATATAGGAAAAACTTTTGAAAAATTGAAGCAAGGTAGGATAGTCATTTTCAAACATGGAATACATATTTTGGCTCTTATGTCTCATTGAGAGTTGTAAAGTAAGTATTATAGACAGTCCTAGTTCACTTGGAACAGCAGATGTTAAACCCTTTGTATTCATATACTGGAAGACATGGGTACAAATAGATGCAACTTAAAAAGCTTTCCAGTGGCTCAAAATAATACATTCACAATATTTAATAACTTTTAGAATCCATCAATATATTATTAGGTGTTTAGTTGTGACATTAATGACAGTCCATACTTAAGGTTTCTCCCATGGGGGTAGGGCAAAGGGACTGTCATAATATCAGACATAATCCCATCCCTTCACAGAGCATCACAATATCATGACACTCCACAGAGGTGACACCATGTCAGAAAAGTCCCAATGGCCCACTCCCTTGCTCACATAGTTACCCTGTGCCTCCCATAATAGTCTGATTTCTGCAGTTACTTGGGGTGCCACTTGTTCAGCCAGTAAATTATACAACCAGAGCCTAGCCCTCGAGATCCTAGATGAAACCTGGAAAAGTAGCAACTCTAGCGAGACTTATAACACATATGGAAGGATTTCTGGAATTTTGCTACATTATTATTTACAGTAACTGAACAAGTCTCTGTATAATGGCTACAGTGAATGCACCTGAAAATGCATCCTAAATGATAGCACCAGAATCTAGTAGAAGCTTGCAAGGAAGTCACAATTCATTCTACTATCATAAAAAATCCTTAAAAGAGTTAAGTACCCCCTCCTGCTACCACTTTAAGCATCACACAAGGTTACAAATCAGCTGGATGCTGTGGTTCATAAAACACACCAAGTCCCTCAGCTCTTTTTTAAAAACAGCTTTTCTTGTGAAAATGTGAACTGCTCCCATGTTTCAGTAAAGCTGAAAGCTTTGAACAACCCAAACTCTGACCACAAAGCTTTATTAATCAAATGATGCATTCCCCCTCCCTCCCCCCCAAAAAAGGGGAAAATATACCTTATTCCTCTGCCTTACATATTTCACATAGGTTCTTTTAAGAATGATAATGTAAGAAACCTGACAGGAAGGCCTGGCTTTAAAGTCAACATGTACAATTTCCATGCAGTTAATGTCAACTGCAATACAAATGTGAATTGTTTACAAATTCCATCTCTGTATTGACAGTCACACTAACTACTGCATATAAGTGGCCTTGTCAATTCTGTACGGTCATGATAAGAATTTCCAGAAGATTCGGCACTTGGTCAAATTCTTGCAGAAATGTCCACAAAGAGTGCAGAATTACAGCCTCACAGTAGGGAGGGCTGCAAGCTGCTGGAATGTATTCTGGGGCCACAAAGCACCCTGCAAAGCATCCAAAGAGGATTCCCTTGTGGAAAAAAGAATCCTATGCTGAAAAATCTATAGTAACTGGGGTTGGGGGGGGGGGGGTTAAGACATGAATAAAATGTCCAGAATTTATTAATATTGATGAGTTTCCTGATACAGCATTCCAAAATGGAATATATTGGACTATATATATGCATTATATATTTTTCCTGCAGTATTTGGGTTTCCTGGTCATGGAATGTGAGAGGGGAAATGATGGGTCAGGATACAGATAGTAAAACAGGAGAGAACCACTTTCAAACCAGAGTAGTGCAAAGATGACAAATCCCATGTCAAACGTAAGTGCTTCATAACGTAAAGCAAATATGGTTTGTTTGTTTTTTAAAAATGTATCCCTCTGAAGTCCACCTAAGCACTGATTTCTGTATAGATAAAAATTCAACTCAATTATCTAACCTTGTGAATCACTGAAAGACCTATTTTCCACTATATCATCTGTGAAAGCATTGTGTTCTTACAGATTTGTTTAATGTAGGGGAAGGGTAGCATTTCTACATTCCAATCATTTAAAGGAACAAGATTATATTTCAAAGTCGCTCTTAGCATTACTTAACTCAGATGTGTATGCAGTATTCACCCTTCGAATCTAACCGGGGGTGGGGGGGGAGAGAGAATTATATATGGAGATCAAAAACAAAATTTGTTCAGCTGTACATTTCATAATAAATTATTTCTGATGCCTGATTGACGATACATTTTATTATCTGACCACATCATAATCTTATGATGCATGTCAGCTCTGCTGCTTCCAATTTCAAAGGTTGCAACTTGTCATTTGTTCAAGTTTAAAAGACAAAAGTTATTTTCAACATGTAGGTTTTTCAGTTAAGTGGTGAATCACCTCTTCCTTTCAGACAACTTGCTTTCGACATCCAGTAAGATGAGATTTAATTGTGAAGACTGATGTTGAAAACAAACCTGTTATGTTCTACTTTAAAGTCAGTAGCCAAAATCAAGGTAAGGGAATGAAAGATTAAATAAAACTAGCTGATTTGAAATTTAAGTAAAAAAAGTGTTATGTTCATTATAAGCACAGCAGATGGCCCACCACCACATTTTCCTTATTGTTTTTCTTTAAACCATTTCCTCACTGTCGTTTATTACAACCAAATGACTTCAGTGATTTATTGTCTGAATTTCACACTGCTACAGCAGAATGGAAAATCCATATAAAATAATCTATGATCACTAGAAAACTAGTTCTTTGCAGTCCCTCCTCCCGCTTAAAAACAAGCTTACTTACAGAAAGTGTATATTCACATTTTCCAGACAAGCCTGCAAACCAAGTATTTTTTGAAAGATGCCATACTTTTGTTGCACATTAAACTTCTCATGACACACCTCCAAATTGGTAAATAAAAGGAATATGTCATTCTAATTTATTACAAATTTCCATTACAATATTTTTGATTCCATGTCACCGCTAAGTCTTGTCAGAATTCTAATTAGAAATGTGTGCACACCTCTATGAGTACATTACACGTACAACCATTGCATTATAAACATTAGAGACCCTTTAATTCAGGTTTGGGGGGGGGGGGGGGAGAGAGCATGTTTTTTTGACCCATAAAGAGAAGTGTCCACAGAAGGATATTTCTACTGTAATAGTAGAACACTGGGTAGAAACAAACATGATGTAGCATGGTGGCTGCAGCCCAACACAGTCCTGAGAGGAAAACCGCAGCAGACACGGTCCAGGTTGAGTCGCCAAACAAACATGCCCAGGGCACAGGGAAGGGTGGGGAGAACCAGAAATATGTGCCTGGCAATCCCCGCCCCTTCACCCAATGCCCCACTATGAGAGGCAGCCATGGCAACCAACGACGGACCAAGGCTGGGTTGGCAGCCCAGCAACAAACGTGATAACCCACTGTGGCCTGGCTAGGCAGGCCTGAGCCCAAGTTGTGACCTGAGGTTTTTAGAGATCACAGCCTGGGCTAGCCGTCAACACAAGTCAGGGCAATCCCAGGCCAGCATCTGGCGGCACCTGCACACGTTCATACAAAGTCCAGAAAAAGCAGGCCCGTCGCATCTGTTTTTACCCACCGTCTCCTTCAAAACTCAAATGCATAAAACATGCTTGGAATAAGAACAGATCAGGATTAAAGGGGTTGGGATAAGGGGGTTCCTACTGTACATGGAAGTAATATGTCCTAGAACATGTTCAGATATCTTTAGTTGGACCGTTGCTTGAAGCTTGTTCAGAATGCAACAGCGCAGCAGCTTACTTGTTTGGGTAGACATGATCACATTATGCCTGCCCTGTGTTTTCTGCATTGGCTGCCTGTAAAGCAGCAAATTGAATTTAAGATTGTACTGTTGTTTTTTAGGGCCCTGAACAATATAGGACCTGGCTATATTCAAGACCTGTTCCTGGAACTTTACACCAATTGATATCTGTACTCGGAAACCACAGACTGCTTGGGGACCCCACCATCACACCTTAAGTTAGTGGGCAATCAGGCCCTGTGGCAGGCCCCTCAGCGTGTAACTTGACAACTCCTTCCAGATCTCTGTCTCAGTTCCTCCCTCCTCAGCTTTAAAAAGCACCTGAAGACTTATTTTTTCTCCATATGCTTTTAGGATCCACTGCTGGTTCTCCTTAGTGTATTTTCTCCACCCTCTTTACAGCATTTTTTAAAAATGGATTTCTATTTTAATGGGTTTTATATTGTTTCATTGTATGTTATGAAGCGGTCCAAGCACCATTTGTTTGGTCAGGGGATGCTATAGAAATCAAAAATTATTATTATTAAGGTATCATCTGGACTCCACTGTCTCCAACATGGCAATACCACACTCTCTCTATGCTAGAAAACATTCACACAACACACTCATGGAGGACCAAGCTGCACTTATTCCAGGGCAATAAGTTTGAAAACAGGTGGAACAATTTGCTCTGGAGCACAAAAACCTGTTCACTGGGAGTACGCTTTCATTTTGGAGATAGAGGTCTCCAAATATAGTACTGTAAAACACTTTGTCTTCATTGCCTTGGAAAGCAGAATACCACAAGGAAATTTTGCTCCAGTGATTTGTCTGTAAAGAATGATCTGTGGTAGAAAGCAAATGACAATTTCATGATGCATTTCTCCTAACCCCTCAAGGAGGGCACTGAATGATTTATTTTCTTTTAAAAAAAATTTTTTAAAAAAAATCAGGATACCAGGATATACCTGGATTTGTGCCAGAAGCCACAAGAGTCACAGGCTTATCAACCTTGAGTCATAGGCTGCTTTCACACAAAATGCTAATCGTGGGACTGTAAATTTGTTCCCACAAGTTAACTGCACGTGTGAGTTCACTCTTCCGCATTCATTTTGCAAGTTATGCGTGGAGTGCTTGACCATTACCAGGCTCCGAAATCCTGCTCTTACAGTGATGGATGTTATGGTTGCGCAAAACTGAAACATGGAAATACCTGTCGGCATTACAATTGCAGTATAGCAGGCGTGGAAACCAGCAAATGAAGACACAGCTGTGGTTCATTTCAGGCTAGTTAATTTCAGCTGGCTTGTTAAATTCACCTTGCTCTGCTGCCTCATTAATTTCACCCAGCTGGAAAGCTGGCTTGTTAATTTCAATCCACCGCCAGCTTGTGGATTTCAACCCCACTCCAAGGTTGGTTGGGCAGCAGGCGCAGGGCAGAAGGGAGAGGATGAAAAACTGCACAAAAGAGAAACACTAGATAAGATCCCATGGATGGTCAAGTTAAGACAAAAAAGAAGGGGAGGAATCCAAAAGGGCTGGAAGTTCCGAAAGGAAATAGTACTGGAGGCTCAGCTACAAGCCGAACAAGATGAAGCAAAGACAGGGCAGGAAGATCACAAAAGACCAGTGTGATCGTGGAATGAGATTTTTAACTACCTAAAAATCAAAAGGGATACATACAGAAAATGGAAGGCAAGGTAAACCATTAAAGATGTACACAAGTAAATCGCACAAGTGCATGCAGTCAAAAATCGGGAAGGAAAAGGCACAAAAACAAGTTGTAATTAGCAAGAAACATTAAAATCAACAAGAAGGTTCTATAAATGTTTGAGGTGAAATAGAGCAAGGCAACCATGGGCATGCTGCTGAATGAAGACTGTGAACTGTTAAAGGATGATGCAAAGAAGGTTGAGCTACTCAACACACACTTTGCTTAGATTTTCACCAAAAAGTTAAATTGGGAAGAAGCTATTAGTGAAAACAAGTACAGAGAAGGCCTGCAAAATAGGAAAGATTTGAGCTTTGTAAGCAACAGACAGCCTGATGTTTACACTTATAACTGCTATCTTCTGTTGGCTATATTTATATTATTTCAGCTGCTAATGATGATTTCCCCCTAACAGCCACTTTCTAAGTGATTTGACATCATATACGCAAGCCTGCACTGCAGTTCTAACTTTCAGATTCCTGCAGGAATGTTCTGTGTAATTCAAAAGCTTGCATATTTTCCCCATCAGAAGCTGTTCCAATAAAAATATATCCTCTTAACCAGTTTGCCTCAACCTCACACATTTGGGGCCAACATGGCAACCACAATCTTTAGACTGAGATTTACAGATCAAGACAGACACATTTGGTCAATATCAGCAAAAAAAAACCTCAATTGATTTTATGTATCTAACAGACTTAAATTTCCACCGTTAGATAACTAGGGACTTGCCAACTGTAGCAGCTACATCAGGGTGGGGAACCTTTTCGGGCCCAGGGGTCCTCAATTGGTGGTCCTCGAACATGCCGAGGGCTGCATGTCAAAAACCAATTATAAACAAATTAGAATTAAAGTACTTTACACTAATTATAATTAGAAAACAATTAAAATCAATTAAAAATAAATTAACAGGTAGTTTCCCTACACACACACACCTTTCTCTCTCTCCCGCTCTCCCTCTCTCTCTCACACACACACCAGAAAAAGGCATTTATACACATTCTCCTTAGACCTGATGCAGTGCCAGCGAGCCCAAATCACTCAGCAACAATTATATATATATATACACATACACACACACCCCTTTCTCTCTATCCCTCACACACACACACACACACACACACACACACACACACACACACACACTCCTTTCTTCCTCCACACAAACTCCCCCTTCTCTCTCTCTCTTTCCTTGGAATTGGAGCAGTGCCAGTGAACCCAGGTCACTCAGCAGCTGCAGCACTCTAGGCTGGCAGCGTGGACTGCTCCCTTCCTTCCTTGGCTCCTCCGCCCCTGCAGTTACCGGGGCTTTCAAAGTTTCCCGTGCAGCTCCAGCAGTCTCGGCTGGACGCTGCTCACTGGCCCAGCGTTGCCTATCGCTCAGCGGATGCAGCAGTCTTGGTTGGCAGCACCAGACTGCTCTCATCCTTCCTCTGATCCTCCTCCCGACACCTGGTGAGTCTCAGGTTGAGCTGAGCGCGACTGCGTGCGGTGTGGCCCGATGAAGTCTGCCTGGGCCACAGAGAGGAGGGCAACGAGCTGTACAACATGGATGTAGAGTGGAAGGGTGGCAGGCCAAAGAAAAATCACCCTGCGAGCCAGAAGTGGGCCTCAGGCCAGAGGTTCCCCACCCCTGAGTTAAGTAAAATTACCTAATTTATTTTCAACAACTTTGTGAAGCTGAGAAAATTTGATTTATTTTTCAAGATATAGAACTGAAATTCAGATAACTTGTCTAAGAACCCAGTTTGGTAGAGTGAAAACAGAACCCAGCTCCAGAATACCAATTTAGTTCCTTCAGACCAAAATCACCTTTAGAAGCCAGCCTTAATTTAACACAAATTAATGGGAGATGTGGGCATGTACAGCATATAGATTGCATCCCAGTAAGAATGTCATAATCCTGTGAGCAATATAGAACTGAACACTCATGATTATGTTAGATCAGATGTCCTAAGCAGAAGTTTCACTATCTTCATATGTTTATTATAGAGCTGTAGGATCAGCTCTATAATAAAAAGGCAGCTGCATAACAGCATTAAAATCATAAACGTTCTACTCATCAAAAAAATCAGTTTGACTTTTGGAAGCAAAGTGACATCCCCTACCCCCTTTGTGACTTTCTTTGCGCTTGAAATGTTAGTTCGGAGAGGCGTGTCTGGACATTCAGGGGTGGTTTGCAGTTCAAGCTTGACTTGCTGTTTTTTTCCTGCATTTAGTTTTTTTGTGTTTTTTTTTTTAAATCAATTGTATCATTTTCAAGTTCTGATATTCTGAGGTACTGCTTTGGAACTGGGGCGAGAGTGAGAAAAGCAGGTTCTACACTGTCTGTTTCACTAATGTTCTGTTGTGTTAGATGAGGTTAGCTATTATACTGCAAGCAATGGAAGTGGGTATGTGAGGAAGTGAGCTTTTATTGCAGGAAACAGATGGGACAGAGCTAGGGCTGAAAGGGAAGCATACTGGGTGGTTGCTCTAGTTGTCAAGTAAACTCCACAGCACGTGAAACTGACAAGTTACACAAATAATGACACCTGAAAATAATAGAAATAAAAGAAATGCCAATGGGAAGTAATGGGGCTTTGGGAATTCTAGTAGCCCTTAATGGGCATTAAACCTATAAAATTACAGATGCTTATCTGAAACAAAGAGTGGATGAGAAACTAAAATGCCAAGAGGAGGGAGGGAGAGACTAAAAAGATCAGGAGGGAAGAAACGTGGAGAAGCCACAGGAAGTAAATAGAAAGATGAGGAGGGGAGCTGGGTGGAATGACTGGTACGTCATTCAGAAAATATGGAATTATGGGGGGGGGGGGAAGCACTGGGAGAGATGACATATGAAGCCACCAAAGTGGCTGGAATGGTAAGTAGGAAAACATCATGAGTGGCTGAGGTGAGGATGGGGTGGATGGAGCCTAAGTTGTGAGTACGATGTGCGAAAACGTATGTCTTTACTGGTTACATGGTGCACAAGTTAAAGCAGGAGCCTTAACTTACAATTTCCACAATGGGACTATCCATAATGATGCTTCAGCAACTAACACCAGATCAAAAGAAAAATCTGCTTAAAAGCAGAGCCACTGATATAGGAAGGAAAGAAGACCTTGCCTAGTAGCAAGCTGGAAGGTAGCCCCATGGCTTGCTCAAGTTAAAAAACACTTTGGGCTGGAAAGTTATTTAGATATAATTATCTCCTCTGCATTACATAGAAATTATATGATATTAAGATTTCAGCTAATCGAAACAGCAATAATTTCAGGGTGCTATAAAGCAACGCCGAAGGAGCAGCGAGTGTGCATTTGTCAAAAAGGGGAAATAGAGACAATAGATCACATTCTTTTTAGATGCCCATTATACTCTCAGTTAAGGGAAGATTGGATTGTACCTCTGTTTGCTGGCAAGGAGTATGACAACACAACAACAAAAATGGTGAAAATACTAAGTCTAACTAATCTTGAAGATTGTAATGCAGTTGCCTTATATGTCTAGCTCTCTTCCAATTTACATGCTAATGTGGAAACTGATTGGATCATTAAAAATCAGTATTGTGTGATAAGTATTGACCCATAGAACTGTATAGGAACATTGATCTTTTCTGTGTTGAACGTACTAGTCTTATGTATATGTTAAAGATTAATATATACTGTTTGTTTTAAGTTTAAGTGCGTATTAGTCACATTGAGTTTGTTTTAAAGGGTTATAAGGGCCACGGCAAAAGCTAATGCCAACACACACACACACACACACACACACACACACACACACACACACACACACACACACACACACACTTTCCATGCTTTTTGGAGCATGAGAATTTCTAAGAGCTTTAATTCTTCTCAAACCTAAGGTTTTTTTCATCTAAGAATATTTTATGTATGTACTGTGTGTGTATCAACATCATCTGTCTAACACACACAGTCCTCTACGAATCTCATTCCTATTCAAAATCTCCAAGATGTCTAACTGTATTCCTGCTTATCTTCAGCCACCCCACAGCTTTCCACAGGGGCATATACCATTTCCGAGGTGAAGGCAGAAGATAGCTACAGAAAGGCAGCTGGAGATGAGCTGGACTCTGATATCAAAGAATGTGTGTCAAATCACAGATTAGTCTGTCTGCTTAAAAGTGCCATCAGGTAAAGAGCAATTGGACTGAGCCAGACCGTCCTGATTTAATTGGCTTGCACTGTATCATTGGCTTAAGTATTTATTGGAAATTTTAGTCTAGCGACTAGAAGCACTTTGTTAAATGTTTGTCGCCTCCTTGAATGGTTCCATGTTGCTATTGCTATAGTACACAAATGTTGATTGATGCATCTGGGGAAAATAACCCCAAATATTCAGTGGCAGAAGCTAACAGACAAAACACACAGGTTTACACAACTGACCAGAATGTGTCTTAGCAACATTAAAACTAGATGGTAGAAGTGGCCAGCAGTGTGTACAAAACAGCATGGCTGCATGAAACCTGGGCTCTGAGGGAATGGAAAGAATTCTACCTCCATCAGCCCTCTAAACACACTGCCCACCCCCTAGAAAATCAGTGCATTTAGAAGCAAAAAAGGAGCTCTTCCCACAAATACAAGAATTTAAAGGAATTTTATTATTATTATTATTATTATTAACAAACATTTATATAGCGCCAGCAGTGTACCTGGCACTTTACAAAGTAATAAAATAGACACGGTCCCTGCCCCTAGGGCTTACAATCTGAGAGACAGGAGCTGGGGGAGAGACTTAGGAAGGGGAACAGAGGGAGAGACAAGGGGTCTAACATTCATGAAGATGC